>JAJJMC010029797.1:196014-230800 GCA_023531435.1 Papaver californicum
AAGGAAACTGTGGGAGAGTTGTAGAAAACACCAGTAGAGTTTTGGGGGTTAGCAGCTCAGGAGTTTTTGGTGGAGAAGAAAAGGATCATATTGAAACCTGACGGAGAAAAGTGGGAGCAAAAGTATCAAGTAGGTTTTCTAGCTCTTATACTCATTGCAAATTTACTTAACAAATCTAAACAGTCATCATGTAATGTGTGCATCTCTTTATTAAACCGTTAGATTGTTATGAAATTTGAATATATTGTGTTACTCTGATTTATAAAGCTACCGTAAGAATTTCATGAGGATCAGTTTCAATTTACTACTGCAAAGATTGAATAAACTGAGACTTCAATATGTTGAATTCATACTGTGGACACTCAACTGTTTGTACGATTTCTCCATATCCGTATATTGGATTGAGCTGAAATTTTAGTATGATGTTTGTATATATATATAGGTAATCCACTGTAGAAATTTCATGAAGATCTGAGCATTTTAGGTACCTCAAATCATAACATAATCGTGACTGAATCCTGTGTGTTGATGCTGGAAGCAGTCATGTTGTAATGTGTATAACTATGTAATAAACCGTTGGATTGAGCTGAAATTTTAGTATGATGTTTTTATACATATAGGTAACCTACTGTAGAAATTTCATGAAGATCTGAGTATGGTAGGTACCTCAAATCATAAGAGAGTCGTGACTGAATCCTATATGTTGATGCTGGAAGCAGTCATGTTGTAATGTGTATAAAAACAAAATAACACTGGGGAGTAATATTGATCATTGTGCTTGTATGTTACTTGTTTGAGACTCATAGTTGGCTCGACTCCCAAATGCAGTTGGGCGAAAACCGAGGGGTCGTCTAGAAGATATGGATCTATTATCTTGAAAGGGGTCGACAACATTTAATTCTGACGCACGGTCGGGAATTAAATGGACTACGCAAGAGTCGTTACTGGTTAACCTCTATTTTTGGTGTCTCCGTGTCTTATGCACAATATGAGGTTTTGTGCTATTTTCAGTTATCGAACCAATTGTTTTAAAAAGACTCTTTTATAAATTATTTTCATATTTTGTCGCCATTTCAAGGAGTTTGGATTTTTGAGGTTATTCGTAAGGTTTATAAGGGTGTGAAATCCTACTTTAAGTTGGGTCTGACCAAACTTACTACTTTTCTTTCAGGAACCGGTGGCCGTGGAGAAACCTAGCTTGTAGATTGCCTTTCTGACCCGGAAAGTTGTGCTATATTTGTCTTCAAGGTGCTTATTAGGCTAATTCTTTTACTGTTTGTTTCCAAGACTATATTTTCTTTCAAGTGAATGTCTACAATTCGTTTTAGGGAAATCGACCTGCGTGCCGAAGTTTAGTTTTCTTATTTTGAAGAGATTTCACCAGGTTTTATAACTCTCGTCAGTTCTTTAAAAAAAAAAAAAAAAACTATTCGTTTTGAAACCGTTCTGTACATGGGCTCCATATGATAACTGGATCTCCATTTATTAGCTTAAAGGTTATGTGTGTAAAATATTTTCATGAGTATGGAACACTTTTCATTTTAAGGCGGCCGACCTAGGATTGTGAAGTGAAGCGTTACAAAACGTAAAAGGTTAGTTGGATTTATGATCGCATGACCCAGCAACTAATGTTTAACCAAAGATTACCCTTTCAGGATTCTTCTGCGCTTATTCTTGTGTATAAACGGCGTTATGTGTCAGAGTTACTGAGGACAGCTTAGAGTTCAGATAAACATAAATAACATCAATTAATTAATTAGTTAACCCCCATATTTGTTTGTTTTTTATTTGTTCCATAATACGACCAAACCCCAATTTTTAATCCCGTTTTCCTCTTCTTTTTCTTTATAATTAATCTCCTCCTCCTAGAAGAAAAAACTCTCCTTTTCATGTCAGATTCTCTCTTTAATGTAGTAACTCAACAAGTTATATACTAGTTTAGCTATATTTTTAACTCTACTACAACTACTAGCCATATAATCTCACTCTATTGTAAATCTCCTTCTAAATACTACTATTACTTTCCCATTTCAGGTGTATTAGTTGTTGGTTTAGCAGGTCTCTCTTTCTCTCTGTTCTTCAAGTTTACCACTTTTCATCATTTTTCCTTTTCGTGTATCACTGAAAGGATCTTAATTGAAGTACTACCAAGTGATGTAAAGTAGAAAGAACTCATCTCTATTCATTTATGTACTCTCTGAGCTCCATTATTTCATCTAATTATTTACTATTACACTCCATTTTCTTCAGTTTTTCCTTTAGTTTATAAATGGGGTTGAACTGCTTCTCACTTCAGAAAGCTATTTCATGATGTTTGGAAGATAAACCGAGTTGTGTTCTTAGTTTCTTTGCTTCTTAGATCTGTTGTTTTTCCTTGAAAGTTGAAATCTCTCTATATACTTTTAGCTTCAAATCAGTTCAAAGCTCTTTATTATTTGCTATTAATCAAGGTTATCTTATGAAAGCGATGGGTTGGTTATGTGTGTTTCTTGCGGTTGTTTCTTTGTTGGTGTTATCCATGGGGGATGGGGTAGTAAATGGTATTGGTGCTAATTGGGGAACACAGGCAACTCATCCAGTACCACCTGAAATTGTGGTTAAACTGTTAAGAGAAAATGGGATTCAAAAGGTGAAGCTGTTTGATGCAGATTCTGGGACTTTGAATGCTCTTCGTCATTCTGGGATTGAGGTGATGGTGGGTATCCCTAATGACATGTTGTATGGTATTGCTACCAGTATGAAAGCAGCTGTAAGTTGGGTGGATCAAAATGTGTCCAACCATTTCTCCGGAGGCGTAAACATCAGGTCTAAACGTTCAAACCTCCCATTTTGTGATTTCTGCTTTTCATTTCGATATGCTTGAATTCTTCTGAATTATTCATCATTAATTAGTTGTAATAGAGATGTCTCTTTGGCCATTTTCCCTTTGTGAGCCAGGTTCCAGGGGCTAGTTCTTCCCAACAGTTCATATTATTCTCAGAATTACGACACTGAAAACTCTTACTTTACATTTTTGTACCATTTTGTTTAATATATTATTTGTCACTGTCAAAGTGTCATTGACATTTTAAATTTCATCAATTAGTCTCTTATGGTCTGAGATAGAATTCACAGATATCCTATTATAGTTGGAGAGAATAGCCTACTAGAATTGGACATGGTCACAGCTACTTATATTGTTAATGGATGAACACAGCCTCATTCAATATCTAAGATACTCGGAAACATGTTTGAGATTCTTATATTCTCAGACATTAATTTTTTTTCTGAGTAGACGAATCCAGATCACTTCAGCTAGCTCAAGAATCTGACTCTTGAACCTCTACGTCATCTGTCTGAAATAGTTCATTCTGATGTGTCAAGAACATATGCGTGCTATGCCCATGTTGCTCATCCTCCTGTGGCTGACTCTACACCTAAACTGCATTTTTAAATTACTCATTCTCCACTAGTAGTTTAATTGGATTGATCATGAAACATTGTCATACTACAATATCTAAGACTGCTAGATGGAAAATGTCCTTTTTATCAATGTATCATGTGGTTTTATGCCATAATACTTAAACTTTGTGATCCCACTGTCAGCTCACCAGCACCTACTGTTTTATAAGGTATGTTGCAGTTGGAAATGAACCTTTCTTACAGACATACAACGGAACCTTCCTTACCACAACCTTTCCCGCGCTTCTGAATATCCAGGCAGCTCTCACAAAAGCTGGTCTTGGCAGCGAGGTTAAGGTCACTTGCCCACAAAATGCAGATGTGTATGAGACTGCATCAGGCCTCCCTTCTGGTGGTGACTTTCGGGCAGACATCCGTCAGGTCATGATTTACATTACCAAGTTTTTGAATGATAATGGTGCACCCTTTACTGTCAACATCTACCCCTTTATAAGCCTCTATATTGATGAAAATTTCCCAGTTGACTATGCTTTCTTCGAAGGGAATGGGTCGCCAATTGTTGATGGTGGAACATCATATACCAACATGTTTGATGCGAATCATGACACCCTTGTATGGGCCCTACAGAAGAATGGCTTTACAAACATGCCCATCATCATAGGAGAGATTGGGTGGCCTACTGATGGAGATAGGAATGCAAATGTCATGTACGCACAGCGTTTTAATCAAGGTTTTATGACCCACATTGCTACTGGAAAAGGGACCCCAATGAGAAGTGGCCCCATTGATGCTTATATGTTCAGTTTGATTGATGAGGATGCCAAGAGTATCAGTCCGGGAAACTTTGAGAGACATTGGGGTATTTTTTATTTTGATGGGACGCCGAAATACCTGCTCAACCTTGGAACAACTAACACAGGAATGTTGGCTCCAGCTAGGGGTGTGCACTATCTGGAGCAGAAATGGTGTGTTATGTCACCAAAAGCAAGTCTTGATGATCCAGAAGTTGCATTGAGTGTAAGCTATGCATGCAGCCTTGCTGATTGCACAAGCCTTGGCTATGGAACATCATGTGGGAATTTAGATGCACGAGGTAACATTTCTTATGCATTCAACAGTTACTATCAGATCCAAAATCAGCTCAATAGAGCTTGCAAGTTCGCCAACCTTTCAATGGTGGTCAAAAGAAACCCGTCAACGGACAATTGCAGGTTCGGATTAATGATTGAGCCATATGAGGGTGGTAGCACTGAGGTGAGTGCAGGGTATCTCCAAACACTGGTAACTTTGGTTGTAGTTATTATTGTTGTCCTATTTTCTTAACCGGTCCTGTGAATCTTAAATTTGAGCTTTCACAGTCTTTATGTCCACAATTTTCCTTTTTTTTAGTGGAGTAGGAGGAGAAGATACGGGCATGAATGATATATATACACAATCTCACTCCTTGATTCTGAGTGTCAAGTGTCAACTTTCAAAGTCTGCTAGTTAGGCCATACAATTGAGGCACAAAGAAAGGTCTAAAAAATGGTTTGACAGTCTATGGGGAGTGTTTCTAAGCTGTTTCTATCTACTTCATTCTTTTTTCTGCACGGAGTAACGAGTTTGGAAGTAACATTGTTTATGATGGCAGTTGTTGAACTTGGTTGTGACTCGCAACATATGAGTTAGTTTAGTCCATACTTTCTATGTCGTTATCATGCTCTATGGTTGAGAAAGCACATATTCAGGCTCTGTAAGTTAGTTTATTGCCATGTGCATTATGTTTTACTGCATCCCTCTGCATATGAATATACCTTACGACAACTGCATTGAGCCTTTGCTCAGTCAATACTGTTCAACTGATGGTTTCTCCCAGTTAAAGTTAGTATGCTGCGATTTTCTTTATAATTGTTAGATAGATGATAAGTACGACTACCACATGGTGTGAATTTAGAGTTCATTATTCAGGTCAAGTCCTTGAGATATATACAGAAAAAGGTATTATGTATGTGCAGCTTATTGGTGTAGTTGCTTATAGAATCAGAATCAGGTCACTAAATAGAGATGCGAGCTTATATGTAGCGGAAGAAGTTACAAACTTGGATGAGCTAGATGAACATATATTCTTTTCATAATCGAAGGGCAGTACAAGGGAAATTTGTTTGCTCGTGTGCTGCTCGAGTATTTTTGATGTAGCAGCATTCAAACCAACCACTGGGAGAACCAGAACCAAATTAATAATTTCTTGAATCTTGATCAACAATTATTTTATTTAATAGCTATAGCTAAGAAAGCTGCATAAATTAAATCAAAAGCATTCATTGCAGCAGGAATGCCTGGAACAACTAACAGAAAGCTAGAAAACATAAAATCATGGAAAAGCTAGATTGAACAATTTAAAACTTCTACATTTTAATAGCATTTGTGATTAAGCACTAAATACCCTTCAATGTTTGCTGCTTATGGCCACCCATATAAAAGGTCATAACTAAAAGTGTTACCTTCGTACTTACGACGATACAGACCATCCTCTGCGAACATAATGATGGCATTCATTCCCACACTGTTTGTAATCTCTTTTGGCCATGTATACATGAAATCCACCTTGAATACATTTTCCTTCTTCGGTATCACACCAATATTTTGTTGAAAACAACAAATTTATCCCAAAGCTCCATATAAATTCATGACCGTATGTTAATGTAAGGTCTCCAAAATCTGTTTCGCTTGAATAACAACGAAAGTAGAGCAAGATGTTTTCTGATAAATCTTTCTTTAAGTAGGCATAAGTCACATCTCCCCTATAATCGGGTTGCACACGAGATGAACACTCCGACACTAACACTACAAATATCACCACTACAGAAAGTAGAAATGCACCTGTGTGCTTGCTACTTCTACCACTCATCATCATCGCCAGCATCTTACAAGTACTCTAGAGTTGATTTTTTGTTTGATGAATAAATTTTGTGTTTCCAGATGCGTATAAATAGGCAAATTTTGCTTACATGCCTATTGTGATCGGAATTGTGTGCACACACAAATCATTATTCAAAGCTAGAGTTATATACGACCATATTCTTTGGGATTGCATGCAATACGACTAAGGATACAAAAATTATAATATCATGAAAATCACCATTAACCAAGAATTATACCACTGAATTATTGATTGATTCACTATCAATTCCCTATCAAATTACTAATTCCTTATCATTACTTAGTCCATATATATATATACTTGAATTAACTCCAAAGAGCTCCCCGATGTTACTATAATATAATATTAAAGTCATTGGATGATGATACTAATAATTTGAGTTCAAAACACCTCAAACCGATCAAAAAAAATCTCAGGAAATAAAAAACTTCCTATGCTCATAGTAATAGTAAGCGCTTATTAAGCTGTCTCATGCCAAACTGATCATGCATAGCATAGTAGGTGAAGATCCACTGGCGGAACTAGGAGTTCGTTAATGGGAGGGGCTTGACAAGGTAGTTGTGCTTGGCAATTTATTTATATTTTGAGGCATACATAAAACTTTTGAGGTATAAAAAATGATTAGCCTATCTTGTTTATGTTTATAATGGAAGTCCTAGCTGTGATAAGTGTCCCTACCCGTGAGAGTGATTTACCATGTTACCATTATATAATTAAAATTATATAAATACCCTTCAATAAAATCAAAAACATAAATCAAAATAAATCAAACTCAAAATCAGTCAACCATTCTTCTTCCCATTCTCTTTTTGGCCGAACTTCTTCTTCTTTTTTGAAAACTTTTTTCTATCACTAATTAATCGTTCATTCATAAAACTTTGATCATCGATTATAATCACAACTATGAAATGCAATCACCAAGTAGAACGAAGCATTGCGCTAGAGATTTACTTCTAGATCCAAAGATTTGAACTCAATTCAATCAATTGAGTGACATTGGAGAGTGAAAACAAAACAGTGATTGCTCGAAAATATATATTAGAAGGTATTTACCACAAACCCATCTTGTTTTTCATTGTTTTTGTTTTGTTTAATTGATTAGGATTTAATAAATGATTTTAGGGTTTTCAAAGGTAAAATTGGCTATAAATGTCATGAAAACCCTAAGATTTAATAGCCAAATCTACCCTAGTTCTTAGTTTTTTAAGTTTCAGAAGAACAGTTCGGCTTCTATTGAAAATTTATTTTTTAGCCGAACCAAGGCTGTTCAGAAAACCATAAGTTTGGTTGTTTCGATTTAGCAATAATTTTAACCGAACTTTTGACTTGAGTTACATATAATTGCTATACTGGTTGGTCAGCTAATAATGGAGGTGTCCCATTAGTAGTCGAACATTTAATTGTTGCTCAAATAGAATAATGATTGGAGAACATTAAAGTTTGGCTAATTCGATTTTTTTAAATTTCAGCCGAACTTTTAGAATTATCAGTCGAACTATATTATATATAGTCGAACATGTTCATTGTTTAGCCGACCTTTTTTATTATTAGCCGAACCTTATATTTTTTGTACTAATTACATTTTCTATTTTGTGTTAAGGAACCTAAGTAGGAAATGGTCATGGAGGTGGTCGTCGCGGAGGAGATCACTATGAATGAATATGTTTCGTTAACATACTTTGATGTTTTGGATGTTAATTTATTATAGTATTTAGTAGACTTTGATTTGTATTTTTTAGATGACAGATTAATGTTATTGCTTTTATGTTTTGGATGTTATATCATCATGGTATTTAATAAAACTCCACTTTTTTTTAAGATTTCCTTTTTTTAATGAACGACAGAGTCAGGTTCGTCAGGTTCGGCTACTAATATAAACCAAATAGCAGCTGAACCTAACAACTTTGTAAATTTATTCCACATATGTCAGGTTCGCTACAAAACATGAACCAAATAGTAGCCGAATTTTTCTTTGTAGGCCTCCAAAATGAATTTCATTGAGGTTCGGCTACAAAACATGAACCAAATAGTAGCCAAACTTTTATTTGTATGCCTCAAAATGTATTTCATGGAGGTTCGATAAGAAAATTTTATAGCCGAACCTATGAATTGTGTGTTAAATCAATTCAAACTACATAATGGAAAACAAATTTGTAGCCGAAATTACACTAGAGGTTGCCAATTATGAACTAGACTAAATCAGGTTCAGCTAATAAAAATAGTAGTACGAATCAGCCGAACCCCATATTTACAAATTCGGCTAATAAAAGCAAAAGTACGAATTAGCCGAACTTCACATTTTATATCCAAATTTAGGTTCGACTTTATAATTACCAGTCGAACTGTTCTTCGGGCGTTAAGGTTCGACTAATAATTTTATAGTCGAACCAAGGACTGAAAATTGAAAAAATTCAATCTCGATGAACTCAACCTAAAAAAAAGGTTATTGAACATCGTCTACAAGTATACATGTGTATTGTTAGCATAAGATTCCTCATCAATGTATTCAACGTATTCAACTTCTGGATTTGGCTTAAAAATCTCAAAAACCCTAAGTTTTTTTTTTCACTTCTTTCTCTAAAAAACCCCAACTCTCTCACACAAATATGATTTCTCTATTAATTTACCACTAATAATTTAATCAAATATTACCAATTAATCATTATTATTAAAATCTAAGTATTAGCATTAACACTAATTGAGTAAGGGCATAGCTACCAATCTAAAAAACGGTTGATAAGGGGTGGTAGGGTTCTATAACCTAATGACCCTATTTTGTCTTTATTAGGTATGCCTCAAAATAGAATTCTAATCTATATCGGCTTAGAATAGGAAATTATATATAGCCCAACTTATGTTTTCAAAAAAAAATAAAGAAAAAAATCAAACACAAATACATAATCTAAAGTGTAGGTAATATAGATTATCAAACAATGCAGTGCAGGTTACGTTAAAAAAAAATTATTTCATGGCTTTAATTTGCGCTGCAAATCCTAGAATATAAGCCGATTGATCTCATAATTCACATAATTAACATATTAACTAGATTTCAAGTCTAAAATGCATTGTCATCTATTAAACCAATCTCACTTTCAGGAAACAACACAAAAACAAAAGAGAACTTATTTCATACATATTACGACAAAGTCAAAGTTAGAGGTAAGCAAAATCAGTAAAAAAACAAACTCCCCAGACATTGAACTATTGAAGGTAGCAAAATATCCTACACAAACTATTTCAAAACAACTCCTAGCTTCTTGTACTTGATAACAATGTAAAGAGGGAAGCACGATCTTATTAAACATGACAAACTTATAGAAATCAGAAGTACCCATTATCCAATAACAATGTTTTATGTTAGATAGATATCTTCCTAATGAAAATCAACCCTCACATATAATAGGCATATTAAGTTAGTGTATTAGTTAAGCCCCACTATCGCTAGAATAAACTAAACAGACATTGACATGATATCAAAGAGTGAATATTATAATGGAATCGGGGAGTTTGACAGTGAATTATATTAACCTTTGTTTTGAGAGGAAAAGTGATAACTCCTCCATCTTTGAAGAGGCTTCATACATTGCCCTCATCAACTCCTACCAAAAAAAAATACCAGAAAGACTGGTTAGTAAATGAAACAACACCTTATATAGTATAGCATACCAATTTCTAGAAAATTTAAGTGATCAACAGACCTTTGCGACCAGAATAGGACGTTCAGTAACTTTAGTTTTACGAATTATGCTCTTCTGATCTTCATTAACCTTTTCAAGCTGTAAACAAACCATAAAAGACAAATTTAAGTAATGAGAAACTCATCTTAAATAATACCATTCTATGACCAGGAAGGTACACGCATCGTACCAAGCAATCTAAGATTAAAAGACACTTACATTCACTAGTTTCAAATTGATGACCTTCAATTTGTTTTCAGCTTCAATTATTCGTGCTTCCAACGCACTTCTCTTTGCACCTTGCATTTCCATTTCTTTTCTAAGTTTCTCAACCTGCAATAATAAAGAAAAAAGATTTCACATCAATGCCAATCCGCAACTTCCATATTATCTTCTTTAATTTTCAATCATTCTTAAACCCACCCTTAACCTCTAGTAACTTTTTTCATCAAACGCAATGCCAACCAGACTCATCACCCATGCACTTGCTACCCCACATATGAATAAAACAGCAAACCAGAATCATTATGTTTTCGACCATAAAATGCCAATGTATCATTTACATATACCTTCTTTGCCTGTTGCATTATGTCTGGTGGAGGAACATCAAAATAGTGTTGAAGGTCTTTCGCTTCATGAGATCAACCACAAGCATCCTCAGGATCAAATCCCTTGCTCCAGATGATAAATGACTTGGTAACCCATAAATTCCACCCTGAGGTACAGGATCAAGCGAAACAAAAGGCAGAAGACTTTAACCTCTAGGCTCAAAAAGATTGTAAGATTGACTAACAAGATTACTATAAGATAGCACGAGAATAACAAACTCATCAAGCATAAGTTTATACAACTAAATAAACATTAAAACTAAAAAAAACTAGTTTCTTTTTTCTACAAATAAATACCTTCGCTAGATTATTAAAAGTACCGAAAGTAATGAAACCAGTTGAAAGTGCTGGGATTGGAGACAGGGCCGGCTTAAGGAGAAGGTATATGACAAAAGAAGTCAGGCAATCGAACCAACTCCTCAATATGCCTGTCATATTTAACAAAACAATCATACTCTGAATTAAAACCGGTTACAGAGAGAAAATCAAAAAATCTGAAGTTATAAACGAAGATATGGCATACATTTATTTTGTTTCAGGAAGGTCAGTCAGTGATATCCTCTAATAACTCCTACAAGAAAAATCAAAAGAGATTTCAATTTCAACCAAAGAACAAAGACAAAAATAAATAAAAATTATATTCAAACCCTAACTTATGTTCAAGAAAATGAAACTATAAATCCATCGAATGCAAAATCAAATTCAGCAAAAATAAATTTGACCTAGTTCTGTTCACTTTAGAAGATTTAGATTGTTGAGGATTGTGTTTTCAACAGATCCGCAATGAAATAGGTAATTATCAACAAGATGACAAAACCCAATGATAGAGATAATGTGATTTGCAGAAAAATATGATAATAAGGGAATTTTTCTGGAGTTTAGGGAATTGGAAAGTCTCCATGAGACGATGCAGAAGTTAGAAGATAATGTAGGGTTTACCTTTTAAGTCATTTGAGTTGAGACTCGAGAGTCAAGGGAAATTAAATCTAGACTGGAGAGATTGAGAGAGAAAGTTTTTTGTTATTTTTTTTTATTCAGTTTGAGAGAGAGAGGGTGGGTGGGAGGGAGAGAGAGAGAGCTTAACAGAAGAGGCGGAGATGAGATAAGAAGAAAGTTGGAAGATATTTAGGGTCTTATCTTTATGTTGTTGTGTAAGTTCGCATCTCGAAGAATATGAAGGGCATAAGATGTATAAGGCAATTGAATCTAACCGTCGAAACTCCTTTCTCCAACCGTATTATTTAAAGTCCCACCAGAAGGGGCAAACTTATAATATTACCCGTCCAAATAAAAGCACGGTTTCGAACGCAATTTTAATTTTTTAGTTAATTTATCATTTAAAGTACGGTTTTAAACATAACTAAATTAAACTAAATTAAATTAAATTAAATTAAATGGTGCTAAAAACTCTAATATTTTAGAAGTCCATGATTGTGTTTAGTTGAACAACATTTTGCCTCCATCTGATGCCGTACCATGAGGTGGGTCAGTAGCATCTAAACACTACGTCATCAAAACTTTTTTGACTCGGACTGGAACAAATATGGATTAAGATTGTGTGCGTATCTAGGATAAGGTTTCTTAGGCTTATTTTTCTCTTGAACAACAACAATAGAAAAATTTTGTTGTGGTTCTTTTTTTTCTTCATCTTCTTCCTTCTCAACTTCTTATTTTATCTCTTGGTTCACTTTAAGGAATACAAATCACGATAACGACCTCGATCTCTTTGTTCGCCCTTAGGTGTTTACCATGGCGAGGGGTTAGAGTTATAACATATGCCACTACGATTTGCTTACCTTTCGACTTGTCCCTAAAAAGCAAAGAATACTTAACTAAATTCGAATAAGAAAGCATAAAGTTCGGTTAAAAACTAAAAGTTCGACTAAGAAAACCATATTATCGATTTAACCGAACAAAACGTTCTGTCAAAAAACAAAATGATCGGCTAGCATATATCCAAATATCCCTAAAACTGTGTAATGTTCGGTTGAAAAAAAAATAAAATCTGAACGAACTTTTTATTTCCATTTTGGACTAAATATTTCGGTTGAAAAGACTAATTATCGAGTTAACCGAACTCCAAGTTTTTTTTCTCAACAAAAAAGTTCGGTTCAAAAATCTTGAGAAACAAAAACTTCGTCAAGCCCTAAAAAAAATTTCTCAACCGAACTGTTCTTGGTGTTCTTTCTAACGGAAAGTTCTGTTGAATCGCAATGGTGTAAAAAAAAAATTCTTATTTGAGCATTCCACTGGTACTATATTTTGAATCATAATTTTCATGATTTCAAGTCGAATTAACAATAAAAAAACGGATAAAAATGAAGGGGTTTGTCGGGAAATTACCTTGTTATATGCATACTAGAAGAATCAGGATTTGGTTTTCTCGTTTGGGTCTCGATTTCGGTTTGAACTTCATATTCAACATGTTCTTCAATTTGTGGTAGATTTTTTTGATTCGATTGATTTGCGATGGCCTCAAGCCCAGGATTCGGTTATATATTTCTTCTACAACTTGTAACATGAGTCATTCCTAGACGACAAGATTAATCGACGATGAAATTCATTTATGAATCGACAATTAATAGTTTATGGAAGATGAAGAGGAGAAGAAGAATTTTCAAATGATAATTCGGTTAGGAGAATGGAAAAAATAATTTGAGTTTTTATTTTGTTGATTAGGTTATGAAATAGTTTTAGAGTTGGGATTATTATTAGATTTATATATGATTAGGTTTAGGTGGCTATTAGATTAGGTTAAGTTTAATGAAGGGTAACTTAATTATTTCCTCCCATTATGACATCCTTAGCTTTGTAGGGAGACCATTGAAGGGTTCCCTCAAATTTTGAATGGTCCCCAAAAAATCATATTAAAAAAAATCTGAAAATCTGAAATGGGCTTTTGTGAGGGAGACCATGGTTCTTCCCTATGAAGATCTGAATTGGCTCATAGGTGACCTCACCTCATGATTAAATAGGGGTGAGCATGGGAGGTCTAACCCATCAATCCGACCTAATCTACCGATAATTTGACGGGTGTACACCCAACCTGTTTATGGGTGGATTGGACATGGGTCCATTCTTAAAAATCTATTAAATATTACATCGGATACGGGTGTGTATGTAGAGATCCATTGGAAACCCACATCCGTTGGGTTAGGAGTGTTTTAGAATTATGCAAAGTATGAAGGTAAATTTAGTAATTTATATCCAGTAGTACATTTACTTTGTATTCATTATTACACGTTGGTGGTAGAGAGACGAAGAGTGTTTAGTTAAACATAAAAGGATATTTATTTAAGGATGATTTAGGATATTATGAATTTTTAATTAAATAATTTTTAATTAAATAATTTTTTATTATTTTTTATTTCATCTTAGTTCAATAAATTTTTTAATATAAATTCGCGGTTTTATCGCATCCAGCCCATTCACCCATACACTGATGTTAGATTTGCGGGGTGATGGATCGGACACGGATGGAAATCTAACGCCCTCCATTTAGATGTATCGGATAAGAATGACACTAAATCCACGTATCTTATCTGTTGCTCACCCCTATGAATAAAGATCTGGATAAATTTTCCTAATCCAGATAAAGCCATGGGTTGGGCATTGGTTTCTCGATTATTCGTCTTTTATTTATTGTGTTGCACAAAGCTCGTTCATGTTGATCTCGTGCTCACTACAGAAAATATAACTAAACGTTAGGATCTTTAGCCAAACGGTTTTAACAAACCTTATCAGTCGTTGGATTAAATATATTCCAGAGTTGCGCTCTTACTGACATGGCATATAATAAATCTATATTTTGTATGGCTCATTCAATGACCCAAGCCGATAACATGAGATTCTGAATATATAAAATTAATTTGGGAGAGAAAAACTCAACCAAATCTGATGGGATGATATAAAATTAATCTAAATATAATATTTTAAATTATAGACTAAATTAAAATTAAATCTTACATAAATCCAAGCAAATTTTTAACTGATTGCGATACCATAAGCTCCAAGTCAAGATTGGAGTTTAGTCATAAGACACTAATACTATGCAGTGGATATAGTGTAATCCGGTTTTTAGAATCTTTTTTGGAATTTCAGAAGTAGTGAAATTTATTCATGCAAAGGTAAAGAGTCATTAAATCACATCGTCTTCCGTATGAAAGTTGAAAGTATGAAAGTTGAAATATAAACTGAAACCTCGTAATGATTTTCTTTTTCGAATAATTAATTGGTTATGAGTGGAATTTTCCTTTCATCTTATATATCTTATATTACGTATGAAGCTAGAGTTATAAGCAATGTGACACTATTAGTTTATAGTTATAAGTAATATGACTAATACTTCCAACAACATCTAAATTCATGACCTAACTGATAAAAAACGGAAAAATGTTTGAAGTCTAACCGGTCGTAGAAAGAAGTAAATAGTAGATGTCATTACAAAGTATTTATATTACTATTTGAACACCAACAACTTTATATTTAGAAGATAATAACATATCAATCAAAATCTTCAACCCCAAACTTTAATCTCTTAGTCAAACTTTAGGATAAGAAAAACTCCCAAATGTTATTAATTTTCTTGAAGTATAACCTAGAAATATTCTTTCCCCAAGTCATGTTACCGGCTCGGCTTATTTAATGAGCTGAACAAAAAATAGAGTTGAATATATTCAGTGTTAGAAAACTTATAAATGTATTTAATCATACGGTGAATAAAGTTTGTTAAAATAGTTTGTCAAAATCTATTTATTTGAAAATGTTTGCATGATTTTCTGTCACCTAACTACAAGCTTTGTAGTTTATATCATCTATATGCAACATGTTAATCCATATTTATTTGAAAATGTTAGCATGATTTTCTGTCAGCTAACTACGAGCTTTGTAGTTATATCATCTATATGCAACATTTTAATCCATATTGTCTTTTTCGCTGTCAGGAATATTATAAAACAATAAAACATCTTTTTCTCAAGTGGTATTATGCTAGATCAATTCGGATGCTCCCTTCTTTACTAGAAAATTTGAATCTTAATACTAATTGCCTATTTCCAGACCTTTAGAATAAGTGGATGGTAATAATCCTAGCCACACCATAAAGAATGCAACAACGATGTAACGGGGTTTTCCAAGACAAACGACAATTTGTTGTTCAATTATCTTTGCAATCCAGAATGTATTAAATTTCGGATCACTTTTACATCCCAACACTTCTCTGAAAATATATAAAAGTAAAACTATTTCTAACTGGGAACAACTTGGTGTGAACCAATTAAAAATAATGCATCTTGAGTATCCAAAAATCTCTTTCTAGCTTTGCACTAATACTTAATACTTAGAAATGGTGAAGGTACATTCAACAAAACAAGAGAAATACCATGCACGTGTACCATTCTTGAAGAATCAAGTGCAATAGCCTTGCTATAAGTAGCTATTTGGGAAAATGAGAAAGACATAAAGAATTTCAGCATAGAAAGGGGTCGCACAAATGTTTTGGACTATCTTTTGGGAAGGAATTTAGTGTTAATCAATTTTCAATGCATATCCATTTTAGAAGAAGGTTTAATTGTTGGAGAATGTAATGACTTTGGGGTTTTGAGCCTAGATCAGGGAATCACGTCGTAGACAACTTAGCCAATGAGGCAAAAGGCTATCAATTAATGTTAATATCAATTGGGACATTGTGCCATACTCCCATAGGGAAAAAATGTTAGTACATAAATATCTAAAATTTGGTTGGAGAATTATCACTCCTCAATATAATATTAGATGGCTTTGCTCCTACTATTATAACTTAATGTCTTTTTTTTTCCGTAAATTGCAGATTTTTTATAGAGACCAACCACCAAAAACTTGGTTTGAGTTATATCAGTTGAGACAAGATCTTTTACAAGATGAGTTACACAAATTGTTGAGTCTCCAATTGGTATTTGAACAATATTTTACTCATATACTATTGCATTTGAGATCAGAAAAGAAGGAAAGGAATTTCATTGTTGATGCAAAAATAGAGTTCTTCCTTTCTTTTCCAGTTTATATCAGTTACACCTTATTACTTATAGTCTAGGAAAAAAAAATAAAACTCAAAAAAAGTGAGCCGGTTTCTGGAATTATTGTTGCCTTATGTTAGAGCACTGCTCGGTTGAACCAACAAAGCGTTGTCAGGTCAAATTTATCTCCAAAACTCGAGTCGCTTGAGTATATTACTAGAGTCAACTTCGTTAGGTTATACTAGTAACATAGAAATGTTGAGACTTTATTTAGTTACTCATGAATAATTGAAGACGTATAGAAGACAAATAAAGATATCATCCTTCAGTTCGAGATGATTAAATACATACTTTACTTGTTCCACATCTATCTATTCGGGAAAGCCTTTATTCATTTAAAACATAACATACAAAGTTAAGTTTGTTACACTGACTTTAGTACTGATGACTTGTGATAAGTGCTCAATTTACATGTTTTTAATGTCAATTTCATACTTGTTTTAGTTAAATTTCTTTCATATTACCTTGTACTCCCTCTGTTTCTCATAAATTGAGCTACTCGGTTTAAAATTTTGCTCCCTAAGAATTGAGTTATTTCATTAAACAAGACATCATTTCTAAATCACCTTTTTGATTAATTATTATTATTATAAGAAATATGTATAATTTGATAATCATGTTTATATTTGTTACGTAGGTGTTTTAAAATATTTTCTAACAATATAAAAGTTTACCAATATCCGTGACATAGTTTGATAGATAGTATATTTTTTGTAAAATTTACTATTTTACTATCCTAATGGTATAGTTGTAAAAAATATCTAAAAATATATCCCTCTCCTTCTTGCTTTATGAATTGTGCGAACTTGATTTAACTCAATTTATGAGGAACGGAGAGTGTATTACTTTTAGTTTTTATCTTATGTCCCACATTAGGTGAATCATCCCAAGAAGAATGGAGATGGCTACAAAAGTGCTAAAAAGTGAAGTACTCCAAGTATCTAAGTGTCTTAAGCCAATAGAAGTAGAGGAAACACGACGAAAAGGGTAAAGAATGACGAAAGCACATGAACAACCCAAAGGCAATAGTCATGAGTTCTTGAACACATATAAGTTATGGATAAACAGTGAGATGCAAAAAGATGATAATATAACAATGACGAGCCTAATTATGACCGTGATGACTCTTCAAGTTTTTCCTGGAAGAATGAGATTGATTTTGGTCCATAAAGTCGAAGGACGGTAACAATTGTGGATAATGTGAAAGACAAGTTTTGACGCATTTTTGACTTCTAAAAGGAGGAAACCCGGTTCATGAAGGATTCCTAGCCATACATTTCATGTATACCATATAAGGAGATCACCAAGACATTAAGAAAATATTTTTTACATTATTTTGTAGGTTTTAGGGAGGAAAATCATTCACAACGAGAAAAGGCTAGGGTTTCAGGAGATTCCATTGTCATAACAATTTTTTTTTATAATTTCTCATATGTATAAAATGTGTGTTACTACATCCATGAGTAGCTAAAAAGATAATTGATTAAGGATGAATTATAAGTGCTAAATATGATTTGAGTTAATATATGAATTTATTCTTAAGTTCTTCATATGATTATTACTTGTTTGTACTATAAAGAATGTTCATGATTGATTGATTGATTGATTGATTGTTTAGGTGGCCAACTAAATTGATTTGTTTATTAAATCTAATGCTAGTTTTAAGTTAGGAGATAAGTAATCGGTTAATGATTTATACACAAGTAGAGAACACGAGACCTTGTGGACCAATTGTGTGTATAAACAACACTAGAAAGTGAATTTGAGATAAGAGTCTAACTATTAGGATCAATCTATAAATTCACAAAAGACAAAACGTTCGACCAAGGTACATCTAGAGTGATCTACTACTAGGTGGTTTAGACGAATAAAATCTAGTATTGGAGAGCTTCTGTACTCAATGATACAAGGAATTTAGAGGATAACATTTATCTAGATGTTGTTCTACGGTTGGTGATAATCTATGATTAATGATGAATGGGTGAGCATCTTAACTTGATGACGTTTTAGTAACGAAGAAGGATTCCTTGATCAACTCTCTTTTTATTGCTTACAACTTTACTTTTAATTGATTTAATTACTTTGCTTTATAAACCTAAAACAAACCCCGATTTGTGACATATTTGACAACTGAAACTCATTGCTCTTTTGTGGGAACGCACTTGACTTCCATTATATTACTTGTTAACTAAGTTGAAATAAGATCATTAATTTGTTGCGCATATGACACACATCCACTTTCTCATTATACTATGATCAAAGTATCAAAAAGAAAGATATACAATAGTTTCTTCAACAACTTAAGTATATGGAGTTACAAAGTATAACTTATCTATGGACCTCGTGTTTATGACATTGCACTAATTGGTAACTTGCTATTATTTAGTGTTTTGAATTTCCGGAAGAATCCGTACCTTAAAAAATATGTTTGGAAGCAATTTCAACAACACATTTTAAGGAAGTAGACTTGCGAAATATTTTTCGTAGCTGAAAAGAAATTCAAGGCCGATCAGGACCAATCCTGGGACCGATCCTGAATGTATCTGAATTCTCTTACAATTTTGATTGGTATTATAATCTTGATGGGTTTTTGTATTTATCGAGATGTATATAAGTAAGATTGAAAATGTTGATAGATACCGACGTAATGTTTGAACATTTGTTAAATTCTAATTTCTTATTATTCAAGAATAGTCCTTTGATACTCAAGGAAATATACTATAATATCAATTTTTCTATATCATATTTGATTGATATCGAATTATATGTTTTCCATTCCCAAAGGTTCGCATATCTAAAGTTGTTATATTAGTAAAGTACATGGTTGTGTGCTAGCTAATCTTAGTTGTCATACTATGGGAGAAATCGATTGTGAGTTGGAAACTACTTGATGTGTGCTAATTTCGATAATATACTGATATCGCATATATTTAGACATTTTGAAATTTGGTAAATGGTATTTTTAAACAATGCCTTGGTCATAATAATACAAATAAGAAGTCTTGTATTCTTCCAAACTCATCCACCTTATGTTGTGTGGAAAAGCTAACTTGTAAAGAGATGAGAGTAATCTAATCAGGTTAAACATCCTGCGTTTCCTTTTGTTAAAGTCTTCTTTGGGATCAAGAAGCCTCTAGTTTGATCGTTGGTGGAAGCCTAGATTTTTATTTAGTTTTCGTTGACCACTTTGTTGAATTAATGGTGTAATTATCTTCAATAGATCAAACTTGTTTATTCCAAGGTCTTTCTCTTTTGATATAAGGTCACTCAAGTTTATTTGAAGATTTGACTATTACAGATTTAACTGATCATGGATCTGTAGGATACAACTATTGATCAGTCTGTGTTAACATACACCGATCTGTGTGGTTGATCAATAGTGGAATCAAATTGTTTTTGCAATGGTTATTTTGAAGATTGGAGACTTGAAGACTTTTCTTTTTGGTTCTGATCTTTGTGCGTGTGACTTTATGCTAATTTGATTATCTAGGATTAAACAAGTAGTTTATTCTTATAAACATCATACTTGTAGAAGATCGAACAAACTGTCTAGTTGCATTTGTTTGCTTGGATAAATATTGTTCACCAAGATTGATTTTTTCGATAATAATTGTCTTGGTTTGATCTTTTGACCAAAGGTGTTTATTGATATAAACGAAAGATCCTCATTTTTCTCTAATTTATCATTGATTGAATGATTGATTTGGGTGATCGATAATTGAGTTGGTTACTAGAACATGTTAGTCCTTTACTGTTATGGGTTACAATCCAAAGGAGTTGAGTACAAAAGTCTTCACAATGGTGAATCAACTCAAGATAGTGGACTCAAGAGTAAGAGAAATGGGTAACTTAGGGTAGTTTACATGTTCTCAAATATAAGAAGTTTTGGTAGTCAATTTGTATAACGACTTAATTATCCAAACCTGAACTAGGTTCTGAGATCTTTCTGCAAAGCAGTTTTCCTTGTTAACAAAAAATTATTTATTACATGATTTATTACTCCCTGCTTTGTATTGACATATTTATAATTAATTATTTATACTTGTACGCTAATTATCTCTTGGTAAAGATCCCGTAGATAGTTCGAATTGAACTTTGACTATTACTAAGTATCAAATAATCATTTGGTCGTTATTGTTTTGATAATATTATACAATGTGAGTTTGCATAGGTTGATATCGAAAAACTTGTGGTGTTTTATTACCCTCGTCATTTCAATTGATACTATAGTAGGAAAACACGAAAAAAAACCTAATAGTTTGTGTTTGGTGTGAACCACCTACCAGGATAATGAATTCGGGTTCTCATGAATCGAGTTGCGTTAACGTACCGCCACAATTTGCTGGTACCAACTATCTGTGGACTAAGTCTAAAAGCTTAAATCCATAAGATGATAAGGAAAACAGTTTTTTCCAAATAAGATTCAGATGGTTTAAATGCTATTATATATGCAGCAAGCCGAGATCTTAAACATCATGTATATACGTGTGGAAGTTTCAAAATGGCTTGGGATAACCTTAAAAATGTATTTAAAGGAAATCCATTAGAATATAGAGCAAGATTTCTTCACTTCTTATTGCAAAAACCTTTGTATGGATAATGATGATATATTTGAATAATTTCACCTTAAACTTTCAAAAATAATAAACACATCATTTTCTCTTGGGAAAAATATCTCATAAAAGGATATTGTGTGTGGAATTCTGAGATCATTACCTTACATGTGTGAGTCAAAAAAACACGACATCATGGAATCCAATGATATGTCTACCTTTTAAAGAAACACACTTATTGGACAACCAAATATCTTTGATCATAGGGTTCAAATTAATAAGGGAAAAGATACAGGCATTGCCATCAAATCTAATAAAAGCACAAAGGTTCTAAGCCATGAAAACTCTAGCGATCATGTTCTCCAAGATGATGAGAAATATGTTGTTATTAATAAAAATATGTCTCTTCTTACTCAACATTTCAAGAAACTTTTGAGACAAACGAAGAGGGATCATTCGTTTCCAAAATATTCTAACAATAAAAGGTCCTTTTATATCAAACACAATACTTGGAACGATGATGATAACGTCCCCTAATGTTACAAATGTCAGGATTTGGTCATATTTCTCCAGATTGTCCCACCAAAGATGGAGACTAGAAGAAAAATGCATATACTGTAACCCTTGATTATGCACCTGAAGAAGATGATCAAGTGTATAAGACATAATATATATATATATATATATATATATATATATATATATATTGCAACTATTGTTGAACATCACTAACCTGAGTTATCTCTGACACTAGATTCACAAGACAGTTTCAACTTTGAAAATATTTCTGAAAAATTCCGATGTCAAGATAAAAAAATTGGAATTTGAGTTTGGACAGATAAATAAAACATTGGTTCAATGCAAGTTATCTAATGACAAAGATGAGTTGAACAAAAGACTTGTAAAAGCTTAAGCCTCTTTGAATAAGAGAAAAAGCTTATATCCAAATTTGTCAACAATCTTAATAAGTGTCATAGTGAGATTAGAAACTAAAAGTAGTAATTTCCAGTCTACGAAATAATCATCACTACTTAATAAAACTAGTCAAACAAAAGTCTTACAAGTCTAAGAATATCCCAAGGAAATAGTTGGAATGCAAAACTTAGGGTCGTGTCTTGACACAAGCTGCACCATGTTTTCAGTGTGAACACTGGGGACATTAAAGAAATCAATGTCCAAACAAGTCATGTAGCCCCAAACAAAAACAAACAATGAAGCAAGTTTATTACAAGTCCTCTGGAACATCTGACTCAAAAAACCATCCAAAGTTTCATTATCTGAATTGGATGCAAGATGATATCTTTTTAAAGAAACCATATTAGATGAGGGATATGGATAATTTGATTACAAGTTATCAAGATCTTGTTACCAGATTAAGGCAAGAACTTAAATCCACAAAGAAAAGAGATTCTCCAAATAGTTTAAACTAGCATTCTATTGAGGTTATTACAATTTTTAAAAGGAAAAATTAAAATAGTATCGAAAACCATCGTGAATCTCATTTTCATGTCAACTTAACTTATTTTATTT
Organism: Papaver californicum; assembly: GCA_023531435.1. Taxonomy (NCBI): domain Eukaryota; kingdom Viridiplantae; phylum Streptophyta; class Magnoliopsida; order Ranunculales; family Papaveraceae; genus Papaver; species Papaver californicum. Next base: position 218,758 of record JAJJMC010029797.1, read on the forward strand.
GGATGTGCATCCCCAAGTCTCTGTGCTCTTAGTTTTAAGTGAGGATTGCACATGAGCACGATGTTTATGAGATTTTCGAAAAATTAGCGTTAAAAATATTGTTAATGACAAAACAAATCTTTTTAACATGTTGCCGGATTTTCAGTATATCTTCCATAAGAAATCGAATTTGGTCACTGGAGACATAATACATTATTAAGATCATATAAATTAAATTTCAGAATTTTTGGATGCGAGAAAGTATCTTCAAAGTATTTTACAAAAACTGCATAGCATTGCTGAAAAATCCCGACGAGTAGAAATTTAGTTCTGTTTAAATTCATTTATTTTGATCTTTGTGTTGATATTTTGAATTTGTGTAAAGATGAAACTTGTAGATCAAGAACTCATCTTCCATACCTCTTTTGGATTTTTCCATTTGAGATTATGGTTTATGAGATATGTTGATTTTAAAGTCGTTGAACATGTATGTCCGAAATATGAGATGTGATTAGAGATTGAAGATTTGAGAAGTAAGAATATTACATAGAGATTTTTTTTTTTTGATTCTAGTACTTATTTCATATCTAGTTCTAGTTATAAGATATGCACCTCACGTTTATTATATACTTAGAAAGTTAGGAATGACGTTATAACTATAAAAGTTCATAATCTTTGTTTGATACCTAAGAGAAACTTGTAATACTATTTTTTTATTGGTTTTGAAGCATCTGTACGAGTATATGTATATCTTATTTATTTGGATATATATATATGCTCACATGTAAATGGTTGTGACAGGTGATAATTTCTCTTACTTGAACAAGTTTTTATTTTTCAATGAAAATAAAATTATGGGTAAGTGTCGAAAATCAATCAATGTATAGAGAAAATGGTCTTGACTTATTTGTTGATATAGAAAGACTGGAAATGGTCTATGACCAATTAAGCTTTTAAAGGAATGAGGTATATCTGATGAAATACTGGTAGCTGTTGTAATGATCAATTAAATGCATTCTGGATTGGAAAATTGATTATTTAATTTAGAATGATGTTTATGTAAATAAAATATTATGAATAGATACTTATTGTTTATGACAATGAAAGTATGACTCATATAAGTTCGAAACGTATGAGATAGAATTTGAAACCAAACTGAAACCGAAAGAATAAAAAACCTAGTCAAAACAAAGATCAATGCCAACTCTTATCAAGAAATGAACATAATTGTATTTAGCAAGTTATTTGATATGTTTGTACTAAACCAAGTCTTATGGCTCGACATTGCAAGGATTTGTGATTCAGTGAGAGGTGGGTAGATCTTGGTGCTTTACACCATGTTTGTTTTGATAGGTTATTGCTCAAAGGTTTCACAATATTGTTTAAAAGAAAGTGGTGTTGATATTTACTCACATCTCTAAGATTTTCGGTATTGGTATGGTCTCAAAGTTTACTTCGGGTAGAATTATCTTATTAAAGATGTTCGTACTTGCAAAATGGGAAAAAATCTAATTGACACCTATCTTGTTATTAAATAGAATGAAATTAAAAATTTGTTGAATTTTTTCATAACACTATTACAACTGAAATGTTATGGATGCAATGTAGGAATCTAATATTGCAATCTTATCATAACATGACTTGAGTTTTGAATGTTTGCAATATGTGACGTTATCATGATTTTATGAAGTAAATGAATTAGTGATGAGTATGGGAATATTGTGTTTTCATCTAAATTTCATGATATTTTTGAGTAACATGTATGTAAATCTAAATTTTATGAATTTTTGGCAACGTCATTCTTCACAGCTGGCTGAACTTTTGGACTAAAAGGCAATCCTGACTATTCAAAGTTGATTGACTGGCCAGGGAATGAACTAAATTGCTCAATTATTTTGGAAATATTTCTAGCTTACTTAGGACAAGATTTAGTGAATATAAAGCATTCATATGTAAAACAAAATGAGACACAGAAGGATGTGGAAACTTCCTTTCTGTAAATGTTAGTATGTTACTCATATTTTTAGGGGGCTCAAGATAAAGAATCCATGCTTGGTATGAAGAGGTAAGGAGTCTTCATTGTTCTCTGTGTATGATTTTTAATATCTTGCACCACTTATTGTAATTTAGAATTGAAAACAATTCTCGTTTAAGACAAGTTTAACGCAAACTGAAACTACGGTGACTTAGTGTGTGGACTATCTGTATCCCATGGGTACCAAATTACCATACCCTTGGTTCTCATGTCAATATGATTTCGAGTTTGACCAACCGAATGTTTGTAAATATCTCCCTACTTTGTCTTATTTATACTTTCCCTTTTAAATAGATTAATTTCAAGGAGGCAATTTAAGTCCGCATTAACTAAGGTGTTTTTCAATATTGGTTGATAGTACGAGAATTCTAAAACCATCCACATCCAGATATATGTTTTGACTCGTATGAAAACACATGTTAAGAAATTTGTACAAACTACCCAAGGCAGGAGTTCCCCAATCATAAGTACGAATATCATATTAATTATCCAACAATCTACGCAAATGTTTATCAACTCTTCCGGCAGCGTCTGCAAACAATAATCGACTGATACATCAAAGGAATAAAATTTTATCTAATTCCTCGGCAATCTCACTGTTGGGTTTGGTCTTTTGTACTCTTGATGTCATTTTCCAAGTGAGATAAAAGTATAGTATTTGACTTTGAGTCCCATCTACCATGAGATTCTTTATTATCCTTTCTCCATTACAAATGTTCTAATGCATCAAAATATAAATTTTCCATAGCTTCATAGTCTTTTGGTCCATATATATCATTTAGAAGTTGTGGAATTCTCTTATCTCCTCCAAATAGAATACTCGTCACTAGAAAGAAGTCCAAAGGTATCAACCCTATCTTAAACTCAAAAAAATAACAAGTTTTAGTTTTATTAAACCACATCTCACAAATAGCTTCACTTAATCTCTGATCCGCATTCTTGAAATCAAGTTCAAATGTGGAAGAAAAACCACATCGGTCAATGTTGTGATATTTTCGTTTACCACTATTTTGTAATACTCATTCACACTTTTCAACTACAAACAATGTATCGTTACATCAATGCCTTGTTGTGCCATTTCTTTCGAATAAACTACTCAAATCAATGGTCTCCGTAATCTAATGAAGCAACATAAAAGTATACACAATAAACAAATGCAACAAAGTAAAAATTCTCCAATTCAATCATGTTATAATCTCAATTACGCCAGAAACATCGTCAACACTCCGACCAATCATATTACAACTTTCAATTAAACAAATATAATTAAAACAACCTAAGTTTTTTCAATTCAATTGCAGGTGCTCAAATGAAACCTTAAATTCATCATATAATTCAAAATTTCAATCAACTTTAACATAGACTAGGTTCACAAACTACAACGATTAATTCATGTTCATATCCAACACAAGATTCATTCAAAACATCAATCGAAATTTAAAAAAAAAAGAAATCAAAAAAATGAGTTTAGTTTCTTCGCCATACCTTGATCTCGTTTGTGGATGAAAATCCTTCAAAAAATATATCAACATAATCCAACTATCAAGAAATATAAATCCATTTAGGGCGAATCCTATACACTTACCAAATAAATAAATTTACCCATTTAAAATTATTAATGCCAAATAGGCAAATTGACTGGTAAACAACATATTTGTCGGTTTTTCACATCGCGACAGAGTCTCAGTCGAACGACAAAGACTCTTTCGCTCGACAAAATCTTTCTTGAGAATTTCAAGAGCGAATCGATTGTAAGGATTTGAAAAAAACCCAAAAAACTTGATGATCTAAGTCATGCATAAGCAAATGCTCCTAAGAAGAAAGAAGAAAAATAAGAGAAGAAAAAAAGAACGAGCTCTTGAAATTAGGTGCATTGACTTAAGCTAATTGGTCTTGCGCCCAAGAATTAGGTGCAAACGAGTTTTTTGATTTGCGCTAAACTGTTGGGCGCAATGCAATCAACCATCGGACACCGAACTTGAACCACCGTAACAGCTAGCAGCTGATTCAAGCCGGCGTGTCCTTAACCTGAACTTCTCTCATTTTCGAAGTAGGGATATCTCTCAATCGCTGATAAAAGAAAAACCAAAATTCCAACGAAAAGTCCAAAAATAATAATTATTCAATCTTCTTCTCAATCTATTTCTGCATATATTCTCGCATTCTATGACCATCGAATCACAGCCGCAACAACAAAAATTACAGAACATCCAAGAGTTACCATCAAATCTGCACACACAGTTCTGGAACCGGACTGGAAGACTAAATCTAAACTTGTTCCTTTACCGTAAATACATTGTGTTCGTAATGTTTGGAAAAATGTCTAAGTGAATAAGGGCTGTACATAGAAGTAATTTCTGTCTCCGAGAAACATGGATTTAAACAACAGCCTTGCGAAAGATTTTATGGATTGTGCTAGTTTAAAAGATGTGCCTTCAGATCAATTGGCACCAAGGGTCTCGCCTCTCTTAGCTCAAGGTACATGTCTTATACTCTCTCAATGAATCTTCATCAACTATAACTTGCAATTTATAATCACCATCTTCTTCTTTGCTTTCATTTGTCTTGGTATTTTTGTTGTTATTATTTTGATGACCAAAAGAAGAAGCTTTACTAGATATAGGAGTAACTAAATATATATAGATTTCTCATCACCAGCCATTGTACCAACAATTTTTCTTCATAAACCACTGGTATCTTAAAAGCTTGTTTACTAGATTTCTCATCGTCATTTTCTAAATCATTTTGATCTTCTCTGTATCTAAATTACACGATAGTATTCGGTATGAACAAGCGAGAATCACAAGAGCAAAAATATTAAACCTAAAATATCTGCTAAACCACCAAATAAATATGGAACCAGTGAATGCGATTATGAATGTATTTGTAATGCTGAGTGTTGTTGTTGCTGTGATGGTGTCATTGCTGCTAAACCACAAAATATAAAAAATCTGCAGTTTACTGGCTATGTCAAATCTGGTCAGTGTTTGTGTCCTTCCAAATTGTTGGCATCTTATTTGATAAAATGGTTACTTTTTAAGCATCACTGTAGCGCCTCAAATATTGCTCAAACTTTTAAATATGAGTGCTTTTAGTTAAGAACCCGATGATTCTTAAATATGTGACATTTTCTCCAAGAGGTTGTGCTCATTTGCATGTATATGAATATATTCTGCTTCATTCAGGTGGTTTCCTTTTGGGGAGGACCATAGCTTTACTCGGGACTGTGACATTCGGCCATTGGGGGCATCCACGGCTGCTCAATGGGATGTTTGGCTGTTTACGAGTACTTTGCCATTTGTCTTGGCTAAACGATTTTAATATCCCGAGTCCATTGTTCGATTAACTAGACCAAGAATTGACTAATTTGTCCTGGCTAGAATTGCTAGATTATCTTCTTATGCTATCAGTATCTTCATTCATCCCCCTGGTTCTACTTTTGTTGGTTAACTTATTTATTTTCATGCAGTGAGACTATCATCAAATGGTATTCCATATGGGAAATCTGTTGATAATGTGACCTCTAAACGAGGAGGAAGCTTTCCAATCATTTGAAGAACTCGAGGCTCAGACTACTAGAAACCTACTTCCGGATGATGGCCTTGATCATATCACCAAGGGCAGTATTAATCACGAATTAGAAGAGTTCAATATGTTTAGCTGCGGTGGAGGAGTGGACCTCAAGGAGGAGGATCACAGGAGTGCAGAATTTGTGGAACAAGGACTGAACACAGCAGCTGTTGGGGAGCACCCGTTTGGTGAACATCCTTCCAGAACACTTTTTGTGAGAAATATCAATAATATCATAGAAATTCGAACTTAAGTTTCTTTTTGAGGTACTTTTCTTGCCAATTTTGAATTTCCCTTTAAAACTGATCTTAATTACAAAACCATAGTGTTCCTAGCATGCTTACAAATTTTTTCATTAATATGGAGATATCCGTACTTTGTATGCTGCTTGTAGGCGTTGTGGTTTCATTACGATCTTTACTATGATATAAGGGCTACACATAATACAATTAGAGAGCACTTCAAAAACAATGCTGTGAGACGTAGGAAACTTGACACACACTTCTCACTTTCAAGGGATCTAACTCATCTGCTTGATTTTGTATTGTTGGTACTACACTGTTATGCGAATCTATTTTGCGATTGGATTCACCTTCATTGCTAAGACCATCCTCAATGCTGTGAAGAAATGAGGTGCTTACCATTTTATTTTATTTTTGCCTATGGGACTTACTTTAATATGGTCTCCTAATTGTTCATAATGCAGGGATTCACTGGTATTCTTAACTTAATCGATGCTAGGCAGTTTCTTTACTTCTTTCCTTCATAATAACCAGTTGATTAAAATTGAGTATAAAATTGTAACGACAACATTGGAAGAGTTAGAAAAAACGTGAAGTACCCCGGTACGGAACCAAAAAACATTAAAGAAAAAAAAATATATTATAGTACCCTATAAATTCCTTATAGTCACCAACTGTTTACCCACCAGTCCAGGTAACATCCTAACGAATTTCAAGATTTCATTTCCTTTTTACTGGTAAGTTTCAGTTATTAAAGGGGTCATCTGTTGTGATGATGCATTGCATGAACCTCAATAGGAATTCATTGTTTGGTATTAATTTTATGTTCTACCGTTGTGTACGTGGTAGACTGCTTGACATTTTGGTTCTTTTTCAGATAATTTATGTTATTTATTCAGTTTCAGTTTACAGCCATATACACATATTGAGTTTTTGTTGTTGCCGTCATAAGTTCACTCCGGTAACATATAATTACTGTATATTCTTTGAACTCATCTTATCTTTAAGCATTGTTGTTTTTACAGCTCATGATAAGAGGCAGCAAGCTCCTTCGACCTATAATTGTTTCATCAAGTAAGATAAATTCATGTCCTCATCTTTCACACCCACTTCACAAGATTCACTGAAACAATGCTCCCAGATACATTTGTTTGTAATTCTCATGATTTATTGGTTCCTCGCTTTGTATGTTTCTTTCAGTATGTCACAGAAGAGATACAGAGGCTCAAAGCACTAGAACCCAATATGACTCGCAAAGAAGCCTTTAGAACCCAATATGACTCAAAAAGAAGTCTTCAAATACAGAATGAGATACTGCTTCTTAGAATGTCTGTAAATTACCTTCTTTATATTGGGAGGAGGATGAAATGGATGACTGCTTCTCTCAAGTAGGGCTGTTAGCACTTGATTATGATTTATGCCTCATTTCTTCCTCTCCATTGCTTCTTTCTAGATTTACTCGCAGTGATTCATCTAAATTTCCTATTTTCGACCCGTATTTAACTTATATATATACATATATTGTAATAATACCAATCTAGCTTATTCAAGAGCAATTTATGCTCTTCCTATTGGGTCAGAAATCATAAATGTTCGGATAAAAATTAAATGCAAAAACAATTTACTTGAACATATTTATTTATTGTTAATCAGCTTGTAAGCAATTTCCAAATTAACTTCTGGCCGAGTAAAAAGGGTACCAAGGGTCTTTGAATGCATCTTAAAAAAGGGTACCAAAGGTCTTTGAATGCATCTTAAGAAATTATTTTTCGATTTTCCAAATCAAAAACTAGAATAAAAAAGCGAGATCAAATGTGAGAATGGCTTCTAGGGTGCAAACATCATAGCATAAGCCCGAGAATGGCTTCTAGGGTGAAAACATCATAGCATAAGCCCTTCTTTTGTTTGAGGGAGTACATATTTGGTTTATGTAACAAGAGAAATTTCTTTCGAAAATGTGTCTTTCAACATCAATATCCGGAAGGAACCACAGAGCTGATATTTTGTCTAAAAAAGTTGCATCTGACTCTATCTCAGATGTCTGGATAGGTATTCCCTTTATTTTTTGTCTCATGTTTTGTACATTGATGTTTCGGGGAGAGCCTTCCCCAGGATTGTAAGGCTCAAGTAGGGTATTCCCCCCTATTTTTGTCTCATGTTTTGTACAGTGATGTTTCGGGGAGAGCCTTCCCCAGGATTGTAAGGCTCAAATAGCGTGTTTCTAATAAATGACTTTTACCAGAAAAAAAAAAGACGAGAGAAATTTCTAAGTGTTTTGTTGAAGTAAAATAAAATGATGTTGCATATAATAGTGATTGATGAAGATTACACAAACTACTACAATCCTCAGCAAGGCACCAGGTCAGCTAATAAATTTCAACAAATCTGGTTTGTTTTTTAGCAGGAAAACTCATCCAAGGCATTAGAGAATGATGACAAGACTTTAAAAAAAAAAAAAAAAGATTCTTATTTAGGTGCTCATTTGTTTATATATAAATCTAAACTTAAAACTTTTGATACCATTGTTGAGAAAATGGAACAAAGAGTACAAATTTGGCAAAACAAAATCCCGGCCCAGGCAAGTAAAATGGTACTCAATAAATCAATTCTTGGGTGCTCTATCAATTTACCAAATGAGATGTTTCATTCTACCAAAAAAGATAAGCCATAAAATAAATATAATCCAAAGAGATTTTCGGTGGGGGAAGGATGCAAATAAGAAAGGCATATATCTTAAAGCCAATGCTTTTCTCTGTAAACCTGTTCTAATGGGTGGATTGAGTTTCAAAGAAGCCAATAAACTCAATAAAACTATGATAACAAAACTGGCATGGAGATTGGCAACAAAGCCTGACTCTCTATGGGCTTCTCTCTTAAAATCTAATACTTTCTAAATTCATCTGTTTTTCATATTAAAAAACACTATAATGAATCTTGGATATGGATGCAAGGATTATCTTTAGTTTGCAGTATAGTTGTTGGGAAGTAGGGGATGAAACTAACATAGATATATGACTAGATAACTGGATACCAGGTTTGAAAACAAGCCTAAATTCTTTTACTGGAGAAAGAGCAATCTCTTTAACACTTGTGGCAGAGTTACTAAACTCAACCACTAAGAAGTGGAACTATGAAAAAGTTAAAAATAACTTTGACACAATAATAGCTGAAAAATTCTATATATAAGAATATTTATAGACAATGATGGAAATCTGAAAAAAGATAGTTAAGATGGCTGCTAACTCACATTGGGGAGTCTAGTGTTAAATTCTTATACAATAAGCTTCTAAATAATACATGAGTGCATTTTTGAATGTCATTATGCAAAATCTTTATAAATGTTACCACCTTTAACAGGCTTAAGTACTAACTCTTCTGCAGAGAACAAATTTGTGGATCTGTACAACAATTGGATTGCAGGGAACAGAAACAACTAAATTATTAAAGTAGTAGCAACAAAGTGTTGGTTTATATGGAAAGAAAGGTGTCTTAGAGTCTTTCAAGAACAAACTACTACTAGTCTTCAGACATCATTGGCAGCACAAAGACATCTGAAGTTCTGGAGTATTAAAAATATGATGACCACAATAATATATTCTTCTCTTATAGTAGAGAAAGGCCGGATAACCCCACAAAATAACCAAATTAAATTAAATTTTGATGTTTCTTGGGTTGATGTTAATCTGCAAACAAGTTATGGACTAATTATTCAAAATTGTACAGATGAAGCTATCTGAGCTAGATCTGGAACCATCCATGATCTCTGTCCGGAAAAGCAGAAGTATTGAATTATCTTGAAGCTGTAATTTCGGCAAGAAAAAAGTGATACAACAGTTTCATCATTGAAGGAGATCGCCAAAAAATAATTGATTTTGCTCAAAACATAATAACTTCAATGGACTGAGACACCAATCAATCATTATAAAGATCTTAATCAATTATTATGAAGATCCTTTAAAAATCTTAATCAATCATTATGAAGATCCTTTAATCATTAAGAAGATCTTACGGGAGTGCAATAATTTTTAGGTTTCAATTTTATATTCTATTTTCAGAGAAGGAACTCAGAAGGTTTCAATTTTATTTTCAGAGAAGGAACTCGAACTCAGAAGAGGCCCAAAAAAGTGAAAATTTAAAATAGCGAAACATAATGCCAAATTTCCTTCGCTATTTCTTAGCTTTAGATAAGTCATCTTAGCTTTAGATAAGTCAGGTTTAAACTTAAATCATGCTTCAGATAAGTCAGGTTTAAACTTAAATCATGCTTCTGCTCGTTGTAATGAAAACTCAGTCTCAGATAACTTGTTGGAGTCTACTCATATACAGGGCAAGTTCGCCGGAATAGGGACCACCAACAGGCGAGAAAAAATATAACATAAAAAAGCACCTAAAATTGGAAAACAAAAAACAAACCATATGAAACAAAATATATTCACAATTACTGAACAAATCTAGGGTTCTACTAGAGTGTTCCAATGGTTGCTTACAACTCTTTAACGACCTAAGCTTAAAGCAGCTTTAACGTCTAACCTCCATGCAAAACCACCACCACCGTCGTTCATTTTCCAGACATCACAAGGTACTATCAACGAGTGTCTCTCTTTCTTACACGTATATTGTAATCTAACCCCACAAACAAATCCTTCACATCTCAACGGTAAAGATTCATCCTCTTTTATCACTAGCCATACCATTTCCGGTCTCTGTTCACCGTCATAACCAAACCCATCTTCATTCACTAGTTTTCTATAGGCTCCGTTAGTCCACCGCACTCTATTCAAACCGTCAGATATAAATCCAGGACACGTGTCTTTCTCTAGATTAATCTTCTTTTCTTCGTCAGTTCTTCCTAAAAAACCTAACCCTAATTCTTCATCACCAAATGTTTCAGTTATACACTTTACTGTTACACATGATCCTACTGGTCTTACTGGTTGTGGAATCACAACCGTACGATCTGTTGATGATGATGATGTTGATACTCCAGCACCACCTGAACCGCCTGACCCACCGCTACTAGCTGGACTACTACTGTTTTGGCTCCACGTTGCAGCAGGTACATATCCATTTCTAACAGTTAGATGATTTAACGGTAGTAGTGATAGTGATGATGGTGCATCAGTAGGTTTTTCTGGTAATAATGATAAAGTAATAACAGCTGTTTGATCATCTTGATGAGGATGATGATCTGGTGGTATAGTTTTTCTTTTTTTGGAACTATTGTTATTATTGCTACTGCTATTTTTTCTACTTTTTGTAGTATCTTTGACATACCTTCGTTTAGTTCTACCACCGTTTCTCGCAAGCACATCAGATTTCTCCGACGTTTTTTCGCCGGAAACTGATCCACTCACAACTGGTTTTGGTGCTATTGGTCGGAATCTTAACATTATCCGATCAATCTTTGATGTATCGTACGGATTCCTCCCGTCGTATCTTGCTATACAACAACCTCCTCTACCGTCCATCGGATAAAATCTTTTCTTGTCTCTCTCAGCTGTGATGATAAATGAGAACGGATTCAATGAAAATATTCTGAATGTGATTATTGTTACGATGAAAATGAATGAATGAGAATGCAAAAGAATTAATGGGGTTGATGTTTATAGTAAGTATAAGGAGGACACGTATAAGAACTGACACGTGTGTAGGCAAAGACATGAACAGCTCAAAAACAGGACTGGTTGAAAACCGAAACGTGGCTTTTGATGACATGAATAGAAAATGGGACCCACGTGAATAAAGATACAGGCAGGCAGAGAGGGGTATAGTCATAGTGTTAGCAGTAAGAATATTGTTTCAAAAAAAAAAGCAATAAGAATACGAAATCTGTCTCCCCACAGATCCGCCAGAAAGGTTCAAAACTTGAGCTTCCAATCAGCATCACTGTAATGCAAACCGTTTGTGCATTTCCATGCATGAGTCATTGTTTCTCTTTTGGCTAAACAACAAAAAAAGAATGTGGATGACTCATGCATCTCATGTTCTGTCTCCTCTTGCACTCTTCATACACTATACTCATCCTTAACGGTACTACTACTTCTCTTCTTGCACTCTTTTATGGTTTGAATAATAATTAAATTATAAAGAAAAGAATGAGAAATTGGATAAAGTGATTTTCATCAATTCGTATTGTGGTTGTAATGAAGTGTATTTGATGGTGATTATCTACCACTGAATATATTAAGTGTGATTTGATGATAGAATTAGTCTTGAT
>JAJJMC010029797.1:230810-340261 GCA_023531435.1 Papaver californicum
CTGAATATATTAAGTGTGATTTGATGATAGAATTAGTCTTGATATGGGAAATCCATGCATTTTTTTGGACGAGGCTCCAATTCGATTCTGTTAGGTTTAGTATTACGTCCTCTAGATTCTAATTTGATGTTGACATACACAAAAACATCAGTAATTTGCCAATTTTGGGGAGTGATGGGAGTGTAATCAAATAATTGTTATAGGTGTATAAATATGTGGATAATATTTGGAAGTTTGGTATTTGATTGGCCTAACAGAATGACATTTATATCTATAATCTATGGTAATAATTGTTAGTGGACTCGTTTGTATATTGACTGATTAAGTGGTGTCTCCGTTATGCTGTAATATGTTTATCCAACTCATTTCTATCCTATCTGTCGTAATTTTATCCATATCCAATTCTATCCATCGTTAGTAAGGTAGGATGATTTGGTAAAGTTCTATTATCCAACGTTACATGGATTAGATGACAGATAAAGCTTAAAATTAAAAAAATAGATTTATTGTCTAAGATTCTCTAAATTATGATTTTAGAGGACATATAAAAATAAGAAATGAGTGAAATGGACAAAAATAATAATTATGTCTCTCATCTTTATATAAATATATTATTTATCCTTTATCTCTCCAATTTTAAAACAAATCACAAAAACATTCATAACTTTCAAAATATATATTCGATTTTAATAAAATTTATATTTTTGGAAAGGGTTTTAAATTATCTGCAAAACAAGATCCATTGTTGATAGTAAATTCAAAAGTTTTTTTTTGAAAGAAAATAGCTAGGATGAAACTGGTTGCATCCTGAATTAAAAAAATAGAAAAAGTTATTCAAAAAATAGCTTGGATTAAACTGGATGCATCCTGATTTAAACTAAGAAAATAAAAATATTTGAATAATAGCTAGGATGAAACTGGTTGCATTCTGGTTTAAAATAAAATAAAAAAATATATTTGAAAATAACAATGATGAATCTGGTTGCATCCTAACTTGAATTTGTTTTCATCTATGTTTATACTAGTATGAAACTAGTATCATCATGCTCAAAACACTCTCAAAATATTGGTACATGGTTCAAAAGTGCTTGAGAAGAGGAAAATAAGCTAAAAATAATAAAATAGGAAATTTGCAACGTTTTTCTGGGGTTACAGATTAACTATTGCAATGAAGCTGAAGATAAACGTTATGAAGATGAAGATAAATGTTGTTGACTGGTTGAAGAAACCGTTACATCTGAAATAAACGTTGCGTAGCTGAAGATAAACGTTGCTGATTGGTTGAAGAAACCGTTACAACTGAAGATAAACGTTGCAAACCTAAAGATAAACGCTGCTGATGGGTTGAAGAAACCATTTCCTTTTCTCTGTTCTTCCCGTCTTCTTCAGCAGTAGCACAAAATTTTCCTGAATTGATTTTCTTCGCTCTGTTTAGCTTCCTGAGCTCGACCCAACCTTCCTAACCTCTTTTCAAACCTTTTTATACACCATAGGAGCAAGAATTCTCTAAGAGAATTCCTCCATAGAAGTTCTGCCCAAAACTCTCCCGAGTCCTTCTTACCATTGATTACAGATCTCACATACATATCTATCTGATTCTAATAATGTCTTTGGTGATAATGAAACCATTTCTGCATCAGGGTCTAATTAATCCACAAAATGTCTTTGATCTCATTAATGTTGCTTCATGGGGAACTTAATGTCTCCGTTGGGAGGATGCTACTACTGATGTTAAGGCATATATAAAGCTTAAGTTAGTTTGTCGGAGGGGGAGGATGGTAAACAAGGATATTTTAGTATTTGTGATATAAAAATTAGTTATAAAATTGGGTGAAATAGTCTATTTGGATATTAAAAAAGTATCTTAATTATCTTTGGGTATTCAAATAGTATCTACTTTTACATGTCTTCTATACCATAAAAAAGAATATATGGATTATTGAACCAATTAACTATTAAAATTATCCTATCCTATCCGTCTACCCGTTTAATTGTAGCATGATTTATAATTGTAACACTATCTTTAAACATGCGTCTATTTGGTATGCCACTAATCCAATGAAAGGACACTATCTGACCGCCACTTGATGTCTTCAGTCTCTTGAAAAATCATTTCACCAAATATTTTTCCTATAGCGTTATGATACAAACAGACAGATTTTCCATAACTTTCTTTTAAAGTGAAAACTGAAAACACAATCACAGAGAAAAAAGTTACTACAGTAACCCCCAACGATACAAAAGCAGGGTATTCACCGTATACCGTCTAAATTCATCTGCTCATGCATAGACAAACATAACAAGGTTGCAACAAGGGAAGAATGGTTTTATCTAAGGACGAAGTGACTAAACATGAACGCTACTAGCAATGGCAGTGTAAACCTTAATACAAGACTGAGCAATTTTTCTTTTAGCACAAAAACAATTTTATTTATCTTTTTTTTTTTTCTGTATGAACAAACACGGTCATCCGACACCCATCCTACCCGATCCATCATTTAATGGGTTGGGTAGGATCCTATCCGCTGTAACGACGGATAGGGTAATGGGTAGAATTTTATTACCCGTCATTTCAGATAAGGTGACGATATAGGCTATATCGTATCCAACGTACCCAATGTGCAACCCTATATTTATCCAGAAATTATTTTGCTTACTCACTGCTCGAATATTTTTTATAATACTTGCAAACATTTTTTATTGTATAAATTAAATATATTGATGAAATGGTTGGCGTGATACTGTTAGATAAAAATGCTCGAGTTATACGTGAGTAAAAAAATTCGACTTGACTGTAGATATGTGCACAAATATTAAGTTGATTAAAACGCTTATAAGAAAAATCTCTACGAATTAACATAATTGATAAAAGTGACACCAACGGTAGCAGAGGGATATCAATCCATATAAGATAGAACAATCTTGACTTTTAGATTTTTGGATTGATATGTCCATGTTAGTAGTTGGTATCTCCTTTATCAAATCGTACAAATTTAATACATCGATGAAATGACACTCATGCAGGTTCGGTATTCATACCGTATCGAAATGATGTTACATATATTGTGTGAAGTGTGAGATGAGGCGACGGGCTACACCTTCTGCGCCTAATATGATCAGAAAAAGATTAATTAGAGATAGTGGCTTACTCTTTTCGTGTCTTGGGCACATCTTGAATCTACAAACTATAGATCCCATTGCAAGTCCGATCGCACTTAGCACCGATACTGCCGCCTTTTAACCACCTCGGGTGGTAAATGTAAAATTTTATCCTAAAAAACCTCCGTATTATGTAAAGAATGAATCTGGCTTATTAATTTCTGTATAGAATTCTGTATATGGGATTATTCATAGTTATCACATATGGGTTTCTATCTAATTCCACACTGACACACCAACAGGGATAATAATTTCTTTTCTTCTATATGCCTAGGTTGTTGGAAATGCAGCTCAAAACATGAGGTAAATTATGTCCAAAACTAAGTACCGGTAAGAAATCGATAGTAAAAAAATGAAAAATCACTTGCAAGGTAGACGGTTTTTTTTCGGGTTGTTTACTTGTTTATGATGGGGCGGTATGCGGACCCCTATTGTTCTTATTCTATACCTTTAAGATCTTTTACTTCCCAATATAGACTATCTAGTCACTTCCTTATAAAACCCTAATCAAGCTCTATTCCATGTTAGGAAAAGTTCACGTCACCCCTACCGGTCCCCACCCACCATTAAGAAATTTGAAAAAAGAAAACCTTATCTTTTCTCAAATATCGAGTCCTTTCTAATTACCAATTATAGGAATCATTTTCGAACATTTTTATCTTCCAATTCAGGCCACCACCACAAACTTTCCATTCATAGTATGACCACCAATAAAATGTAAGCACGTAATTCGCATCTATTCCTAAAGAAGAAACCCTAACATGCTTCAACATGCCTCTTTGGTCCCGACTCCAAATGTTTTGTGTTGCCAGGAAAATATAACTTAGGTTAGAATCTAGTTATGGGTGTTTGACACGTGTCACCGTTTAAGTCAAAATAAATCATAGTTAGGTGATCAAAATGTTAGGTTTTGTCCCCCATTGGTAAGGAGAGGATAGGGTTACATAACCTTGTAAATCCAAAAGAATTAGCTTTTGAGTTAATGAAGATCTTAAACTTGACCTACTTTGAGCTTTTACGGGCAATGGTTACTGTTTATTTTTATTTATGTTAAAATTTTCATTGACATTAACAACCAAAGATTTGATGAAAAAACAGTAAACATAAAGGTTTTAACTTACAATTTGATACATAGAATCCTCTTTTAAACCGAAGATTTGAGAAACATTTTAATAATCCATTCATTTACAGATCATAAATCTGATCAAATTACAGTCACAAATCCATAATTTTTTAATCAAGAAAATAAATCATGATAGTGGAATCTATCAATTCTAATCTTACACAATGTATACATACCTAATGATCTTTTTCCTTCTACTCTGATAAATCTTCCTTAGCCTTTCTTCCCTTCAATTTTCCGACCCCTTCTCTGTTGAATGCTCTCTACTATTTATAGATTTATTTAGTGGGTCCCTCTTGTCCCGATACCCTCTTTCGTTTTCCTTATTATCTTTGGATCAGGATGATTATACGATTGACAGGTCATGCCTTTTGCTTTTTGGTCCGTTACCTTGTATGATTAACACGTGTTCTTCGTTCCTTGAGAATCAGCTTTGTCCCGATCATACGTGTCAAACGTATGATAAAAGTAATTATCGTCTTACTTTCCCGCTCCACGTTCATCATTACTCCTACTTTCTCGCTCCACGTTCATCATTACTCCTACTTTCCCGCTCCACGTTCATCATTACTCCTACTTTCCCGTTCTATGTTTATTATTATTCTTACTTTCCCGTTCGATATGCATTTGATGCTACCTGTTTTGATCAGTGTGATGTTACTTTCCCGATCTTAGGTGTCGATCATGCAAAGATTTACTCAGTCTTTCACATCTGTCCTTTTTCGATCATTCGATACGACTTTGATTGTGTGTTTCTCATTCTTCTTAATTTCACTGTCTCGTTCGTTAATCGTTTTACACGTGTCGCCCTTCTTTTATTTCCCAACAACTTGCCCCCTTCTTCTTCTTTTTTCAAAAACTTTTAACGGTCGATCCAAGGTTTTGAAAAAGTAGAAGAACAATTATTACCTTCTGTTTTACCATTACTTCTTTTCACACGTTATGCGAACTTTTTGGAAGCAGTAACTTCTATTATCACGTTTGTGTCAGTTACCCTTTTTTCAAGGAAATCAAATCTTTGCCTTGATTAATGCCTTTTTAAATTATGACGGTTTATATTCTTCGCTTTAAATACGATGCAGTCTTTTCCACTTCTGTTTTTACATCTTAAAGTTGCTGCTCTTTATCTCCCTTGAAATTTTCAAATACTTTCGTTCTCCCAACTGTTCAGGAGATTTTAGCATCAATCACATTTATTTTACCTTTGATCAAGTAATTGTTTATCTTCTTTCTCCAGGTATGTTGAGGATTTTTTTTACCTTCAGTATCTTACTTTAATATTTAATCATGATTAGCTTTTAACAGATATGATTGAACTGATTCCTTCATATATTGGTCCTTTGAAGCTTTCTTTTCAGATAAAACATCATGTCTTTCAGGAATCCCAATGCTGCTGGTGATCACCAAGAATCTGGAAGATCTTCAAGAGTTCCTTCTTCTAGGTATGCCGTGTCTCGGCCTGCTCGTAACCCAGCTCCTGATGCTTCTACAACCGCTAATCCTGCCCCAAGAAATAAGCGGTCTCATGCGACTTATAGTTACCGGTCAATGAACATTGAGGTTTTTAAGAGAAGACATGATCTTGAAGGATTTAAAGTCTCGTTCTATGACAGAAATACTGATGTATTAACTTTAGGAGCGATGCAAAGCTTCAACTATTCTCCCAATAGTTTATTAATTTCTGCTGGTGCATTAGAGGCCGGACTTCGTATCCCATTATACAAAGAAGAAAATCCTTTTCAATATGAAGTCCTTGCAACTCGTGGTGATTCTCCTCATGGACTTGCTCGATCCATTACTCAATACAATGGAAATTGGTGGCGTATCCTTGATGAGTGTAGTCTCTGAAGCGAAGGGCGGACTAACCTTACTTGCTACGTTCCAGATTTTACAGAACGTAGCAGTTATACCGTTTAAATTTTTCATACTACATATGGAGATTGTATTACGAAGAAGAATTACGTGAAGTGGAGCGTTAGCCCCGTTCGTAAATGTCTTTCGGGATTTCCATTATTATATGAAGTCGACGATCCCAAAATCAAATTTGTTCCCCATACCAAACTTGATTTTCCCACAAAAGAAAGAATTCGTCAGGATCATGACTATAAGTGGTATCGCACTTCAATTGTAATTGAAGGTCCTTGGATTTACGGTAACATCTCCAAAGATGAAATTCAAGGACTTCGTAATCGTTTCCCAAGCTATTGTCCTTGGAGGTTAAATTTTGAGGACTATAAGTTTGATTATAAGGTTCGTATTATTCTTTATTTCAATATTGTCCCGAACTACCATTGAATTTTTTCTTACGGGACAAATGTTTGTGTTTCAGGTTGAACCCGATTCTGAACTTCACAACTATGTTCCTCCTCCTCCTCCTCGCCCAAGTCTTGGTATTCAAATCGTTGAAGGTAGGCAAAGAGTTGAGGAAGAAGTTATTGAAGGTAAGGGAAAACGAAAATTAGTTTTCCCTGAAGAAAAGAAGAAATTTTTTTTGAGAAGACCAATGTACCCTTCCGAAGCAGAGGAAGGGGAAATTAGAGATTACTTTGTTGAGGGGACCAGCAGTTCCGCTCTTATCACTGCTGCTGGACAGGACGTTGAAGGTTCGGTCCGAACAGAAATGTCGGGACAGCACGTTATCGTCAATGCTGTTCCTGTTAGTGTGGGGGAACCAATTCTTTCTTCGGAGCAGCCTTCAATAACCCAATCCATTTCTGAAACTGTTCCTACCACCACTGCTCCCACCGTCATCTATGATTCCTTTTCTCCCCTTCCTTTTAACTTTGACATAGAGCCAATTACTCCATGTAGTGGTAAATAACAGTTTTTACTGGATTACCTCAAGAAGAAGCAGATGATATTGCTATTGAAGAAGAAAATATGGAAGAAGTGAACGAAGCTGTTACGGTTGAAGAAAATATTGAAAAAGAAAATGTTGTTGTTGATGTTGTTGTGGAAGAACAAAGAAATGAAATTTCTGAAGAAGCAAATGTTGAAATCATAGCTCCAAGCGCTTCAACTACAGTTGTTCCTAATGTCCCGATCCCCCTTGGGGATGAAAATGCTCCTGGAGTCATTCATACATCAAATGCCCCCATCGGGACATTAGTTCAATCTGCCGCTCCTGCTGATGGTAGCGATGATGACATGCCGGATGCTGAACCTTCTATTCAATGGCCCTTCTCTGAAGAGGATGAGGGAATCACTCTTGCAGGTGAAGAAGACGAAGCTTTTCAGTGGTTTGTTTCTAAAGGGTTTCTGAATACTTCCGCTCAGCACGATCCATCGAAATCCGATAGTTCTTCAATGGCTAGGCTGCAGACTTCATTCGGTGCTACTTCACTGGATAATTCTCGGGACGCTTGGTTCGAAAGAGAGTATTTTGATCAATCGTACTCACTCAGTCTTCCTTCTTCTTTAAATGAAGTTCTGACTGTTGCAGAGGGTCCGTCGTATTCTTTTCCACAGCAAGCTCTTGCTCAGCTCAAATATGGTACTGATTGCACATTTGCAGCGTACAAATTTTATAAGGCTCGGGCCGTGATGATGGAGCTAATGCTCAAGAATGAAGTAACGAAGGCAAAGCGCGGAAATAAAAATTTGCAGCAAGAAATTGAAAATCTCAAGCAGCAAAACAACAATCTTCAACAACAATTTCAACAACAACAAGAACGACAACAACAACAACTTCAAAATTTTGAGGATCAAAATCAAAAGCTTCAAGATCAGAATCAAGGTTCGCTCCTCACCTCTTAGTTCATATCATATTTCGGGTTCGTACCTCTATAGGTTAGATCGTAATTATATTGGGTACGAACCTATAGGTCGTTTTTTTTTGTTTTTTTTTGTTTTTTTGTTTTTTTTGAAGTTTTACAATTTATTTATGGGATCAGAGGGAGACTTGGAATACCTGTTTAGGTTCCAGCGTAGGATGACTCAGTTGAACAATCATGCAAGAGAAGTAAATATGGATATGGAACTGGTTAAGGGAAAATTAGCACAGTTGTCCGATAGTACTGAGTTGAATGGACGTAATAGAGCTGAATCCAAATATCAGGAAGTTCTGAAAACTTTAACCCTTAAAGAAGATGAGTTTAAGTCTGTAGCTAGAGGTATATGCTTAAGTTATATGCTTGTTTTATTGAAGGTATTGTATGGTTTATCTGATATTCATTCTGTTTTTCAGTGCTAGAAAAGAAGATTAATGAAGCCAATGGACGAGCAACAGTAGCAGGAGCTGAACTCAACATTGCAAATAACACGATAGCAAATATTACTGAAGAGCTGAAGACTTCAGAGAAAAACGTGGCTCTGAATACAATCAAGCTTCGGGATTTGCAATCTCAGTTGAATGCTGAAACTTCAAAACGCGAAACTCAAGAACAGGAAATTATAAAAGTACAATCAAGATCTGATGATCTATTGAAGGAATTAAATGCTAAAAAAGAAAAAGTAGAGAAGGATCAGCAAAAGATTAAAGATCTTCAATCAGAAATTGATTATAGGCACGCTTATATCGTCTGGGTGAGACAAGATGCCAAGGCAAAAATTGCAATGTCATTCAATTCTGCCTTGGATCGTGCTCAAGCCGATCCTTTTGTTTTGAATGGTCGTGCTACCGTCCCGATGGTTCCTCCTCAACCGCTCCGACTGTCCAACTCTGAAGCCTAGTTGCACTTGTTTTTGGCTCTAATGCTCATAGCTTCATCTTTTGATATTCTTTTCTTGTGTCCCGATGCTTTGTTATTTTGAAGTTTGACTTACTGTAGGTGAAAACATCATTTTGTGATCTTCCACTTTTTTGCTTGAATGTGCTCTGAATATTGTCCCTGCATAAGATATGATATTTATGAAATCTTTAGGTTAATCATATTTTCATGAGTATAATGGATTGAAGTGTATATACCTCAAAACATATAATTCGAGATCCCACACATACGAAACAAACCCGGGCCAGGGGTAAGATACAGGGTTGGTCCCGAACGTACTCTGAAACTGATAACCATAAATTAAGTATTCCTTCTTTATTAGAACTTCTGAATTATTAAAATTCTAAAAGGACATTTACCTCTTTGGTATTAGTATTGAATCTTGATTATGTCGCCAACCGTAGCGTTTTCCAGAATATGTTGTTCCTGGATTTGAATTTTGATTATGTCGCCAATCGTAGCGTTTTCCAGAATAAGATGTTCCTGGATTTGAGTTTTGATTATGTCGCCAATCGTAGCATTTTCCAGAATAAGATGTTCCTGGATTTGAATTTTATTGTAAGTATAAACTCATAAAGAATTTTATTGTTAAAGAATTGAATAAAGACTTTAATACCTGTGTTGGCCACCATAGCTGTGCTATTAATTATGGATAATAAAGCTTTAAGTTTTGTGCATTCCAAGGATGTTGTAAGGTGTCTCCTTGCATATTTCGGAGATAGTACGATCCTTGTCCCGCTGATGCTTGTATTATATATGGACCGTCCCAAGTTGGTGTGAACTTTCCAGCACTTTTGTCCCGATGGTATTCTGGGATTTGTCGTAAAACATATTGTCTTTGGACAAAGTTTCGTGACTTGACCCTTTTGTGATAATCCCGTGCCAACCTTCTTTGATAATTCTCCATTTTCTGGAGTGCCACTTCTCGTCTTTCTTCTAAATCATCCAACTTTTGTATCATTAAATCCGTATTTAGATTTTTCTCCCATGCTTCTGTTCTAGTCGTGGGTAGAATGACTTCTGTTGGTATGACTTCTTCTGTCCCATATGTGAGAAGGAAGGGTGACTCTCCAGTGGATTCTTTTCTTGTGGTGCGATACGCCCATAATGTATTATGCAACTGTTCACACCAACGTTTGTAATATCCATTCAATGCCTTCTTCAGATTTATTGCAATTGTTGTATTTGTGGATTCAGCATGTCCATTACTTTGGGGATAGAATGGTGTGGATTTGTGTTGCTGAATGTTATATGCTTCAAATAGCATATCGATGTTCTTTCCTTGAAATTGCTGTCCATTATCAGAAACTATGGCTGCTGGAATCCCAAATCTACATATGATATTTTTAAATTAAAATGTGAACACATCGGAATCTCTGATCCGAGATAATGCTTTAGCCTCTACCCACTTGGTGAAATAATCGGTAGCCACTACTAAATATTTTCTCTTTTTGGTTCCTTTAACTAACGGACCAACAATATCTACCCCCTATTTTGCGAATGGCCATGGACTGAGTACAAAATTTAGCTCTGTGGCAGGTGCTTTGATCTTCTTTGCGAATCGTTTGGCATTACTTCACACCTTCGTACCATGTTTTCTGAGTCCTTTTGCATGGATATGCAATAATAGCCTTGGGTTTTAGCTTTTAATGCAAGTGATCTCCTTCCACTGTGGTTTCCCGCATCTCCATAATGTATTTCTTTGAGTTTCCTTCCTTTTGTGATAGGCATCGGGATAATGGCCCGAGGAATGATTTTCGATACAAAATTCCATCCCGAAGCTGGTAATTATCTGATTTGAGTTGAATTTTTCTTGCTTCTTTAGAATTGGAAGGCAATATGTTATCTTGTAGATATTGATGAATCGGAATCCTCCAATCTGATTCACTTGGTCGATCATCTATTTGTTGAGGCATAGATGGGGCATTTTGTATCGCGGGATCATTAATTTGTTCTGTCACATTTTCTTCTATGTTATGAAGTGCTCTTATCTGGATGGATGGTTCATATATCCTTCCGACTTTTATTGCCGTGATATTAGGGTCGTTTACCATGGAGGAAATGAACGCCAATGCATCAGCATGTCGGTTTTTGTCTCGGGATAGATGCCGAAAAATAATGTTTAGGATTTGATTTGCTATAATTTGAACAAGATCTTTATATTGTGCTAAATCTGCATCAAGTGTTTGATATTTTAATTCGACCTGTCGAATTACCAACTGTGAATCACTTGTGAGTCGAACATTGCTGATTCCTAGTACGATGATGAGTTTTAGAGCATGAACCACAGCTTCATATTCTACTATGTTATTTGTATGTTCTTCAAATTCAAGACGAAATGAATGTGTCATTCGCCTTCCCATTGGTGCAGTAATCACAATGCCAATTCCTGCTCCTTCTTTGTTTCGGGACCCATTAACAAAGACTTCCCACATTTGAGGGTTTGTTGAGTTCAGAATATCTTGTGGGTCCTCTTCCTCGCATCATGGTAATCCTTTAATCATAGATAAAAAATAAATTATTAATGTGATAAATATTTTAATAAAAAAGTTTTTAAATAAGTTAAATCAAAGAAAACGGCTGCATCGCAACGGAACTTCTTTTTTCCCAGCTATCGGACCTTGAATTTCATATTCTTCTTCAATCGGGAAATCTGCAAGGAAGTCAGCTAAAACTTGAGTTTTTTGTGCGGTTTGCAACTCATAAATGATGTTGAATTGTTCTAGCTGGGCGTTCCATTTGGCGATCCTTCCCACTTTTCCTGTATTCTTCAATACTGATTGTAACGGTGCCTTGCTCGGGACACGAACATAATGTGTGAGGAAGTAAGTACGTAACTTTTGAGTGGCAAAGACCAATGATAAGATGAGTTGTTCGATTTTAGTGTAATTTCTTTCTGCCGAATTAAGGGTTTTGCTGATATAATATATCGGTTTTTCTATCTTCTCATTAGTACGTACCATCACTGCACTGATTGCATCTTCCGTTGCCGCTGTATAGAAAGTTAATATCTCTTCAGGTTCCGGTTTCTGTAATGCTGGCAATGTAGCTAGATGTTTTTTTATGTTTTGGAAAGCTTGTTCACATTGATCGTTCCATTCAAATTCATTTTTCTTCTTGAGTATATCAAAGAAGGGTTTGCACCGTTCTGATGATCTGACAATAAATCTGCTTAAAGCAGCCAGACATCCATTTAATTTCTGTACACTTTTAATACTGCTGGATGATGGCATATCTGTTATTGCTTGAATCTTTGCTGGATCTACTTCAATTCCATTTTTTGTAACCAAGTAACCCAAGAAACGTCCCGAAATAACACCAAAAGTACACTTCTCCGGATTAACTTTCATCTTGTATTTTCTTAATGCACCAAAAATTTCAGCGAGGTCTTGTAGATGGTCGATAGATAATTTGCTTTTTACCAACATATCATCCACATAAACTTCTAATATTTGTCCGATCCAAGGTTTAAAAATTGCATCAACCAATCGTTGATATGTTGCTCCCGCGTTTCGTAATCCAAACGGCAGCAATACAACCCCTGGGGAGTGAAGAACGCTGTGTGTTCTTGATCTGCTTCAGCAAGTGCAATCTGGTTGTATCCCGACTGACCATCCATAAAAGATAATGATTCATGGCCTTCTACAGCATCTACCAACTGATCAATGTTAGGAAGTGGATAACTATCTTTTGGGCATGCTTTATTTAAGTTGGTGAATTCTATACAGATTCTTACTCCATCGTTCTTTTTCGGAACGATCACCATATTAGAAATCCAAGTTGGATATCGCACTTCTCGTATGAATCCTACACTTAGAAGCTTTGCTAATTCCTTTTCAACTGGATCCTGATACTCCGGTGCAACCTTTCGTATCCGTTGTCGAAATGGTATAGCATCGGGACGTATTTGTAATTCATGCTGTACAATACTCGGATCTATCCCGGGCATATCCTCCATTTTCCATGCAAATATATCTACAAAATCACGAAGTAACTTGATTAAACTTTGCTCTATGTCTTCTTTCATCAATGTTCCAATTCGCACTTGCTTAGGCCATTCTGAAGTTCCAATATTTACAATTTTAGTTTCTTCTATATAAGTGAAAGTTGGTTTCGGATTCCCGATCGAAGTTGGAGTTCCCTTTAATTGCTATGAGGGTCCTTCGAACTGCTGACTTGTTGAATTTTCTTGACTCTTGCTGCTTTCTCCTAACTCATTTGTTGATTTTTGCTCGGTGTTTCTTTTCAATTATTGATTTATCTCCTCTTCCTTTGCTTCGGTCTTACGGTTTTTCTTCCTTTCACGCTGTTGTTGTTCCCGCTCTTCATGCATTCTTACCTCCGCCATTATACAAAACTTCGCATCATCTTGATCTCCCTTGATCTCTATTTCTCCTTGCGGTGTTGGAAATCGCAAATATTGATGATAAGTGGAAATTACACCTTTCAACTGGTGTGCCCAACGTCTCCCAATTATTGTATTGTACGAAGATGGAGCATCTACTACACCGAATCTTGTTGAGATGTTAATCGGTCCAACTGATACTTGCAAATCTATATCTCCTTCTGGTCTTGAGGCCATTCCATTGAACCCATAAATAACATATCGGTATGGGATTAGTTGATCTTTTGCGAGTCCCATTTTGCAAAATGTGTCATGAAACAATACGTTCAAGGAACTGCCCCCATCCATAAGAATTTTTCTAACGTTCTGATAAGTGCATAATTTATACATTTTGAGTATCATTTCCTAATACTTATTTGCTATATTTTGTGTGAATTACCGTGTTTTATTATTACTTTTATAGTTTATGTGTTTTATTAGGTTACATCTCTGAAACAAGTGAAATGGAGCTTATGTGTTTACTGTTGATCCTATCTACGAGGAAATCCAGCCCATGAAAATATTTTATCTAGATCCTTTTATAGAGCCTGAACCTGAACAACAGGTAGAAGTAGTTGTTTTAAACAGAAAACTAGATAAGGGTGTTCGGTTTGTTCTTTTTCTTGGCTTGTTGCAGTTTCCTTTTCTTGGTGATAGCATTATTTGATCCAGATGACCCACAGTTGTTCCGGCTGTTGCTATATGATGTTATCATTTGCTTCATGGGAGTCAACCCATCAGATTTGTTTCCTTCACCTTATCTTTTTAGTTTTTGATTGCTTGTTTTATGCTATTTTAGGATTTCCAATCTTGATTTTACATTGGATGAGTTAGTTTCAATTGGGGACAATGTAAAGTTTAAGTGTGGGGGAGTGTAAGCATATAAAGTTCTTAAGTGTACACTTTTTAGGTAGAAAATTTTCAACTTTTTCGAAATTATTTGCATGAAAACCTCCAACTTTTAGATATTTTAGAGTCACTTAGTATACTTCTAGCTACGTTTACATACGGAGTTCAAACCGAAACAACTGAACTTAGAAATATTATAGAACTATATTCGGAGTGCTTAGTTGTTGAGAGGCTAGAGCTGACAAAAATGGACTTAAACTTCCGGAAGAGAATACAATATTAGAGTTGTTGATCATTCAATACCCATGAGTGAGGCACCAAACCTTAAATTGTCCGTTTAGAGTGTTTCATCTGCGCAAATTCCGGGTAGAATGATGATCTACCTAACCTCGCACCTATTTCAACACTACTTTTTGATCTCTTGAGTGCTATTTCTATCAATCATGAGGGTGTCATCAGAATTGCTAACTTTATCTTGTAGTCTTGTTTGCAGTTGACACCATTCTCTCGACAATAATAGGTCCATAGAAACATATTATCAACAAGCAGAACATCAAAAATTTGAACAAAAATTTGAAGACAATCAAGGTTTAAAAGCAACCGTTTAACAAAGAGCAAATTTCATATTCAAGTAAAGTAACAATACAATTAACATGTTAAAGACTTATGAACAAAAACGAAAGAAATCAAAAGATGTGACTTAGTGAAGTTCAGAATCAAGTGGTAAAGTCTTTATCCCACGGTCGTAGTAATTTCATCATTTATTTTTCAATTTATATTGTAAAAAAAAAAAAAAAAACGATTATCATTGCTTTAGTGTAGATTTTCTTTTGTATTCTTTCAATAAGGCCATGGGGAAGAAGAAATCTATATAGAAGTTTCTAATAACAAGAAATGGAGGAAATGAGTTATAAATTCAAGGTTCTACGAAGTTCAAGAGTTCATCATCTACAGTTGAAGACCGAAGACGTTTCTATTGGATGCTGTGAGAGTGGTGTTGATTGCCGATCGGATGAGAAGGTAAGTAAGCATTCCCATCCTTATGATTCGGAAGGTTACCTTTCCTTCCTATGATTCAAAGTGTGTAGGATTTCTATCTTCATTCCTGCCTGCACACATGTGTGAACCATAAAGTGCGTCCTTTGAGTGTCAAATTCATAAAACCCTATTGGTGAGGCAGAAATATTCGGTCACTCTCGAACCTAGATTCTCTTACATGGTGGTTTTCTCCTAACTCAAGAGTTAAGCATGAAAATAATGTTCTTTATACTTCTAACTTCTTGTTGTTAGTGTTCAGAAACTTTATGACTTCGTAGCTCTTTGGATGTAGGTGCTTTGGAATACTTGGAAGTTGGAGTAGGTTTTGTGGGTAAATCTCTTGTAAACCCTGATAGACACATTTTAGTGTCTAAATTGCACCTTAATTTCTAGTGAGTTAGTATTCGATTGTGTGTCTATTACGTGTTTTTATGCTTTTGTAGGTACATTAGAAGAATAAAGATTTGTGGAAAAATTGGCTCAAAAAGTGATAAAGGCACCCAAGGACAAGTGTTATTGGCACCCCAAGAATGGATAAGGGACACCCTAGGATCGGCCGAGTCAACCCAACGGGTCAACCAGGCGATTCAACCCAGCGAGCCAGCCGAGTCGACTCAGCCGGATCAGCCGATTCAGCTCATCGGGAAATCTTCTGGATTGTTAAAATCAAATGATTCGAAGGACATTTTGCTTCTAGATTGTTCCAAATGATAATAGCAATCTCACGCAAGTCAAAAACATCAAAAGATCCCGTGAAATCAGTGTGTAAATCATGTATTTGGCCGGAATCATGATTCGATTAGGATTGGGATTTTGTGGGCTGTTCTAGAGAGTTCTATTAGGTTTAGAACTCTCTCTAGGGTTTCTACTATCTATAAATACCAAGAGAAGCCAAGAGAATCGAGTACAAAAGCTTAGAGAAGATTTTAGAGAATTCCGGCCACTATTCCGTCACCGCCGACGAGCTGCTGCTGCACCGGCCGGCTGTTCTTCATCCATCACTGCCGGAGAAGAAGACTCAGTAACATTTATACGTGTTGCTGATTTGAATTTTCCTGTTGTCTATTGCTTCAAACCATTTGTTGCTTAAACTCTTCTGTAACAGCTGAACCCTCTCCTGTAACGCATATAAGCGTATCAAATCAGCTGTTACAGCGTTATTCAACCTTGTAATCAATATTTTGAGCAATGAAATCAACTTTTGAGCAAGTTTTCTTCACCATGAGCTAAGTCTATTTACTGGGATGATGGATAAGGTAATTTTCTCAATTTTATGTGATTTAATTATTTTCTAATAATTATTTATAATTCTTTTATCATTAAAATTGCATAGTTTTGAATAGTAAAAACGGTTTTCTTTCAACAGTTGTGCTTTTGCTTGATGGATTATGCTTAGTTAATTAATTTTGATAGTCCATGCTTGTGATTTACCTCTGTTTGTTAGCATAACAAAACCAACTTTGGCAATTATTTGTGCTTTAATTAATTTAAAAAGAATTATCTGATTAATCACATAGGTTGTTAGATTTATCTGATTCCTGATTCCTGGTACGTTTAAAATTATTTAAAAATCATATTTAGGTTATTTAGTCTTTTTCTTACTCCTGGAATTTTCTAGAATTAGTTTAAATCATTATTTTCTAAAATCATTACCTTCACAAGTTCGAGAATCGAACCTTTATTTACCACTTCTAAAATTACATCAAACCCTCACGAGACTATAACTTGTCCACTAGGGACACCTAGGGGTTTAAAGGCTTGTTACACGTGCTAAGTGTAACCGTTTCCTCAACGAAAGGGAGTTGTATTTTAGATTAGTTTAGATTTGTAGTTTGCTCGAGGACTAGCAAAAGGAAAGTGTGGGGGAATTTGATAAGTGCATAATTTATACATTTTGAGTATCATTTCCTTATACTTATTTGTTATATTTTGTGTGAATTACCGTGTTTTATTATTACTTTTATAGTTTATGTGTTTTATTAGGTTACATCTCTGAAACAAGTGAAATGGAGCTTTACAAGAGAAGAATTACCAAAGACTCAGTGGAACTCAGTCTAGTCCAGGATTTCTACCCTCCATCTTGTAGAAAATTAAATTACGAATCCAATGCAAAAAGAATGAGGTCATTCTGTGTTCGTATGAAGAAGTTATGAGCAAAACCGTGAAACCAACTTGAATTTGGTATCTGTTGGGCCTAATTGGGCCTGCGCGGGAAGAGAAATAAGGGAAGCGTTTTGGACTCGCATTTGACGTGAAAATTAGGGTTTTTGTTGGTTTTTGAGGAGGTTAAGTCTCCTAATTGGACAAGGAATCAAAAGGAAGTGGAAAAGTTTAATGAGACTAGGTTTCCTAGTTGGATGAGGATCAAGAGGAGGTTACCAAAGCCTATATAAAGGGAAGCCTAGATACAATTTTAACAGAACAACTTTTCACAGAGAAGAAAATACCTCCGTATACAGAAGCTTTACGGGCAAAAAATTAGAGAAGCTGGAACAAGGGTTAGTTTGTATTTATTTTGTTATTAATTTGTATGGCTTTGAGAAAGCCATGTTGGGATAATTCCCTTGTTAGGGCGAAAGGATGAACTTGTAGAGATGGTTTTATTTGTGTTTCAAAACTAGGGTTTTCAATTATATGAACTAAATATCATTAATTTGTCTCTCTCTCAACGTTTTACCGTCTCGATGATTTTTCATGTTCTATGCCACGTATAGTTCATTGTTTGATTAGTAGAAGGACTCGTTGAAACCTTGTATAAAATTATTTTATGAATATTCTTTGACTCTTTATGCCCCGTATATTTAGTACTTCGAAATTCTACTTTAGGTTGAGAACAAACAATTCTTTTTGAAATCGAGACCCTAGGTGACGAACGCAATTAAACCCTAATCTACAACGGATTCCCGGAACCTTAACGTTTTCCTCTTATTGTTTTCAAACTTTATTAAATAGTTTTAATTCACTAGTTAATTTAATTCTTTATAAATAAAACTTAAAAAAAATATTTTAATCCAAACTCCTCGAGGGAACGAACCGTATTTGCTCTTGTCTACATCTTTCGACACTGTGTACTTGCGGTAAAACAAAGTCGGTTTTCCGACGCATCACGTTCCATCCTGACATTGGAAATGTAAGGACCAAGGGATCATTGTGCATCTCAATTTCTTGATTTACTTCCCGTGCTGAGAAAGTTAAAGGGGATGCCATCCAGTCTTCCCAAGCTTCTGTTATCCTTCCCGATACCTTAAAAATTTCATGATCTCGAATCCTTTTACATAACTTTTTATTAATTACAGCGTTCATATCTGTATCTCGTTTTTCTGAGAATGATATCATATTAATGGTGTGTTCGTTATATGGAATATGCACTGCTTTGCCTTTGTCGGGTCTTGCTATTGGTTCGGTCCTTTGAATATATTCTTTCAACTCTCCTGCATCTATCATTTTTTGTACTAGCATAATAAAATTCCTGCAATTATCTGTTGCGTGCCCTTTATAACAGTGGTACTCACAATAATCTTTTGAACGTTGCGTGAACTCAGGTTGATTGCCTTTTGATGATGGCCATTGAAAATCTGGTTTAGCTTTTATGATTTCGAATAATTCAGAATATGAGATATTGAGTTTTGTGGACACTCTTTCTTGAAATCGCTGCACAAAATTTTTATTATCCCCTTGCCGTGGGCGCTTTGATTCTTTTGGTTCTGATTTATGAGGGAATTTATTTTTTTGTTCTGGTGATACCTCAATTGAATTTGTCCTTTTCATGTTTCCTTGATTTCGTGAATTACTTCTCGGACCTTGTTCCTGCACATCTTTCAATTTTGCACATGTTTCTATTATCTCTCTAAGCTGTCCCTCGGTCTTGGGATTGTTATGATGAATTTCAATAAAAAGCTGACATCTCCGGTCAGCGATTCCCCACTTGTAATTATTATTGCTGTACTTGAGTCAACATCTCCAATTGCTTGACAAATCGTATGCCATCGGGCTGTATAAGACCGGATCGTTTCTTCTGGCCACAATGTGAGGGAATATAATCTATTTATTCTCGAATCAACGGGCTTGTTGTACATGTAAGCTTCAAGAAATTTCCTCACGAATTGTGAATAGCATTCAATGGAACTCTCTGGCAATCTATCATACCATAACAATGCTGAACCTGTTAAACTCGATGGGAAACATCGGCACATTATTGCTTCATGTCCGTCCCATCGTGACATCACTCGATTGTAATACTTTAAATGTGAGGTCGGGTCCTTCGTACCATCATAACATTCAAATACAGGGATACTGTATTCTCTTGGAAATGGAACACATGTCAACCGCTGAGCCAGCTGTGTGCGCTTGGCCTCTTTCAACACCTTTTCTATTCTTCCCCCTTCTTTATTTTTTAGTCCTTTTATCTCTTATTTCATTTGCTCCATCGCTTCCATACATTTTTGCCATTGTGCACGTTGAATTTCTTGATTTTCCCGCTGCCTCCTTGCTCGTGATGATGATCCTACTAATACCATTCTCTGATCTTGATTTTCCCTTTCATTTCTGGGTGCACGCCTTCTAGAAATTGTTTCTTGACTTCGTGATCCAGTTATAGCCTGTCTCTGCTCACGTTGAATTGCATTTTTTAAGGCTTGATTTTCTCTGGTTAATAATTCAATTTTATCATGACTGGCCCTCTGTTCTCTTCTTATTTCATTCATTTCCCTCATAAGATTTTGAAGATAATTTACATCATTTCCTGAGTTCTCATGATGTGACTGCTGATTTTGTGATATGGCATTTGGTGTTAATTCATGGATAGGTGAATGATTTTCTACATCACTCTGTTGTTGTTCTGGATCACTCTCAACTTCCCTTTGTCTGTAACTTTGCCTATCGTTACTGTCTTGGTTCCCAGAGCCTGCTTCTTGAGACATATTTCTTCTGGATTTGTTGATTATTTGATTTCTTCTCTTGAATTCTAATGATCTTCTAAAAGTTAGCCAAATAATCTCTCAACAGATTGTTAAAAAAGAAAGTGACAAAAACTAGCTTTATGATCTTCTAAAAATATGTTTATGATCAAACATTTAAACAGATTCATTCAAACTTAAAAGTTTTTTGTTTTCAATGAGATACCATTTCCATTTTTCATATCACATAAAGGTTATTATGCGAAAAAAAATCACTTGCTGGGTAAAGTTAAATTAAGCCAGAATGTTGCTTAAAACCACCAAATTCTTTTTACTAAATTTCTTTACCTTTGAAATACATGAATAATAGATAAATCCATTTTTCATGAACAGGTAGGATAAATCCTTTAACCCATTCCCTGTTTCTAGCGCCAAATTGTTTATGCCAAAATTCTCATTGACATTAACAACCAAAGACTTGATGAAAAAACAGTAAACATAAAGGTTTTAACTTACAATTTGATACATAGAATCCTCTTTTAAACCGATGATTTGAGAAACATTTTAATAATCCATTCATTTACAGATCATAAATCTGATCAAATTACAGTCACAAATCCATAATCTTTTAAATCAAGAAAATAAATCATGATAGTGGAATCTATCAATTCTAATCTTACACAATGTATACATACCTAATGATCTTTTTCCTTCTACTCTGATAAATCTTCCTTAGCCTTTCTTCCCTTCAATTTTCCGACCCCTTCTCTGTTGAATGCTCTCTACTATTTATAAATTTATTTAGTGGGTCCCTCTTGTCCAGATACCCTCTTTCGTTCTCCTTATTATCTTTGGATCGGGATGATTATACGATTGACAGTTCATGCCTTTTGCTTTTTGGTCCGTTACCTTGTATGATTAACACGTGTTCTTCGTTCCTTGAGAATCAGCTTTGTCCCGATCATACGTGTCAAACGTATGATAAAAGTAATCATCGTCTTACTTTCCCGCTCCACGTTCATCATTACTCCTACTTTCTCGCTCCACGTTCATCATTACTCCTACTTTCCCGCTCCACGTTCATCATTACTCCTACTTTCCCGTTCCACGTTTATTATTATTCTTACTTTCCCGTTCGATATGCATTTAATGCTACCTGTTTCGATCAGTGTGATGTTACTTTCCCGATCTTAGGTGTCGATCATGTAGAGATTTACTCAGTTTTTCACATCTGTCCTTTTTCGATCCTTCGATACGGCTTTGATTGTGTGTTTCTCATTCTTCTTAATTTCACTGTCTCCTTCGTTAATAGTTTTACACGTGTCGCCCTTCTTTTATTTCCAATAATTTTGGTGACAAGTGATGAATGTAAAGAGGATTCCAAGGAAAAATGGTCGTGTGCAATTTTATTTGGTTAAGATTTTTTGAGTTTGGTAGTCATTTTTGTGAACCCTCGTTATTTGGAGAAAGAAATATTAGTTATATAGTCATTGTTTTGCAATACCATTTACAATTTGGTGGTTTACGAAAATGGTATATAGTAATATTCTCTTTAATTAGTTATGGGAACTCAGCAATCAGTACTATTATCTTTTTAACTTTTTTTTAATGTAAAATTTATTTAGTTTTTACCAAGTACAACCTTTGCAATTTTGCAGTCGTTTTATGTGTGACCCGATTCATCCGACTTAGTTTTTATTTTTTTTAAGCATAATCCTAATTAGCAATGAATTCGGAAAACGTATGGTACGGTAAATATATGAGTATTATACGAATCTATAATAATCAAATCCGATTAAAAATTTGATGAATGGTTCATAATCCAATAATAATCCGGAACAACATATAAACATGTAAAATTCGTTTTAGAGCCGGCGAAACAAATTCGACATACATTAACTTCCATAATATGTTATTTTCACTATGGCATACTGATTTTAATGAACTAGATTGACATATTCATAACCACGGGCTCAAAATCCTTCGATATCCACATTTTATAAAAGAAATTAGATGTTGAAAAATTAAAATATGATTAAAAATGATGAGGTAGTGATAATGTGCCAGAATATTATACGGGATATATAGTTCATTAGTTCATAAATACGTGTATAATTCGTTTCAGAATAAAAATTCGCTAAACTAATCGGACTTCTATACTACATTTATGATATATATATATAAAACGGATTCGAAATATTTCGTATATAATTTACTAATAATTCGAAAAATTACTAACTAGGATTTTTAATGATTACATAGCAGAAAGGTATTGACAAGGTATCGACAAGCTTTAACTTCTAACATGTAAAAATTTGTGGTGTTAGAAAGAAGATGATCAAATAGTGTCAAATATATCAAAAACCTAATTGGCATAAAGTGAAACGTGGCTTTTATTTTAAATGGTATCCACGTGAATAAAGATGTGTAGTGTCATCGTTTCATCCTACTTGTTGGCCAATAAGGATTCAAGAAGTGTTATTGTGTTTTCCCTTGTCTGTGATAGTCTAGTTAGCAATGCAGAGACTACGAAACGGTAAACGTACGATTATTATTCGGATTCATAAAATTCAAATCCTACTAACGGTTTGTAATTTAATAATAATTCAGAACGATAGATATATATACGTGTGTAATTCGTTTTAGAAATATAAATTCGATACTAAAAATTCGAAACATATTAAATCATAAAAAAAACTTTTTAGTATAGTAAGAAAGCTTTTGACATAGTAATATCGGAGAATGTTATGATTTTACACTTTCAATAAGTTTTATGTATAACATATACAACATATTATCCAGTAACATGTAGTTTAATGGTTCACACTCTAGTTAAGGAGTAAGTAGTCATGTGAATAAATCCTGCTACGCCTATATTTTTGTAAAGACACTCACTATGGTGTTGGTCTTATAAGTGGGTACGCTCTTATAGTTGGTTCGAAAGAGCGTTTACTAAATGGCCTAGTATGCTCACCAAATCTTGAGGCCATTCCAATTCAGATTCGTATAATTCGAAGATAATACGGTAAAATCATATAAGATGCGAATCAGGTTC
Organism: Papaver californicum; assembly: GCA_023531435.1. Taxonomy (NCBI): domain Eukaryota; kingdom Viridiplantae; phylum Streptophyta; class Magnoliopsida; order Ranunculales; family Papaveraceae; genus Papaver; species Papaver californicum. Next base: position 254,023 of record JAJJMC010029797.1, read on the forward strand.
GGAGCTGGAGTAATACGACGAATTACTAACTAGCGGGGCGTGTAAGTTTTTCTTTTCTTGAAAGTTTAATATATTAGAAAAGCAAACAAAAATACCAAAAAATTACGTAAGCTTTCTTGGGCGGCTCGTATTCATGGTCTTGATGAAGTAATGACATGAGAATTAGTAGAATTTGAAAACCGTAGAATTTCAGTTATCCTATTCCTATTCTCAACTTTATCAAATACTTATTAGCCGTTTACTGCTCGAATGAGACATGATCATGGGGTGTAAATATAGATCCATAGTTGTCCGTTGTGCGGCCGTAAGTGTACAATGTGATCGTTTGCTATCATTTTTTCGTTTCCATTCGTGAAACAAAAATCCCATTCAACTCACCATAACACCTACGTCAGACCCACTTTTCTAATTTTTCCATGTGCCAGTGAGACATATGTCCGTTTTTCCCATGTCTTAACCATGTGATGAATCGAATGATTGCTTATGAAATTATTTCAATAAAAACTCTGTAGAACGAAATATGAAACTTTTTTTTTCTAGTGTCTAGTCTCAGTTAAACTAAAATTTAAAAATATCTTAGATCGGAGAAACATAGCAACAAAAAACCACCGATTTTAGTTAACCCTCCAGTCAAGAATTATTCCAAATACTGAAGGTACTTAACTAGATATTCCAGAGACAATCGTAAGGGATCTTACGGATTAAAATCACTTACAGTTTTCCAAAGTTGAAGTTGCTTGTAGCACTTAAGTAGCATACAACAATAAACTTTTATGGAAATATTCTGATAGATACGTGGCGCCATTTGGAGCCCAAGATCTATCTCAAGGATATGTTGCATACGAGAAGTATGAGACCAAGGAGATGCATTGGATCATTATCAGATTCACTACCCTATCTCGAAGAGGAGACGTGGAAGATCCGCATAATATCTCATGAAGTCACCTAGATATCAGAGATGTCAGGTGTATGGATGGATTCCACTCAACATTAAATGCCGAGTCAGTAGTGTAGAGACAAGTGTAGAATTCTCAGCGGACCAGGATCCTTAGTAGGATCTCAACGAGCACAAGAAAGGGACACATCAATCAGTTGTGCAACTAAGGAAAGTCTATAAATACTAGACTTGATCTCAAGAGAGGAGATCGAATATTTGCTAGAGCCAAGGGAGAGAATAAATACCCTAATACTCAGTCAAATCACTTCATTGTAATCATATTCTTTCTTTTCTCCCTTGTACTCACATCTAAGATACTTAATAAACTAATAAACTCATTACCCCGTGGACGTAGGCATAGCCGAACCACGTAAAACCTCTTGTATTAACTGTTAACTTAGTTTTTTACTTTATTTATACTGCATTTATTTATATAACGATGGTATGATTGTTTAATGACATTATCTGAGTAACTCATTCACATTAACACATTTCAGTTCTTTACTCATAGCTATGACTATTGCAAAACTTACAATGAATAGTTGTTATATTTTTTCTCTACGTAATCTACAGGAAAATAGTAGTTACAGTTTGGCGATAGAAATAGGGACTTGTGTCCTTGTGTTTTGTTATTTTCATCATATTAAGATCTTTAATCGTATTTTTTTTTTCCGCAAAAGATTTTTTATTTTTCTTAAAGATCTAAAAGAGAAAGGATTATGCACTACTCTATAGTAGTCGTTTCACCCTTTTATTCTTGGTTTGTTGAGTTTAAACTCCTCTTAGCAGATCTGGAATACTAGATCGATAAAGTTACCAATATAAAGAGTGTACAATACGAATCTTCGTTTTTGTGTGTACTCGATTTATTACTTCGCCCAGACATGAGTTATCTCCTCTACGTAGAATAGCTTGTGAAGAATTAAGTAGATGCGGTAACAAGTTTCGTGGGATATTCTCTATGAAAAAAAATCAGGTTCGAACTGAGATGGTGAAATCAGGCCAGATGCTGAATCAAAGAGAAAGCCAGGTGCAAACGAGGAGTCAGACAGCTGCAAATCAGGATATAGTAATCACTTCACGCGTTTAAGGAAATCTCGCAGTTGATTCAGGAGATAGCCAAAACAATGATCTCGTGCGTGAAAAAGGAACATCTACACCAACTGAGGGAATGGGGCAGAACCAGCCCACACAACCACTTGTCCGATAAGGCTTAACCCAAACTTGCATTCAACAAGTAGGGTTGAGCCACGAGTAGAAGCCCTAGGCCATCAATTGATTACCATTCCCGTGGTGACTATGTCACAAACATAAAATGACGTACCTATCAATGACCAAACTAATGGTCATGATAGGTCAGATGAGACCGTATTGTTTAGAGCTCAGTTGGATGAGCTAGCTAGAGCAAACAAAAAACAAGCAGATAAAATGCTTGCGCTGACCACTGAAAATCAGGAGCTGAGGAATCTTTTGTTAAATGAAGCAGAAGTATCCGCTCTAGGGATACTTGAAAGAGTAGATACATTGCACACATGAGATGGTAGAAATGAAAAATATTTCGCCGAGATACCAAGGCAACGTACTCTTCTGGAGAGCGTAAACCAGATCCCAGAAAGGAGGATGGTGGTTCACCATGCAAACCCGTACCAACGAGTGCATAATGCATCCAGAGCAGACTCTACCTACTATACCTCTAGGGACATAACTGTATCCAGCACAGGAACTCGAGCTCAAAGATCCTCTCAGCAGCTCAATGAGATTTTAGAGCAAATGCTCAAAATGGGAGAAGAACTCGCGACCCTAAAAGCAAAGCAGAATGATGGAAGATTCGAGGAAGTTTTCCATGAAGCACGTACTAATCCATTCTCGCACCACCTGATCAGTGCACCTATCCCGGCTAAGTGTCCTCTCCCAATATTCAACTTCTTTGATGGGACTACGGAAGCAGAAACACACTTAAAGTACTATTTAAGAGTACTTGCGCATTGGGAGCATGATGATGCAGTCATCTGCAAGTTCTTCCCTTCCATCTTGAAGGACAACGCACTCACCTGGTTTGATAACTTACCACCAAACTCTATTGATTCATTCGAACAATTATCAAAGTTTTTCATGGAAACATACATGTACAATTGAGCTGCGCGGGTAGGGATCGACAGAAGGTTACAAATATGGGTTGGTGAGAACATCACCCATCTTCATTGAACTACATGTGACTCTACCCGCTACGCTGGGAGACTTGCGCACTATCCAGGACAAGTATATTTCACTCCAGGAGGTCCAAAAAGATGACCCACGCTCCTTCCAAAAGGGATTGACGCAGCCACAAAGGACGCTATCTGTTGAGCCAATAAAAGGCTCAAGTACGAAAAGAGCAGCGGAGCCCTTCCGAGGTTCCAACTATCAAGATAAACACATGAAGTTCAGGAACAGAAAAGACAATGATCGTAGTGCAAAAAGGGAATCTTTCAAGGATCGAGTATTTACTAAGTTAAATGCTAGCGCTACCCAGATCCTGAGAGCAGCGGGGTATTTGTCAAATTTCACATATCTCAACACCAAAGGAAAGCATCCTGACGCAAAAAAGGATCACAAGGATTATTGTGAGTATCACGCATACATGGGGCATTCCACGGAAGATTGCAAACATCTCAGACACGCGATTCAAGACCTCATCAACGCGGAATATCTACAGGAATTCGTGGACTTAAAAAAATCCCCGTACCAACATGTAATCTTAACCGTATTCAACTCCCATAGAATGCGAAGTACATTCACGTGATCACATGTTAAGAGTCCCCAGTAACAGATACTTTGACTGAAACCATTCTAGAGTGCACCCGCAAAAGAATAGAGCAACATGAGATCTTTAAAGTAGCGAAGGGAGAGCTGCTCACTAATTGGGAACCCTGGATGAATATGCCACTCACCTTATCACTGAAGGACATGGATCAAGAGATCGAGGTTCACAACGACCCATTGGTGCTAACATTACCCCATGGATGAAATGTTACAAAGATAATGATTGACAGCGAAAGCTCTCTCAACATCCTTTTCTATGAACCATTTAAGAAAATGGGATTTCTCGACAAACAAATATTCTCATCCCCATATACTTTATATGGGTTTAATGGCTCTACGTCTACCCCAAAGTGGGAAATTGTCTTTCAAGTCAATGTAGAGCCGTTAAAAATCAACACAAGATTCTCGGTTGTGGATGCACCCTCTCCTTACAATGTAATCATAGGGAGATTATGGGTTCATAAGCTGCGAGGCACAACATCAATATACCCCCAGTGCCCGCGCTTTCCAGGACCCGATGGCGAGATGGAAATCCAAGGAGATCAGCCTGAAGCTAGGCGCTGCAACGCTGCGATGATAAGGCTCAACGAAGAAAAGGCCAAAGATGAGCATCAACGAAGAAGAGAATGCAAAGCAAAAGCAAAAGAACAAGAATTTCAGGACTATAAGGTCAATATAACCTCTTTGACTAATGATATTAACCATACAGGAAAACCTAACTCTGTTAATACAGAAGAAGAATCCTCGGAGCAAAAGAATGCTGAACAGATCAAATAGCAATTAAAGAAAGTCATTCCTATCGGCGCACCAAAGGAAACCTTCTCTACGATAGAACCAACCAAAGAAATCAATATCGGAACGGAAAATGAGCCAAAGATGATCAAGGTAGGAACCTTAATAGGGCAATACAAGGAGGAGGCATGCTTGCGCTTCCAAAAGAATATATAGATGTGTTCGCGTGAAAGCTAAAGGATATTCCAGGCATTGATCCAATGATCATATGCCAGGCATTGATCCAAAGATCATATGCCATCACTTGAAGATCAAACCAGATGCGAAACCTTTCAAGTAGCGCATCAGAAAGGTAGCGCCAATATATCACGATGCAGTCAAAAAGGAGTTGCAGAAGCTGGTGGACGCATGCTTCATCAGAGAAGTGCATTACCCAACTTGGATCTCCAACATGGTTGTCGTGCCCAAAAAGAACGGGGGAGTTCGCATTTGCATTGATTTCAAAAATTTTAACAAAGCATGTCCAAAGGACAGTTATCCGTTACCAAATATCGACCAACTGGTAGATGCCACTTCAGGGTATGGAGCTCTATCATGGATGAACCCATGATACAACCAGATTGTGCTGGTAGAAGAGGATCAAGAGCACACTGCATTCTTTACTCCGCGTGACCTCTACTGCTATAATAGAACGCTCTGCGGACTAAAGAATGCGGGAGCAACATACCAAAGATTAGTCAATAACATATTTAAACCGTGGATCGGACATTCCTTGGAAGTCTACGTGGATGACATGCTAGTCAAAACCAAAGACGCTAGCAATCATTTATCAGATATACGAGAAATTTTTGATGTGATGCGCAAATATAAAATGAAGGTCAATCCAGAAAAATGCACGTTTGGAGTAACGTCAGGTAAGTTCTTAGGATATATGGTAACTGAGAAAGGGATAAAAGTAGATCCAACAAAGATAAAAGCCATCGCGGAAATACCCTCACCAAAAAATATCAAAGGGGTGCAGCAACTGAATGGAAGGTTAGCTCCGTTGAGCAGATTCATCTTAGAGTCGTTAGATAGATGCAAATCATTTTTTGACATGCTCAAAAAGGGAAGCATATTTGCTTGGACCGAGGAGTGCGAACACGCATTCAAAAAGATAAAGGAATATTTGACATCGATTCCAATCTTGCAAAAGCTGAAACGTGAATAAGTTCTAACCCTCTATTTATCTACAACAAACAATGCTATAAGTGGTGTATTAGTAAGGACAAACAACAAGGTAGAAAAACCAGTCTACTACGTCATCAAAACGCTCAGCTCAGCTGAACGAAACTACACCAAAATGGAGTAGCTGATATTAGCACTTGTCTAGGCTACGCAAAAACTGCGTACCTATTTCTTAGCTCATCCTGTAGTAATACTCTCTAAGGTTCCAATTGGGAAGGTCTTTGAGAGCGTTGAAAGGGTAGGAAGGGTGGCTAAGTGGAATGCGCAGATCAAGTAATTCCAAATCAGATTTGAGCCAAGAACAACTGAAAAGTCATAAGTCTTAGCGGACTTTCTAGCAGACTTTCCTTTAGCGGACGACGCAAGCGTAACGGAGATACCAGGGCTAGAGGGGGAAGAACAAGAGCCATAGGACATCTTAGACAATGTAAACTTTGAAAGGTGGGAAATATTTGTATATGGTTCTTCTAACAACGAAGGATCCGGAATTGGAATAGTTCTTACTACTCTAACAGGAAATCGTATAGTCCATGCGTACAAGCTGGAGAATATCGCAGAGTATGAGACAATAATACAAGACTTACGTTTGAGCATTGAACTTGTCCTAACAGATGCGCAGATAAGCAGTGATTCACAATTGGTTGTGCGCCAGATAAATTAGAAGTACCAGGTCACCTAAAAATGGTACTACACTACTCAACACAGATACGTAACGTGAAGTTCAGGCACCTTAATTGCTGAGGAACTAGGCATGCATATGCGCTAGCCTACCTTGCATCAATTCTAAAGGATAAGAATATGCGAACAATTCCCATAGGACGCGTCTACGAACCATCAACAAAGTAAATGGAAATCTTGAAAATAGAACTCGCAGCGGAAGAAGATGGAAATGAAGCCGAAGAGGATTGGAGAATCCAATTCACTAGTATCTCAAAGAAGGAACCCTACCTTTCGACATCAAACAAGCGAAAAAGATTCAAGATAGATCTGTTAATTACCAGCTCAGGAAGGGAAGCTTATACCGAATTTTCTTCTTGGGACCATTGTTACGCTGCTTTTCAAGAGCAGAAGGTATGAAAATCTTAACATGCATTCACTATGGAGATGCAGGAAATCATAGTGGGATGCGCTCACTGGCGCAAAAAGCAAAAATGAAGGCTAGTATTAGCCATTTATGAATCAAGATGCGCTACACATGGATAGAAGATGCGAGGAGTGCCAGAGATTTTCAAAAAGGATTAAAACATCTTTAAACTCAGTACCAAGTCCATGGCTATTTGTAAAATGGGGAGTGGACATAGTAGGACCATAGGTCGAAGAAATGCAGAAGAGAAAGTTCCTTATTGTGGCAATTGATTACTTCACCAAATGGGTGGAGGCAGCTGTTCTGGTTAGCATCAAAGATAAAAATATTTTTAAATTTTTATTTGAAAATATCATATGTAGATTTGTCATACCTGCGGCCATAGTCTCAGACAATGGCAAACAACTTCAAAGGAAAAATATTGATATGTTATTTAATGTCTTCAAAATTCAAAAGAACAAGTCAACGCCTATTTACTCTCAGAGCAGCGAACAAGCCGAAACGACTAATAAGACAATCACACTCAACTTGAAAAAGACTTTGGATGAGCACAAGGGTATATGGCGTGAGCAGTTGCACAACGTACTGTGAGCGTACCGCACCACAAAAAGAGAGGCTATGGGGGAATCACCTTTACTATTAACATACGGAACATAGGAGGTCTTCCCAACAGAAATCATTATACGAACGACAAAGACTGAGGCATGGGAAGAAAACCTAACCTCGGACTTGATCCTAGCCAAGCTCGATGACCTCGAGGACCGCAGGGAAGTTGCGCTACAAAGGATGGTAAACTACCAGCGCAGACTAGCGAAAGAATACAACAAAAGATTCCACGGGCGTAATTTTGCAGTAGGAGAATATGTGCTTCGCACAATTCTAAAGTATCAAAGGGTGAAAGCTTGGGGAAAGCTAGGCCCAACTTGGGACGCTCCCTATACTATTTAGAGCATCGTAGGAAAAGGTTCATATTACCTAAAAAATATGAAGGGGGAAATTTTGCAATGCCCTTGGAATGTAAAATTCCTTAAGAAATATCATCCATGAAAAGGATGAAAGCAATACTAACTCTAGAAGAAGAAAGGCCGGATGTGCACTGTTTGTATTCCTAGAAGATACTTTATCAATGAAAAAAAAATTACTTTTGCAGAAGGCACAGAATTGTGTACATAGAAATAGATATAAGATATGAATGCAAGCAGGTGCCGCTATGAGTACCGCAAAAAGTAAAATAATAACCTTACGTAGGTCAAGGAAGACTCACGCGATATGAAGTAAACAACTTGATTGCTGCCCACTAGGAGGCATTTACTCCCGTAAGTAATTCTTCCATGATTGGGATCGACAACTCAATACCTGATTCCCTCTGATCAAGGGAAAAATCTATATTGAGTACAAGTCACTTATTCTTTGTAAGAATAAGGTAAGGCCATGTGATAGTGGCCGAGTCCATCCAGACTCACGCATCTTAAACATAAGATTAGTTCAAACATGAACACAAAATTTAAACGAAAAATTATAATTTCATTCCATCCGTTTGGAGTTACCAAATAAAATAAAAATCTAAAGTAAAACAAAGTACTTATAACCATACAGAAGAGAGAATAAAAGAGAAACTAAACTCTTGTAAACCATGCATGAAATAAAAGAAAACATGAAGTAACCCCAAGAGAATACCAACTGTTCAAAAAACAACAGTATAAATTAGAAAATTTATGCACAATAAAGTTTTCTATCAAAATCTCATTCACTTGAGCAGCAAAAGTAGCAACAAATCCAGATTAGTCTTCAGCGGTAGCAACATGAAGCTTGAGGTTGGGAATTCGACTCTCAACATCGCGAAAAACAACATTAACTTGCTCCACCATAGAAGATTGGTAAATACTCTTCAACTCCGCCTCACGAGTAGATAAGGTCACATCCATGGACTTGCGCAGCTCCTCAAGTTCCTTGCCCAACAATTGGTTCAGAGACTTAAATTCCTTAGCGCGGGAATCACGAGTCTCCGTCAAATAAAGGTTACGCGCAGAGAGATCACATTGCTTCTTAGCCTCTTCCTTGAGTCCAACAACCTCACCTTCTATATTGCTAATCCTCTCATTCAAGCAATGGATGTGATCTTCAAGCTCTGTGCAAACAAGCATCAAGGGTTAAGCAATAAAAAGGTAATAAGGAGAAGGAATGGTAAGCAAAAATAGCTACCTCCCGTATAAGAAAGAGATTTCTCTAAGGAACGAGGCAATTCCTCTCTCTCAGCATCAACACAACTATAATCCTCATACAAACGACCATACTCGAGCTCAAGTTTAGTTTATCTAAGCGAAGGGAAGTGTTTTGGGAAGATAAGCAGCGGAAGTTCTCTTCAAGAACCTCCATTTTACGGCTAAGAGTACATTAATAAGATTTCTTAGAGGCAATCTCCCCTATAACATCATCTAATCCCTTACGGGTATATGAAAGCTCATTCCTAAGACTGATGATATCCGATTGTAGCTGCGCCTTCTCTTCGGTAACCTTGCTAAGCGCAACCTTCAACTTGTTCAAATCCAAACGAAGCGTAGATTGGGAAGGAGAACAAGCTAAACATTTATCATAGGTAGTGATGACGCTCTTTTGGTTGGCAATAGTATCATTTTTCCAGTTAACAATGAATGTGTGATCTTGGCATAAGTGCATCCACTTGTTACGAAAATCATACCTCTCATCCGCATGTTCACGAACTTGCAAGGCTAACAGATCCGCCTTGGATGGGGCTTGGCTTATCTCAAGGGGCAATGTCTCGCTATCTTTTCGAGATTTACAGAGATCTCTCTTAAGGCAAAAATTATCTCTACGAAGGTTTAACATCTCCTCATAATCAATGGTTCCTAGGATTAACCAGGGACTCAGAATAAAATGATAGATGGTTGAGGTACTATGAGAAGAAGGGTAAAAGCCTCAACGGACCTGAAACTTTAGAGAGTTCAGCTGCGTAAGCAGAGTCAGCTGGCTTACGCGCAACAACCGCAACTAAGCGTGCATGCTCTTCTTGGTCACGCTCGCGTAAAAAAGCATCGCGATCCGCTTTAGCGTTAACCGAAGCTTTCTTACTCTCGTTCAGTTGACGCAGAGCATCGCCAATATCACCAGCCACACCTTGATCTTCAAGTTTCTTCTTCATCCCATCCAACTGGATTTTCACTAAGTCACGATCAATCTGAGTTTGTTCAAGACGAGTAACATACTTGGAAGCTTTCACACGATACAATTTGAACATACGATAGCAATACTCTTGCTGCTGTGCCATCTGAAAAGGTGAATAAAGTCAGTTAGTAAAGTTAAGAAGAAGTGAGAAACAGAACAAGGTGAAAAGGAAATGCACATACCAGGAAATGTGTAAAATGGGGCAAGAAACTGGCATGACCATAAATAAATGACTCTATGGATTTCACTTCTGCATCAGGCACTTGTGCATAAAAACTAGAACCAACATAATGGGCTTGGTTAAAGTACAACTCTTGGGTCCTTGCGGAATTCGTACGCTGCTGATAGTAAGCAGCGTCAACAACAAAATTTTGCCATTGTAATGGAGAACCAGGAAAAGGTAAGCTGGCCTCACTCAGAACCCACTCAAAAATAGAGTCATCAGAACCATGAACATCAAAATCCAGATAGCTAGTAAGAGCTTTGTCCTTATCAACAATCGTAGACACACCAGCTTAATTTTGGGCCGCGACAGGAACAATCTCAGCATGAGTGCCAGTATTTGCGCAAGGTTGCGTAAACGCAGAAACACTCACCGCATCAGTCATGATAGCGGAAGCTTGAAGAAGAGTGGACATACTCACTTGAAAAGATCCGGTAAGCACATTAGTGTCCGCCACTGCCTCAGCGAAAGAAGCCATTGTAACTGAATCCAAATGCATCCCAACTTGGATGCGGGGCATTAAGCCAAGCTTCATCTCCTGTGATGTTTACGGGCGAAAAGGTGTTCCAGTTCACTTGTAGCTTAGGAGGAGAAAGAGGAGGCAACTGAGTTCCTTTCAAAGTAGTGGAACTTGGTTCCTTAACAGCAACAAACACTTTATATATAAAAAAAACACTTAAGCTTGAGCCCAGAAATATTACCGGACTCAACTGATGCACCAACTTGATCACCTGAAATATCCTTAACTGTTTGGGTTAACTGCAAAGTAGCAGAGGAAGAAGCAACCAATTCCTCATTTGAAGGAAATGATTCTGCAAGTCGTGAAGGGTTAAGAAACCCCTCACTAATTCCTCCCCCGCCAACAACAACGCTAGCATTTACTCCAACACTAACTGAGACTTGATCAACAACACTCTCAACAACAATCTTCTTGATGTTACTTTCTTCAAGAATAATTTCAGCATTACCATCATCCGAACCATCACTAAATTCCTTACCATCAACAAGAACATCTTTACCTTTTTGATTGCTTTCAACAATCTAGACCCTGCGAGGTAAAAGTGGTGTCATCCACCTCTTTCTCAACTCTAGGAATAAAGGAGTGGGTAGGTTTGGGAGGAACCTTACATCTTTTTGGATTCTGCACCAATAAAAGCTTGAATCAGTAAGTGTTGGGGGCAATCATAACCTTGCTAAAGAATAAAAAAAGGGAATAAACAAACACTTCCTTCATCAAGCGTAGCCGTAGAACTTTGCGTATGCCTAGAAGACTGCGGCATATCAGCAAGGCTATCAGAAGACTCTGCAAGACATTCATTCTGCACAAAGATAAGAATGAACAATGAATAACGCACGCAAAAGTCGTAACTCAACAAGAAAAAAAAAGAAGGATGTACTTACATCCAAGCATCCAATAATGATAAAACGCCACGACACATAACCATCATACTTTATAGGGAGAGAGGTGCGTGGCACATTGGTAGCAGACCAGCCTCTAAACCAAGGACCTTTAATCTTCAAAAAGTTCGATAACAATGAAAGTTATGATCAATGCGTATCCTATCTTCATCATGAACATGCACGTACTTTCTGGTAGCGTGATCATAGAAAACTTGGATCTTACTCTTATCAATATCAGTCAAAATACGGACCCCACCGTTATTCTTCTCCGCTACGCCCATAGGCATACGACGAGTGCTACAACTTCAGGGTATGGTATTAGTCTTCTGAACAAAATCAGCGTACGTAGCGTTAAAATTCTCGGGAGTATACTCCTTGGAATCAAACTGAGGAACAAAGTGACGGGCATTGGTTCTACCAGTGTTGCGACGCCAACACTCATTTAATATGCGGCACCAATTACCCGTATACTGGGGAATATGGCGCACTTGAGTCTTTTTATCCTTTGCGCACTCGGTTCGGTTTGTTTGAACATCGAGAAAGAAAAAATTCTTTTCACTATAAAGTGGAAGAACTAACCCAGCTTCTAAATGACCGACAATAATAATAAGATTCATATCATCAAAAGGGAATTGACGAATCATTTCTTCCGTCAAAGCATCACCTTGATATATCTCCACTTCAAACCCTTCCAAATGAAAAGAGGACTTGATGTCCGCAATATCCCAGCCACGATAGTTGTAGGCAAGGCCCATCTGAACTCTGTCCACGGGAAGCAAAAGTGGAGGAGGTAATTTCACAATAGGAGGAGGCATGGATTCATCCAAATTCATGACATATGGCTCACTTGGACTGCGATGCGGGGAAGGCTTGGCACTTGTATCAATCTCATGAGAAAGAGATTGATCTGGGTGTGGTCTACGCCTATGCCTGTCAACTTCGTAGCGGCTGGATTTGCTCTTGGATCGAGAAGACCGTCCATCATCTTCTTCGCGATAAGAACGACACAAAGACCTCATGATAATTGTATACGCACAGAGGAAGCAACAATTAAAAGAAGTCATCAATGCACCACGTGTAAAACATGCAGGTAGTCAAAGGTCAGTCAGACCACTTTCAACAGACAAGGTACGTAAACAGAGAAAATAGATTCTCATTCCAGAATAAAAAATCAGAAATAAAATAAAATTGAGAAGCTCAAAAGAATTTCAGTTCATCATGATAGACTGAAGTAACAGGAAAGCACGGAAACAAAAAAAACCACGTGAAGTATCATCAACAACAAATCATGGTTACAAAAGAGGAAATCAATCAAATCAAAGATTAAAGTTTGATTTTTCTTTCAACAGTCAAATCAGAACAGGCAAAGAAGTTAACTTACTTTGAAAAGGGAAGAGAGAAAGCTTTGATCACAGAAGAAATCGATTGATGAACACCGAAGATGAACAACTTCAACAAAAAAGGGAGAGAAGAGACTAAAAGTCTTAAGGAAGAAGAAGACGAGAGAAAAAACAAAAGTGATTTTTTTTTCTCTTTCCAAAGTCTCCCGTTTATAGAGGTGCACATCCAAGGTCTAATCAATCCTAGATCCTATGAAAAATCGATTGCACGAATATGAGTTAAAGCATATCGTGGAAAACATGCTAAATGGCGACAAACATGAGTATTTTCTTTCCATTCTACCTTGGTAGTATGAGAAAGAAAAGGGAAAATTGTGAATACAAATATTCTGATAGACACGTGGCGCTATTTGGAGCCCAAGATCTTTGTCAAGGATATGTTGCATACGAGAAGTATGGGATCTAGGAGATGCATTGGATCATTGTCAGATTCACTTTACCCTATCTCGAGGAGGAGACGTGGAAGATCCGCATAATATCTCGTGACGTCACCTAGTCGTAGCCTTTATCAGAGATGTCAGGTGCGTGGCTGGATTCCACTCAACATTAATTGCTGAGTCAGTAGCGCAGAGACAAATGGAGACTTCTCAGCAGACCAGGATCCTTAGTAGGATCTCAACGGGTACAAGAAAGGATTACATCAATCAGTTGTGCAACTAAGGATAGCTGGCAGAGAGAAAGTCTATAAATACTAAACTTGATCTCAAGAGAGGGGGTCGAACATTTGCTAGAGCCAAGAGAGAGAAGAAAAGCCCTAATACTCAGTCAAATCACTTCATTGTAATCATAGTATTTCTTTTCTCCCTTCTACTCAGATTTAAGATACTTAATAAACTATTAAACTCATTACCTCGTGGACGTAGGCATAGCCGAACCATGTAAAACCTCTTGTGTTAAGTGTTAATTTAGTTTTATGCTTTATTTATACTGTATTTATTTAGATGACGATGGTATGAATGCTCAATGACATTATCTGAGTAACTCATTCACCTTAACGCATTTTAGTACTTTATTCATAGCTCCGGCTATTGCACAACTTACACTGGATGGTTATTACATTTGTTTTCTACGTGATCTATAGGAAAAATAATAGTTACAGGTATTAGGATATATGAGTGAAAATGTAATTTTGGTTTACACCATGTGCGGTAATATCAGTAATATTCTCTTGATGTAACAATGTTAAGGGTTTGAGAACACTATGTAAGAAACTGAGAATTCTATCAACAAGCAACGAACAAATTAAGCTCTTCCTGGCTCCTTTGGTATCCTTCTACAAAGTAAAATTATTTCATTATTAAGCATATAGAACAATATGATTCAATGACAGTGATGGGAAAGTTGTAGCTTTCAGATTTAAAAGGCATGTATCATTGCTGTAATACCTAATAAAATGAGTGAACCCTAAACCCTGAACAGCTTCACCAGCAACAAATACGTCATCGTGATTGTGACAGTAAATTTGAGGAAAACCAAAGCTCATGACAATAAGGTTATAAAAGAATGCCTTAGTTTGAGACTTTTACTTAATATATAGGCACGCATGTAGATTTACAACCAGCATGTGTCAATAAGCAAAACAAAAACATCAAGGAAGATGATAAAAAAATGCCTCAGTTTGAGAATTTCACACGGATTTTGTAAGTCGATAAGATATAAATGCAAATACGAAGCTTATCACATTCATACATGTATTCTGAAACATTTTCTTGCAAATAAGATCACGTCACAGCCTTGACATATTTTAAGTTGAATAAGCCTAGAGGGTGCATCTTGCTTTCACGGATGCAGTGTTACTTATTCTGTTTGCAGTTCTTGTTCTGTAAATGAAGGATACAAATACTAAATAAATATGAAACTTTTACCAATTGATGAAAATGATTTCGGTACCTATTTGAATTAGCTACGGAAAGGGATTGAAATCACATACATCTGGAGAAACAGTAATACTGAGAATCCTGCGCAACCAATATTTTAGCACAAGTTATAGACTTCTATATGTTTTCCCAGTGCTAAGGAGGCAAGGAAGTTTGACAGATAGGTGGGGAGACTAAGCGACTTTTGAACAATTGGCACCTGAAGCACACTCATTCAGAAGTTGTGATCAAATTCTATAGATAGCAGACTAAGGAATTCTAAGCTCCATCAGATGGCAGAATTTCTAAACCAGCAAAAGCAGTTGACTATCTAATCGATGAATTCACTAAGTGTTCCAACTAGATGGAGGGGGAAGAAGTGGTTGATCACCACATGGCTTTTGCCAAACCAAAAGATTGTTAGGAATTAAAACCTAATAAAAAATTCCACTAGACGCTAAATCTCCGGGTCGACGTAAAATGGAAGATTACAAGATGCAAACACAAACAAAACATTAAGTAAAGCACATAAGATTTAACGTGGTTCGACAATATATTTACGTCCATAAAATGCTACGACTTCTTCTTTATTAGAGAACCGCCAACATAGAATTATATACTCAATGAATGACGAATCAATCAACTATGATCCAACATTATGTTAATCGTAAACCCAAAAATAACTCTTATGAACAAAACACTCCATAAATTACCGAATAATGTCTAACCAAACATGATAATACTACCTCCATTTCAGGAAAAGAGTTACTATCACTTTTTCAAATTGGCCTATTTTTAGACTAAAATAAAAAAGTGATAGTAACACTTTTCCAGAAACGGAGAGTATTTATCTCACATAACAAGATGATTTCCTTCTAAACGATGTCTCTTCCAACACCAACGCTGTATCTTCCACCATCAACGAACAAGGTGATCTTCTCTTCACTATACTCCACCCAAAGAGGTGGAATGGAATCCCTCGTAAACTTAGAGAACTACATTGTGTATTCTCTAACTCTCTCTTGAAAACCATATAGGAAAACCATATCTAACTATCACCATATAAGAGGTAATTGAACAACAAAAGATTAAGAAGTGGCTTACCTATTAATCATACTTTTCTAAAAGATTCCTTGATTTCCTGTAGGAAATTTCTCGGCCGTATATCTGCCTGCATTTACATACATTATACAAAAGGTTTACTAAGAATTGATCTACAATAGTAACTGTACACCGCACTTCTAAGTGTACAGAACCTAGAGCTACAGGCTTTGCCTTTCGGCTTAGTAGTAATTACTATCATGGAGGTAAATACTTTTAAATATGTGATAACTCGGGCACAGAAGCTCCACATTTCAGCAATCCAGGAATAAGTTACATGCCGGATAGGTTCTGGAACACGATACACGCAGGTGAATTTCACAAGCTTAATTTCACTGTCAAGTGATATCCGGTGGCCAATCGATACATATATGGGTTTCAATGAATCATTAGTCGATCGCAATGCCTGCATGATATCAGTCAAAACTATGATGTTGCATTAAATTTCAATGAAGTTAAATGCAAAATCAACTCAATATAAACTAGCTACTTACCACTCCCTATACGCGACCAGAACATCCAGTTAAAGTAATTAGATCTGTAGAACAGTTTTCTTCTGCTTCTAGCAATTTTCTAACACCAGATTGTGTAAGACCATCCACGTGATGCAGCTAAAATGCATATCAAAATGAGTTCCTCAGATAAGAACTTAAGAACACTTTATAGCACAAGGCAATATAAATTGTTCTAGAAAGAAAAACTCACAGTTTTTCCTATCCCAATAGTAGGGATATCGGCAGTAACACCAAGATGACAAGCTAATCCAAAACCTGCAAAGTACACTTTATCTAGCTTTAGTAACTCCCTGAACATTACCCTAATTCAAATGGCAAAGCCGCACAGAAACTCAGAAGTTAACTAATAAGTAATAAGCAAAATCACAACGAGTCATAACGAAAAGCATAGAAGAACTCTATGTATCTCCCCATCTTCAAAAAAGAGTACTAAGGATAGAAGTTGAGCATAAAATGGAGCTATTCATGACAAGTCAGGTTGAGTTTGATCACAAGTTATTCATAATGACTTCAAATGAATGAAAACTTGCCCCGGGGATGAAGTAATCCTTTGCCATCAACCATCAAACACTGTTGCACAAAGTTCATTATAATGAAACAACAACTCCACATTAGAGCAGACAGTTATTTATGAGTGTTTTACTGCGACAAATATTAATCATAAACAAGAAAAATTCATTCACCTGTGGGTAGAAGGGACTAACATTGGCGTTTCATTTTCTCCAACAATTCCAGTCTGGAGCCTCTCTGAAAGCAAGGAAACCAGGGATATATGGATTTGGAGGTGAACGATTTTATAATCTTCATACACAACTTCGAAACAACCATTGTTAATTTGTAGAAGATCAAGAACAACAATTGACGCACATGCTATTGAAGAATCATCTTTTGAAAAATTCAAATCAACACCTCCAACATATCTTATCAATTCAGTATTATTACTTTCATTTTCTTTGGCTAAAAATTGTGATGATGATTTTGTGGTGGTGGTGGTGGGGATTTTCCAAGTGAAGTTGTCTTGTAAAATCAATCTTCTCTTTAGCGAATCTTGGGCTCTGTTTTTTTGGGTAAGATTTCAGTCAATTGCTAAAAAAAAAGTGATCTTCATTGAATTGAATTAAATTGAGACAGGAACAAACTTACATAATCCAACTACTGGTATCGAATTCGTTGTTGTTGGTAAGGTAGAATGTTTGATCATCTGATGAAGAACTCGTTCCATTTGGTAATCAATCAGAATTCATAAACCCCTAAAATTGATCACTCTTCTTCCTTAGTCTTACCGAAGAAATGGTCAGGTGACTCGGGCAATGTAGTTAATTTCGGATCTCAGTCTCGTCGTGATCGGAACCTTGACACCTTGATAACGAAATCTCAGAATAACTTCAAAATCTTTATATCCAAATTTTATATACATATAAATATTAGAGCTATTACAAATTTTCAAATATAATACATAAACATAAATTTTAAAAAAGGAAAAAAGATAAACCCGAAAATAACATGTCGGTCTTGTGGAACTGACAGACATCCTTAAGTTTATTCACTACCAATTCCTTTGAGTCATTTTAGAAAATACTTTGGGGCACTCTGCTTATGATTTTTGCATCAACTTGTTGGTGTTTCTAACAACCATTTCCTCATCCCTGCACACTACAAGTCTAAAGACATTCATGTGCAATTCATTCAACAATTTCAGGCTAAATTGGGCTAAACCCGTTCCAATTTCAGTCACAAGTCTGGGTATCTGATAGTCAATATAAAAAAGATCCAATCCACAACAAGAAACATGCACAAGTCGTCAAGTCCTCTGAAATGATTAATCATCGTTGAGTCTGATATGAAGACGAGAATTTTTCTCAGATCTATCTCTGTCAAATCACTGCATCATTCAACAACAGATCACAATACTAGCACGGAGTTGTTCAGATACATATTCAATATGTGTTTGACCCCTCTCTTCCACTAACTACTACTACAATAAAGCCAAGTTACCAATTCTTTACGTTCTCTTTGCATCAAATCAAATTCAATAGTGACATCTAGCAAATGCTTCAGAAATGTAACTAGTATCAGAGGAAAGCTAATTTGACCTAATCTCCGA
Source organism: Papaver californicum (assembly GCA_023531435.1). NCBI lineage: Eukaryota > Viridiplantae > Streptophyta > Magnoliopsida > Ranunculales > Papaveraceae > Papaver > Papaver californicum. The sequence goes on from JAJJMC010029797.1 coordinate 272,588, forward strand.
AAGAGGAATCCTACTCTATTCAAAAATGTATCAATTACTAAACAAAAAAGTTCAAATCCATAATTCAATTACTAACCCAACAATATTTCAAAGAAATTTAGAAAGAACAAAAATCATGCAAAATCAATTGCAAAATAGGAATTTAAATATGGAAATTTGGGGGTATTTTGAAAGGGGGCTGTTGCTTACGCTGGGATTTGTTGGTGCATGTAGAGAACGAAACCGATAATCTCTTTTGAGGAGATGAAAGTTTACATATTTCTCCGGTCTACATGAAGCTATTACTCGAATCTCTTTAAAATCCATTTCCGATCTTCCTTAATTCTTCTAAGGTTTTTTCCATTTTAGCTAGAAAATGTGACACTGATTTGAATCCGTAAAGAAGAATCAATCGAGAGAGATAAAGAGTAAATTGAACCGTTGGATTCGTCAATCAATCTGAAACCGTTAGATTAGAATAGTAAATACCCATTTTACCCTAGATTCGGTGTCTCGTCTCGGCCGAGATGCGGGCGACTCGGCCGATATTCGCGTTCAAATATCGTTTAGCGAAATCTCGGAATCGTCAAGGTTTTCTGCCGATACCGCGAAAAGCGACGTTATCTCGGTCTTAACGGCCGAGATTGACCACATTGGACTCAGGTCACATAAACTTGTTGACTCGTTTGGCTGGGTGAGTGAGTAACTAATAGCTCATTAACTAGAACTGCTTCAATTAGGTTGTTGACTTGGGCTAAATTTGATGTTGCCCCGTTGTCAACGAACTTTTTACGGAAAGCTATTTTTTTTCTTCCGATACATATCCATCCTAGTCTATTTCCCTGAAACGGACATGTTAATAACCGCTTTGTTCAAGCCCTATAGAGAGTGGCTCAATTGGTTTCCTGTTTAACACAATTTGGCTTCCAAAACAAAATGTAAGGAACCGGCCGACGATCGTATGCACATGAGTCAAGCCAAGACATGACTCGTTGTATGCCGATTGAGCTAGATCCTCCTCTATTTGTCGGGGCAACTGCCTTCCTGGCACCCACTGCCCATAGGAAGTAAAGGCCCCCTAATGCTCGTGACGACGACATATATTTCTTTTCAAATGATTCAAAAATGCTTCTTCAAAACTCAGTGAACGAAGTTGTAACAGTTCCCCAACTCGCTCTGTGCAACACGTTTTTTTTGATACGCTCAACAAGTTATTATCTCGCAGGACCATCGGAATTGGAGTATAAATGGAAAGAAGTAGTGTTCCAACCACCATGAATCATCTGTCTCATCTTTTTCTTTTAGGCTCCATTTAATCAGCCTTCTTTGTCTTAGCAGTGTTTTTCTATATCTTTAAGTTGTTATAGTTTCAGTCTTGTTTCTTTGGCCTCTTGAGTCTTGCCCTTTTGTTGCATGGTCTTTGTGTATGCATCGTTGTGTTCACTATTCGCCAACCTTCTTGTTTCTTTTTAATACAATATAATTTTACCGATCAAAAAAGAGAAAAAAGAGGAAGATTGTAGGCTTGTAGCTGGGATTCAAGTCTTTGGAACCAAGACTTGTTAACATGATATCACCTAGGTAAGACCAGTTGGCACCTTTTGGCATCTTTGAGTAAGTCCAGGCCGCAGGGGCTGTTATCTTTTGAGAAAAAAACACATAGCGAAGATCTTTAAACGCCTAGCAATTGCTCAGCCCTACCAAACAGCAAACTCAGTCAAACTAGATGTGCTTCTTCAACAACCTAGCTAACCAGCATACGCACATATATACGTCTAGTATAGCAGTAAATGTCTATCTTTTTTCTTTTGAAATGAAGAATTAAAATTCTGTAGAGAATTGAGATCAAATTTAAATAATTTTACATATCTGTATGAAATGTATTAGAAATCTTAGTACAGACCAGAACATGAGATACACAAGGTTCCAAATCAAATCAAATGAACTACACCCTCTTCTTTCTAGCCATTGGTGGACTCGTAGTGAGAGTAAATGATGACGATTTTATAGCGAGTCCATTCAGAATACAGATTACAGCAACAACCATGAAAGGTATATAAAAAATACTCACAAGCTTAAGTTAACCTGTTTGTACCATTATCAAATGATGCACGTGTGAGATGTATATGTCACTTTATGGACATAATCCTGTTTAATATGAAAGCTCGGCTGGTTTATTATGGAAGCCCCTTTCGTGTTAGTTAAAGAAATATGTTGGTCTTATTGTGGAAGCCCAGTTGGTTTATTGTGGAAGTCTGTTTTTACTGGGCTTATTGTGGAAGCATACTTTTGCTGGGCTTATTGTGGAAGCATACTTTTGCTGGGCTTATTGTAGAAGCCCAGTTGGCTTATTATGGAAGGCTCTTTTAGATAAACACAATCCTAGAAGATAGAAAAAGATTTTATAGGATAAACCCAAATCTCGAGAAGATATATAAGAATCTTCCAGAATAGACTAGAATCCTGAGGAGATAGATATGAATCTTCTGGGATAGACCCAAATCCCGAGAAGATAAATAAGAATCTTTCAGGATAGACTAGAATCCTGAGGAGATAGATATGAATCTTCCGGGATAGATCCAAATTCCGAGAAGATAAATAAGAATCTTCTAGGATAGATTTAAATCTTGAGGAGATAGATATGAATCTTTCGGAATAAACCAAAATCTTGATAGGATACACAAGGATCTTTCAAGATAAGCACAAATATGCAGAAGATAAACATGGATCTTCTGGGATAGATACACATATTAAAGGATAAGTACAAATCCAGGTGGTTATTTAGGATAACTACAAATCTAGGTGGTTATTTGAGATAACTACAACTTTTGGTTTCTTCCTATAAATAGGGGCTGGGATCCAACTTAAAAAAATAATAATCTGGCTACCAATTTTCACCATATTTCACATGCATAGAGCTCTCTATGCTTTCTAACTCAGAGAAAAACCATTGTAATAGTTATATCAATAAAACTTCTCTCTCCAAGGGGATTCATCCGTGGACGTAGGCATAACTTGTTGAACCATGTTAAATTCTTTTTTCCATTATTTATTTTTGATGTTCTTATCTTATATCATCATCATCATCAAATCAATCATGTTTTGTGCCTAAAAGTTAAATTTAGTACAAACAAAACCCTTTCCTAATCCAATCAATTCTAATAGAATTGCAGCCAGGCTAGAAGCAGTGGAAACACCATAAATCAAGCAAGTCTTTTGAACTCAAGATCTTTTCTTGAGGATACCATATAGAGAGGCCATTGGAGAAGAAACTCAAACTGAATAAGTCCAACGAAGAAATAAGATTTCTCAGATATCAAATAATCGTGGTTTTCTTGAGCATATTTTGATACTAAGTTGATAAGGAATTTAGGAAAGAATTCAATAGGTAAATTTTTTTGACCATTCAATAATGTAACTTGATTTGAAAAGAAAAGAAAATAAACAAAGAAAAATCCATTGATTATCTTCTGAAGAAACATTTTTTTTTTATAAAATCTTAATCTTTAATTATGTCTAATATCTGCGATGGTGGTAGTTTTTGCACCGATTTTGCAGCCACACCATGTTTGACTTTTTAGCATTATTTAAGAGCGGACCATAAGAATAAATGATACCCTTGCAAATCAAATAGGTTTTTTTCGAATCCATAATTAGAGAATAGTCTCATAATTGGAGGATACTTAAGGTCATATAGGGTTGGATTTTATCTAAAAATGTATTTTTCTTAATGTTGAAATATCCATACTACCCTTTACACTAATAAAAAAAATTTAACTTGGTATCCCCTTCTTCAAAATGTCGACTCCTCTTCTCATCTTCTTTTCAAAACTCTGTAGTACATTTTTATAGTTTTGTTCCTTTTACATATTACTTCTAGTAATCAATATGGATTCTTCTTTTTTCATTATGTTTTTAATCTTTTGAGATTTGATTTGATAAAATCGTAAAATAGGAGTTTTCTCGTTTCCAAATCTATTACTTTTATTTTTTAGGTCAATGATGGGTTCTCTCCAAGGGAATCAAATCAAGGCCGTTTCCTTTATAATAGGGTTTATATTGATTTTGCTTCAAATCCCTTAATTTTCATTTACTGTGGTGTGGTCAGTGATTTCTTTTTAGTGGAATTAATGGCCAGATTCATTATAATTGGGGTTTCATCGATTTTGCTTTAACTATTCCAATTTTTTAGTTGTGCTGTGATTGTGGATGATTGATTCTCTTTAATGAATCAGTTCAAGCTTCAACACCTTAATGGTTTAACGATAATACTGTATAGTCAGCATGCTCGATAAAAAAAAATTAAACGACGACTGTAACCATACTCTCTACCCAATATCAAGTGACAGTCGACATAGATTGTGAAAATTATACAACACCGAATGTGGAGCAAACAGTCTACATTGTTTTATATCTTCGACAATACCGACTACTTAGAGTTGGTATTGCCTTCATCCTAAAACAATAATGACTGTTCCTTTATTTGAAGCTTGACTTAGGGTTTGATTTGGGGTTTGACTAGAATCTTTCATATCATTCAAATCTTCTAAAATTATTCTCCTCATTCTTCTTCTATAACTAACACTTAAAAAGATAAAATCAAAGTCTAAGTCTATTCTTAACAACACTTGAGGGTTATTCAAGGGTAATTTAGCCATCACCAAAATTATTTGGATAAGGGATTCTTCAAATTACTTCATAGTATTTTTTTTATTGAGTATCCCCCAAATGTGGGTTCTTTTTTTCGCCTACACTAAAAGGGGTTAGGCAATTGATATTTATATATATATATACAGAGAGAGAGAGAGAGATTTTTTGTGTAATAAATTTTGAAAACTCTACGTGAATTACTTGATTTTAGGGGAATCTCTGAGTGCTTTCTAAGAAATCTCACTGATTCATAGAGATACATATTTATTTCTTTCACCTTATATATATCAGTAACAAAAAAAATCCATACAAAATCATCTTATAGAATAAATATATAATTAATTCATCGATATATGTATGCATAACAAAAATTGTAACTGTTTTGCCAACCAAAAAGTTAAACCGAATTAAACATGAACATGTGGCATGGACTGAAGTCTCGCATAATCTTATAAGTTTCTTCTTCTTTTATTTGTATGGACTTAACTGATCAGATCTTATTTGATTTTTTATTTTAATATTTAATCCTTAATTTTTTTTTAAACAAAGTCTGTTAAAATATCATCTATTTTGGAGAGACTTTTTTCAAGTCTTATATGATATATATATATTAATATAAAAGAGTCTAGAAATTCCCTTGAACCTTAATCATTGTTTTAAAAATCCAAATCCAATAATATAGAATCTTAAAGAATTCCAGAAAGTCTCTATCTACTAACAGAAATTCCAAGATATTTACAAAGAATCTTTATCGACTAACAAGAGATTCGAAATATCTCTAGAATTCCTTATAAATCTATCAAGAAGGTAATCAATTAGGATTCTAGGAGATTTTGAGAAACTTGTTGTTTGAGTGAATTTGAAAGAGTCTTTGTAAGTTCGTAAACTTTGGGAAATCGTCAGTGACTTTTATAAATTTTTTATAGAGACTAATCTTATTTATTTGTAGAGAGTTTTCACATACTATTGTAAAAAGAAAAAAAAATACTAATCAAATAATAAGAATGTTTCCAGTCACCAAAAATAATAATCAAAATTCACTTAATTTTTTATTAATTAATATGATAATAAATATTTTTGACGAAAATAAACGATAGTAAATTTTATATATTTTAGGAAAATATAAAAGTTTGTCATTTTTGTATTCCTTGTTATGTGCTTTCATTTTCTTAAATAAGTTTGCATAATTTTTATTTACACATTCTTTACAAAAAATGAAAATAAAATCTTATATAGAGAAGTCTCTCAAAATATCACCTATGTTGAAGAGAATTCCCCAAGCCTATTTCAACTAAAAAGTCTCTTAAAAATCCAAATCCATCATTTTAAAGTTTATTTCTAATAACAGATAATTTCATAGATTTTCAGAAACTTCTAATCCAATATATGGATTTTCAGAAATTCGGAAAGAGTCTAGATCCACTAACAAGAGATTTCGTATCTCTCCAGAAATCTTCAGGGATCTTAATTGAATTCTAATGTATAAATTTTGGTTCTTTTTAAAACAGGTGTTTTAATATTGTTTTAATTTGTTTGATATATGATTTTTTGATGGCATGAGTAGATCTACACACTGATGAATGTGATGAGTGATGATCATGTTTTTTATATACGAAATAAAAGCTTTATTTCTGGACAACTCAATTCTAAGACTAGTCATTCGATTATCTTTTCCTTTTAGGTTTTACATGTCGCCTTTCATATTAGCGAATGCCTCTCTCGGAGTTGATTAAATTTATCTGTTTAAAATGCAAGTAAATTGATGAACATGAATCAAGACAATCTTTTGCGGTAAATTGATTGCTTGATTTTGATTTATCAACCTCTGAATTCTCCTTGTATGCTTTCGGCTAAATTGCTTAAGCTTTTGCAGGTTGTTTGTATGTATGTATATGATTGTATGCCAGTTGGCATATATTGTTTCAAATCTTTTTTTATGACCACTTCATTGCTCATTTGCTTGTATGTGTATGATTTTCTAAGTATCTTTCCACTTCATTGCTTGTATAGAAGTAAAACTGTTTATTGATATTAGAGTTTTTTTTTTTCGCAAGCAGGTTACCAGCAAGATGTCAAGTCCATTTCCAGAGACTTCTGCAACACCTCAATTTGAAAATATAACCCAATCTACTGAACCTTCTGCAACACCTTAATCTGAAGTTATACCTGAAGATGCAGGTAAGAAGACTGTCAACAAAACCACTTATATTCTATAAAATGACTTTACAAGGATAAATCCAACAATATCAAAGTGTAACACTGTGACAAGCCATTTGTTGTTGATTCAACCAAAAATGGGACATCCAGCTTGAAAAATCATTTGGATAAATGCCCTAAAAATCCTAACAAGAAGAAGGGACAATAAAATATGATGTTTCCACCACCAAGACCAAGTGAGAATGCTCAATTAGTTGCTTCTAGTTATAGTTATGACAAATGCAGAAAGTGTTTAGTGGAGTTTGTCAATAAGGATAAAATATCATTTAGAATGAACCTAGATTCAAAATTTCTTCTCGCATGACTATTTACAGATATCTTCTAGTAATCAATAAACAAGAGAAAGAAAAATTAAAAGGGTGCTTCAAAGCATGCAAACAGACACTACACCAAATTTGGACATTAGCAACATCCCACAACTGTTGCTGAACGGGGTTGCAACAGGGAACTGCCGTTGTAAAACACCTTGTTGCATATTTTAGCAATAGTTGTATCTCTGTTGCGAATCTTGGTCAACAACGGTTGGTTACAAGGACAGCTGCCATTGCTAATTTTTTTATTCACAACATCCTTATGTCATTGCAAATTTTTTTGGTCCGTTGCTAATTACACGAATATCCCTACCCCGACTAGATATCATTGGTTCTGGTTCTAATTTAGCAACATATTATTTACATTACTAAAATTTTGAAACCATAAAAAAAGGTCAAGTCTTTGTTGACTTAGTCAAAATGCATTTTCCTCCAATTTCCCCCCTGCAATACCCAGTTCCCCTGCATTACCCTAATTAATCAAACTTCTGATTCAATCATATTCAACATGCCTCAAAGATACAAATTAACTACAATGTTTTTTAATTGACATACAAATAATTGAGAATCATCACTGGATGTTATAAAAAAAAGAGCTCATTCAATTGATGTGAACTTAAAGTATCAGTAGGAGATAAAACTGTATACGAGTATTTTTTTGATAAGAGAAATGTATACAAGTATGACAGCACCTTTACTGAGATGATGAAAACCATAAAATTTTAGAATTGGCAAAGTTCTATGTTGAGGTTCATAAATGGATGTGTGACCTAGTTTATGTGAACTGAAAGAGGCATTGAAAAAACAACCATTGACCTAATTTTATAACTTACTGAGATGATGAAGACCACTAGAATAATCACTCTGCTTCCTTAACCAATTTCCTATGAAAATCATAAGTAATTCAACACCCAGCTACAAAATCACCAGAGTACTGCTTTGCACCAACACCCTGAATACCTGCAGTAACACCAATTTGAAGTTTCAGTTGTACTTCGACCTCAACTGATAAATTGTGTCATTTAGAGATTAGTGTATCCATAAAATCCTAAGTCAATTTACGTAAGAGGGCTGTTTTCTCCAAGGGTACATAGTTTTCATTGATTTTGAAATAAAAGTTATGCCAAAAATCGAAAATTACGACTATACGATTTATGCCCGTGACTGTTATTTCTATTTGCGTTATTTATACGTGTACAATTATAGTTGTGTACTTACTTGGATTGCAGATAAAACTATCATAATCAAAGAATAAAAATCCAATTGGTCTCAGCGTAATCCTGCAACTACGATATCCATCCATGGCTTTTGTACTAGATTGCTTTTACTGAGATCTTTGGTTTGGCTGTGGAATGCAAAGTGAAATGTGAAACTCTACGAGCGGATTTATCAGAAACAAAGAATAAGAAACAAAATATCATGTTGTTACTTAAAGTGTGATGTGTTTTGGAATCCTATACTACTCTCAATGAACTGGACCACAGGTCACTGTTTTATAGCCAAAGAGATGGAGAGTAGACCAACTACTTTCACTATAATTTATGAACACAAAGCAAATGATGTAATGAAGATCACAACGGAGGCTTACCGGAGAAAGGTTACCTGCAGCACCATCCCGTAGCAATATCACCAACAACACAATACCTCAAAAAGCAATTATGTACTGAGGGTTAATATCCATAACTTTGAACTCAATAATATAAGCATAAACAAGTGCAGTACTTACCAGGGATTGATATTCCCCCGGGTGGTTACTAGCCCTTCAATTGACCCGCACTTCAGTCACCTGCGCAATAAAATGTAACAAAACCAAACTGCACACATACATAAACAGAAATTGATTATATTAATAGTTCCGGTTCACATAGATTCATCAGGATTCAAAGTTTTTTCTTATGCACAACTGCATAAGATTCTTTTTAAGCATAACTGCCTAAGACTCTTCCTAATGCACAACTACATAAGAATATACATGTTAACATGTTAAGCACATGAATGTGTGAACATATATAAGCAAAAAAAAAAAGATAAAAGCCATATATGTTTGTCATTGATCAAAAAAGTAGGTCGACCGTACTAATCATATTTGATGCACATCTTTGGATGAACCACAAATCCTCCAACTCTAACATCTCTAAAGGTCTCAACAAGCTTGTTAGCTATTATGGTCGGTTCATCTGGCAAGAGAATCTGATCCACCAACACCTTTCCAAGAGAAGGTGGTACAACATAGCCGTGACACACACGTCCTAAAACACATGTAAACAGTTTAATAATAGCAATGACTTCATCCTCCATGTTCAACAATGAACATGGAGGCATGTCGGCACCTACTGCTGATCGAGCTGGTGAATGGTGTGCCCAGGTGAAGGTGCTTGAGTGGGTGAACTTGGATGAGTAGCTGAATCACTGTGACCAGGTGAAGCCGTATGACGTGAACACCCGCTGTTGTTCGAGAAAACAAATGATGTTGGCATTGCAGATTGGATATCTTTCACAATGTGACATAGTGATCCAAATCCTTCGATCAAAACCCCCATCTTGCTACCCAGCTCCTCCACCTGATGTTTAATATCTCTATCCTTAGATTTCAATTCTTGAACTTTAGCACACACAAGAGCAGAATAATCATATTATGAACGAGTAACATAACCAACATCACGAACCCGTCCACTACAATCCTTCCCAAAAGCTTTAGTCAATGTATCTAGTTCTTCTACATGAATACCCGCAGCTTGTTTCTCCTTGATCTCTTCTTGCGCCTTATTAAGCTCATCCTGCCATGTCGAGCATAACACTCTATCAAATATAAAACATATAGATGACTAGTAGATAGTCTATGAGTACTAAATACAGATGAGACATAATTGAATCACAAAGTATGGTCGCGTACTAGGTAGAATTTCCCCACTCTCTTAAGTATGAGCTTTAATCCACATATTAGAGGTGCTGAATTCCACTTCAGGATTCTCGAGCTGCTAAATTTATAAATATGATGAGTCGATTAATATTGATCAATCTAAAGAATTATGTGAGTAAATAATAATGACCATAAGTTGAAATTCATAAATGACAGAACATTATTGAAATCAATACACATACCAGTTTAGCTCTAACCAAAGAATGAGGTTTACGACCGGAGGTATGAGAGTAATCATATTGTTGTGTTTTCCTCTAGTGACATCCTCAACTACTTTTTCATTGTTTTCATTCTCATAGAAATTTACCCAGTCCTCTTACTTTACATTTGAAGGAATATGTTTAATCCTTTCTTCATGAGTATGATATAAATCATAACAGTCTCTTCGTAAATCATACTTACGTCTTCTCCATGGAGCAAACATCCCCTTAACCACAGTTATCTTAGAAGACTCATGTAAATGAAATGATTTCTGAAAAAACAGATCTCCACTATCAAACTCTTTAACCAAAATAAAACTAAAAAAAGCAAAGCTATATTATCAAAAAACAAAGCTCCACTATCAATGAATATTCAGATGCAAAGAAAGTATGTAGAGCTAATACATTTATGCCATCATTTCAGCAATCAATCCAATAGGGAAATAACCTAATCATCACCTCATTCTCAAATAAATCTAAAAAAAGTATGAATAGAAATCAAATTGAGGTAAGTTTTGTACATGTAGTTCATTCCAAACACCGTCTTTGTAAGTTTCAGGCACATGCTTCCAGGTTTTATATGAAATAGGGATATGCATACGAATCAAGGCGCTTTTCTGGTGGCCATATGTTGTTGCATTGCAGGAAATGGGAAGATCATTCTTATTTACCTCCAATAATGCCATAATAACCTTCAAAATAACAACTAACATCTATTTGTGAAAGAAACTAAACCGATAACATCCTTTGTCACTATCCACATGAAAACATTAGTCAGAACCTATCAAAATCGTGCAAGTGATAAATCAAAAATTATCAGAAAAAGAGCACAAATTAGGTTCACGCATCAGAAAAAGAGCTTTAATCCACACATCATTTTAGACCATAGATTCGACAAATATAAGGTTCTTTAAACTCTCATTGTCAGTAAGAACTGACTGATAAATAATAGGAATTTCATTACTATCTATAGAGGAAGTTAATCATTGCGGTGAATACAATACAATAGACCACCCTTTCTCAGAAAGATCCTTTGAGTAAAACACTTGTGACGCTTCAGATGCAAGAATAAACGGCTCATTCGTAACTCTATCAATGCTTTTCATCTTAGACAAGTTAACCTTTATCAAGTTTGAATTTACATCAATCTTGCACCCATTAGTCTTGTCTTCAACATTTACCCAATCACAATAAAAAACTGTTTCTTCGAATTCCATATGATTCAACTTGATAATTTGTCTAATGACTCCATAATAAGTTATTTCTGCTTCCTTGTATTTCTGTTCGTGGACTTAGCTCTATGACTTGTAATAACTCTCATTGACACACCACAGTTTCATGATACAACCCCCGCCTCGTAATCAATTGGAAAAAAAACAAACCATTGACTTGGTATCTCTTATACGACTGCGCCTTGAAGAGAGGTCCCTGTACTAGTCGCCAAAGTCTTGAATTTGCATCATTATATTCTAACAATTGCAAGAGAACATGTGTGAGATCAAGCTAAGTTACAACTCCAATAAATACAAAATAGTGGTAACATAATCTAGCTAGCTACTTGAAACACATATTTATTGCAATAACCTGACAAGTTAAGTGTCTCTCCAAGTTAGATAGAAAACTCATCAAAGGCATCTTCATGGCAATGATCAAGACATAATCAGATTTATGAAGTTGATGTCTATTATTAGTTGGTTTTATTCTATAAAGGATATAAAGGTTGTATATAATTCTATGAAAGTTGTAGATCATTATTGAGTCAAGGTACAAAATTTAAGCTAATATGTTAACTCATCGCTAACCACAGAAGAAAATTCTTCGAAGTATTCTTGGACAAACGATTTCTCTGATCATTAGACCTGGCGCTCTTAACACATACTTCCTACAATCAAATAATAATTCAAAAATAGTTATATCGATAGACATAATAACAACTCAACAGGTGATAGGTTTGAAACTACCTTTGCCAATCATCTAATCCAACATACTTAGAGAGAATCCATTTGCGAGCTTGTTCAAACTGCAATTGAGTTAGAGTAATATCCCTAGCATTACCTAAATCCATCTCATCAGCATCTTAAAAATACCTGCCGAGTATGCTTATAAGTAACATCACCATCCTTTGACAGGTCTTCCATACAATATAAGCTAGCTTCTCGCAATGTATACCCTCTTGCAATGCACTCATCAATGTACCTTTTATTGCGCACTAGTCTTTTTAAACCTTTCATTAACCTACAAAGTTATAGACATTCCAAAGTCAGTTACGACAACATTCAAGTTATAGACATTACATAAAGAAAATCAGTTGAAAACTCTCAAGATATAAACATTAAAAAACAAACTCAGTTTTGGTAATTACCTCACAAAGGGATACATCCACCTGAATCTCACCGGACCGCATATTAAAGCTTCATCGGCTAGATGAATCATCAGGTGAATACTGATAACAAATAATGAAGGAGAAAAATATTTTTCCAAAACACGCATTGCTTCCACCAAGATGGATTTTGCGCTTAACAGATGTTCCCGGTTGATAACCTTCACGCACAAAATATTGATGAATAAACTGATCCGATGAAGAACGACTCGTAGATATTTACCCAACGAAGTTGCAGTATGAACCAACAGTAGAAGCAAGTGCTCCATAACGACATGGTAATCATGAGACTTGAAATTCTGTATCTCAGGAAAATTAACACTGACGCAGTTGCGAAGATTTGAATAGAAACTGGAAGGCACCCTTAAATTTTTAAAAATAGTACAAAAAATCAATTTTCTCCTTCTTCATCACCGCAAAAGTTCTATGTTTCATAGTTATTCTACCAGTCGCAGCATCCTCTTTCAACCACAACTTCTTTCTAATCCCCATAGCTTCCATATCTTGACGTGCAATAGAACTATCCTTTGAATTTTTATTTCCCATCATAGTGTTCAGAAGATGCTCGGTTATATTTTTCTTTGTGTGCATTACATATGTGATATGCCGAATCGCATTTGAACCCCAATTCGGCAAATCATGAAGAACAGATCTTCAAGAAAACAAAGAATGGTCATTAACTCCATCTTCTACTCCGGCATCACCTTCGCTTTCCCATTCAGCTTTCCTTTTACGTTTCAGACTTGCTAGTGATGGTTTTTTTACCTTACCCTTCTTGGATATGATTTTACCTACAATCTTTTGTATCTGCTGCCCTGTTAGTGGCCATGGAGCTGTACCATGCTTTACCCCTTCATGGAATTTTTTTTTATCATCGCGATACTTGTGTGTCACTGGCATCCATCTTTGATGTCCCCTATAACAGATCTTCTTATTAAATGACAGATAATCAACAACCATTCCTTCCTCACAAGTAGGACAAGTAAAATACCCATGAGTTAGACATCCAGCTAATGTTCCTAACATCAAAAAATCATGGATAACCCACAACAACCTTTCTCTCATCAGGAATATCATTGTGGTGAAGGAGTCAAATGCAATTACACCATCCCATAAAAGTTTCAACTCATCTACCAGAATTTCTAAATAAACATTAAAGTTTTTAGCTGGTGCTCTTGGGCCTGATGTCAACAAATTCAACAATGAGAACTTCCGATTCATACACAACAAAGGATCCAGGTTATAAATATAGATAATCACGGGCCAACAACTGTGACTAAGACCGAGATATCCATTCGGGTTGAAACTGTCAGTTGATATCCAAAGTGTAACATTCCTTGGTTCCTTGGCAAACTCCGGCGAAAAACTATCTGCACATCGCCAAGATGAAGAATCAACAGAATGACGCATGATGTTAATATCTGATTTTTCTCTAGAATGCCAAGTCATTGCCTCTGTGATCCATGGTTCGCTGTAAAACCTTTTCATCATTGTAATCAACGAAAAATGTCTTACCGTCTTTTGAGCAATAGTAGTAAGCTTCCTCTCATTATTAAAACCTTCTTATACCTAGGTTCTTAACAAACATGACACTTCACCAATGATGCACGATCTTTCCAATAGACCATGCAGTCATTTAAACATGCATCATAGGTTATATAATCCATTCCTAGTTTTTGTATCATCTTTTTCACATCTGGGTACTTAGAAGGCAATGTGTTTTCTTCGTAAGCAACTCCTTCATCAATTCTAAGAGTGCAATGATACATTATCTGAAAACCCATATTGGGTATTTATGTATTCAATTTGATAGCAGCATGCAATGTTATCTTTCCTTTAGAACATGAAGCGTGTAACGGTTCTCTTGCACGCTCATATGAAGATTTTTTTTTCTTGCTTTTGCTGGTTCCAGATCCACTACGAATCCCACTATCTATCCCAACATTGTTATCTACCCCTATAGCAGGATTAACATCCTCAGCAACATCTCCTAAATTATCACCCACACCTAAAACAGGATCAACATCCTCAACAACATATCCTATATTAACATTTTCTACATTCTTAGCTACATGGTCACCTATATTTCCTACATTGTCATTACTAGTGTTATCCTCATGTGCCCGTGCTTTTACTTCTAAGTTTTTCCCATGAAAACGTCACATTGTATACGTCGAGTGCATACCATTTTTGAGCAAATGAAATAAAATTACACTAAGTGGCTCCAATCCTTTACCATTCTTACATCAATCACAAGGGCATGGGTATAAGGTATTCACACCACCATTTATAGTAACAAACCCTATAAATGACTTAACATCTTATATGTATTGAGCAGACTTACGGGGATATTTCAGGCAACCCTTATCAACCATGGATGACATATCCTAAAGACAATATCTATATTAAAATTCAGAAGAAATAAACTACATCAATATGAAATCAACATCATTGTCGATCAATAAACTGAAATTTACTTCAATTCTAACATGTAGCTATAAATTTGATATGTACACAACATCAATTTAAGGAAAAATTACTAACAATTAAAACTCTACTAAATCCATTCTATGAAATTTAATCTATACCTTGAATTGAATCAAGCAAAAATCACAATAAACTGCTAACCAATTCTAGTTTTGACATAACTAACCCCAAAAAATTACAACTAGACAAAGTAAATTAAAAACAAAACAAACTATTGTAGACAGTTCTGAATTTGGGTATAAGTTAACAAAAAAAGTAAAATAATAATAAAAAAACAGAGATGAAAAGAACTGAAGGTTATCAAGATTTCATAATCCATACTTAGTGAAAACCATCCAAAATAGAAAAAAAATAAAGACCATCTCACAAAAAACTAAAATGACCTATAATCCATCCCAAAACATAAAACTAGAACAAAAAGATTACCTTACCTGGTTTATTCCGATTACCAATAGCAGCTGCAGTAAGATGACCTAAAATCTCATATTCATGCTTCCAACTCCAGTCCTGTAAGTGAAATCCATTAACAAACATAAAATCAAAACCAAAATACACAAAGAAGCAGTATTAATCGATTCCTACAACTATTAATTAACTTTACCTGGTCGGGTTTCTATAGAAATACACTTATACACAGAGAACTAAAGTTTTTCAGACTTAGATCTAGATTCAAAGAGACATAGTAATGGAGGAAGATAAACTTGTGGTTGTAGTGATAGAGAAGGATAAGGTATTGAGTTGGAAGAGATAAAGTCCCGCTTGTGTTACCGATCACACGACCTAACTGGACGCTAGTTTGGAAAACTTTGACCATTTCAAAGACCTGGGCGTAAAAATACACTCTATGTTACCGCCCACACGACCTAACCGCACGCTTGAAAAACTCCTCCATTGCTAGTAGCAACACAAAAAAGCCGTTGCTAATTTAGCAACGCCGCATTGCCATTACTAATTTAGCAACGCTGCATTGGTGTTGCTGAATTTTAGCAACAATTCTTTTGTCTTGCTAATTAGCAACGACAATTCTTTTGTTGCTAAACTGGGTTGCTAAAACCCAAATTTGGTGTAGTGATTATAGATTATTTTTCTCTTTCTATTTTTTTTTTCGTGTTTTAGTTCTGGGAACCAAGTATTATGGAAGTTGTAATACATAGACAAAAACCAATGTTACAAAGGTATAACGAACGATAGATATAATACATGAATTATATTACTGAGAAATCAGTAACGAAGAAATTTTCCAACATCAGGTGATTAAAACCAGCAGTTGGCATCTGCTTTGAGAGTGTAGCTTCACTCAACAAGTTTGGAATTATTTTTTTCTAATTAAAGTGAACTTTCTTTCACTTATTTTTACCTTATCTTTCGGACTTGTTCAAGAACTGGAGTCCTTATTCTCATTTTAATGGTGGGAAAGAAATTCGGAAGCTAGTCCCTGCTAGTATTTGTTAAAATTGTCCGGAATTTTGGTCGAAGGAATCGATTAGTGGAGGCTTTTATCAGTGACTCAAAATATCTGTGCCTTTCTTTGGGCTGCTGGTTCTTCTGACATGTGTGGTTATCATCTTCAAGAGGTGATTGTTAATTGAGAGAATTAATTTATTCTTTGAATCACCTTAGTTGAATTCTTTTATTGGTGGGTTTCTTTCTTGTTTGTCTGTGTATGTCTTTGTTTGATGTCTTTGTGCTTCACAAGTCTTATAATCTACCTTCCTTCTTAATGTAGTCTTATTCACCTAATCTCAATAAAGAGACCGGCGGAACTAGAAGTATTTGGGTTCCTGGGCTTTTAGGGATGGCTCCAACCGGATTGTCCTAGCTGTAGTTCTGCCCTTGTATAAAGATATACTATCTTAGTCTCGGGAAAGTGATATATATATTTTTTTCATTTTTATTTTAAAATAAACTAAATTAAAAAGTGAAAGTACGACAAAAGTATTAAAAACTAGAGAAAATGTTAAGCTTTTTTGTTTTTTTAAAGTAAAAAATGTTTACAAGTTATCTACATGTGTATATATAGAACATTTAAAATGTGTAATGTAGTCGTATAGTAGTGGTTAATAACCCATTCCTTTTCCCTCCATTTATTAATAATCATCCATGCCTCGTGACACATCGCAATATTGTGAAGGAGAGAAAATACAGGGAGCAGAGTGAAGAGTGGAAAGAGAGCAATAATTGAGAATCCATGGCAATTGATTGTACTAGTGATCAAGAAGTAGCAGTACAAGGATGTGGAGGTGGAATAGATGCAAAAGAAAGACCTAAATTAGCAGAAAGAGAAAGAAGAAAATCAATGACACAATTATTTTGTCTCTTCATTCATTATTACCTAATTCTAAAATAATACGGATAGAACAATCAACAATACTTGATGCACTTATTAAGTATATACCAATTGCTGCTGATCGTCTTCGTTCGGTACAAATTCTAAAAGATAATGCTTCATCCAGTACTACTTCGTCCGTTCTCTCAAATTCAAAATCTTTTTCTCTTTCGGCATTTCAAGTTTCAGACAGTAAACAAAACAAGGCTACTTCTGCTGTAAACAAAATGAGTGATTGTGATATCCGCATTGCACCCGAACCTTCTTCCTCGGTAGCCATACGAGTTCGAGGTGGCCGAGTTAATATTACCTTGGTTAGTGATAATACTAAGAGTACTACTCCACAGAATGTATTAATACAAATGTTTTAGATGAACTTGAAAACCATCAACTTGAACTAGTTCGTTCGACACATTGTCGTGATGCAACTAAGGTGTTGCATCATTTTGAAACCAAGGTTTGTTACTTAATTAGTCCAGACATAGTAATTTATTTCCAAGTATTTGTAAATTCATATTTAATTCGCCAGCAACGGCACTTTGTAGAGTACGTTCTGTTGACAAAATTAAAGTCTAGCTAATTAAGTTTTATGTATACTTTGTGATAGTTTGGAGAAATCTCCGGCTGAACTACAATCGAGATTACAAGTACTAGCTAAGGAACTGCAGAAGCCGAGGATATCAAATTTACTTAAGAGAACATTTGATCACCTTGAATGATTTGGTTGAAATAAAATTAAACACTAGTTAAAACTTGTTGGGGTATGGGTTTAGAAGCTAGAAAATTGTTGTTAGCTTGGGCGACTGCAGCAGGTCTAACAAAACTGTACACATCAACAATTATCGCTTTTGTTTTTAATTGGGAAGCCATCTCCTTTTTTAGATATTGTGATCTATCTCTTAAAAAGTTAAAATGCTTGTGTTTTCTATCTACTTCATGTAGATATCGTCAGTTCTCTCTTATTTAATAAAATCACCCATTCAATCATAAAAGAAAACATAGTGAATAACATACTTTTCACCCTTTTAAAAATTTAATAAATCTTATTAAAGGAAAAAAGTGACATGCATAATAAAATGAGTGGTTGAATTATGATGTATTATGGAATTTACTAATCCACATGTTTTCCATACTCTGCTTTGGCTGCATTTGAAAATGCCTAATTTCTGTTTGTGCGTAGAGTTTCATAGATTAACATCACCAAGTGAAAAACTGTATACATACGTACCGGGCATGAGGGAACGCTTTCCGTCTTCTTGTTTTCAGAACCAGTGACAAATCAGTTTATGTAGAAGTAATTGGGCGTAGAGGAAGCCATTTTAGTCCCCACAGAGCAAGAAATGGCCATAGTTCTATACAGAAAATTCTATGCTCAAATTTTGCACACACATGAACAATGGTATTCTATAGGAGACATAGACATGTGGGTTGGTAATACTAGTAGGAAGAACCTCATAGAACGTACATACACCGCAAACCAATTAATACATTACGAAATTGGATTAATTGTTTGTTTCCTGCAATAACATTGTAGACTCCCAGTAATGTAGAGCAGTCTTTATTACAATATCGCATAACTGCCAATTACAAAGGACTATAAGTAGCACCGTGTAGGGCAACTTACGACACCTGCAAGAACAACAACTTAAAGCATCATTCAGGGGCTGGGGAGCAAGGGACACAATCCCCTTACTTCAAGAGTCAGCCCGCTAAGCCCACTGGTCTAGTCCCAGTTGGGTTTATCACTCTACTAAAAAATCATTAAAACTAATGATCCAAACTGCTCCATGTCTTCCAACCAAGCACCTTAATTGAGATTTTTTATGCAAGCTTCTTTGAATTTTTCTCAACTTGTCTTGGTGAGAAGTTTTAAATGAATCATTTATGAAACTCAATGAGATGAAGTCCTTCAGAGATCCAGAAAGGTACGGTTTTCACGAATCCAGCTGCATTGGCTAAATCGTTAAATTCGGAAATTGTTCGCTCTTTACCTCCTGGATTCACTGCCATCATCATTAAATCGGAATTTAACGCGTTGAACGATTCTGCATTGTTGACAAGTCTGTCGGGAACAACAAACTCAATTATCATCACTATTCCACCCACTAGTAATGAATTCCGGCAGTTCTTTAACAACTTCACACAACGTTCATCGTCATAATCGTGAAGTATCCACTGCATATATCATATTGATCATTGTGAAATATCAATTCATCTATCAGAATTCATATGTAGCATTGTTAGTCTACAGAAGAGGATTTAAAAGTTTTTTAGTTTGCTTACTTTGAGCATAATGTTTTGAGCCTTTGGGACTTCTTCAAACATATCTCCTTCAACATGCTCCACACCTGCAACCGCCACATCATCCCATGTTCAATGTCATTAGCACTTTCATACATTATTCGTTACACGTATATATACATAATATCGAGAGTGAGAGAATTATATTATACCTGGGTATTGAGGAGCAACAGAAATGACATGAGGCAAGTCAAAGTTGATACCATGAATGGAACGGTATTTGGAGACAATCTTACTTACAGAAGTACCGATACCACCACCAACATCTAACAATTCTTTCATCCCAGAAAACCCATCATAATACTTAAAAACAGCTTCGAAAACAACAACAGAGAAAACTCCCATTCCCTCATTAAAAACCTTATTCAATCGTGGTTCTTTACAAGCATACTCGAAGATACTAGTACCATGAGCAGCATCAAATGGCACAACATCTTTCTCCATAACCATTTCTTTCAGTTTAAAAAAACTATCAACTATAACCTTATCAGATTGTAACACCAAGAGTGGTACTAGCGAAACTTCATCTTCTTCTCGAGGCACTAAACAATACGATGCACTCGTTAATCCGTACGCTCTCTCCAGTACCACTGCATCACCTGCGGTTCCTCCATTATTCTGATTAACATGACAACGGCAACCACTGTTCTTTCTAGTAGAGACAGAAAGAATGGAACTTGCACCAAGTAAACGGAGAATTCTATCTAAGTACACAGCTGCATTAGGATTATCGGATGCATTCGGTATTTTAGAGACTATTTCAGAAGCCGAAACCTTTGCATCGACCCCGAATGTTGAGATAAGCTGGAATACGTTTAGCTCCATTGCAGCTCTTAGTGCCATCGGAACACATATTAACTTACCTAAATTTGCATTGTCAGAAAGGTATGAAACAGCATCGTGGTAATGAGTAGTAGTAGTAGATGATGATGATGCGTGGTGTTCTTGTCCATGATCATTTCCATTCGTAGTCATCGATCTCAATTTACTCTTGTTTGATGATAGTGATCAAGTAGTGGTGATTTTGTAACTGTGTAGTTTATGTTACAATGATTTTATTCTATGTACATGGTGCGGATAGGTACTTATAGATTATAGTACTTCACCACACCAGCAGCCAAAGATTGAGAGAGATAGTTCATAACGCCAGCCACTAACAGCAATATTTGGCACGTTTTTTAGGATCATTATACCTTAATTAAGCTATAAATTCTTAATGTTACTAGTAGCTGTCAGTTTCAATTAGTATAGGTCCACATCACTGATACCACCGTGTTTACATATATTAGATGTTTAAATATACAATAAATAAGTTAGATAAAAATGATTGATTAGCGAAAATATATTGAGTATAAATAAATTATTACCCCAACAATGGTTGGATTTCACGTGGTATGGATTGTATTAGGATGACGTTTGAAAGAGCATAAATACCTGCTCCACCCACATAAGATGACTAAGAGGTACTCCACCAGTTTGTCTACGTCCCAAATATAAATTCCTGCTCCACTAAACTATTTTTAGGGCATGGGTGTCGGCTAAATTATAATAATGCGTCGGCTATAGTGGAGATATCCATCCATGGAAAGCTAAAGATCACGGACATCTCGTGAGCTGATCGCAACATGGATTAGGTTATCATTGAGATGCGTAATGTTTTGATATTATTTCATCTTTAGTGGTTCTTGGGGCCCCTTTATAGCAGTGGCTTGTTCTCAAACAGGATAAATCAGAGATGTTAGTAAAGTTTCATGGTTATGGAAGATTGTATATAACTAACATAGTGTGGTCTTTTTGTTACATACTAGGGAGTAGGGACGAGATGAACATTGTACGGAGCTTTATTAAACATTCATGTCATTAAAGATGGCAATGCAACAGTCATCTCTACGGAAGAAAAAAAACTAAAAAATTAATCAAATTCAAAAAAAAAAAAAAAAAAAACCCGGCCACCGCAACGGCAGAACGTATTGGCAGTTTATTTAGTATACATACACTTCAAATATCTTTGTGTATAACTCGTAGCTGATTGACCACTTCTTCTCACTGTTATAACTATTAGTCTTAGCTTTATTTATTATATTATTGTATATATTTTCGTTATTTTAGATTAGGATCGAGTGATACCTCTTTACCTTATCATCTTTATTCTATAAATAATGACAAAATCTGTTTGAGTTCATACAACTGTCTGACAACCAATTCTATCTTCTGTAAATTTATGATGGTATCATCTTTTTAGATTCTAGGAAACCTTTTTTTTTTCTTCAAGTAATGGGTGACAAATCTTCTTCTGCTTCTAATCAGTCCTCTAACCTTAAAATCCTACTCCAACAAATGTTCCACAATCAAAGTCCATTATTTAAGACCCCTACTTCATTCACCCATCTGACAATCCAGCTACGGTGTTGTTCTCCCCTATCCTTCAAGGAGACAATTATGGAAGTTGAGTACGTGGAGTAACTAAATCCTTGAACGCCAAAGGAAAACTTGGTTTTGTTGATGGTTCGCTTGTTCCTCCGGAGGAAACTGTCGTATACAACTGCTGGAAGAGATGTGATAATCTTGTAAGCAGTTGTTTACTCAACTCGGTACATCCTGAAATCCATTTGAATTGTAGTTTAAGAATTTACTTCTCTGTATTGATTTATTTATTAACAGATTAATTATTTACATTGTATTTGTACTCAACACTAATACAATGAACAAATGAAAGAAAGCTAACATGAACCGAACAAGAAGGTGTTAACATAAACATGCCTACTCATAGCCAGCTCATAAATGATTAGGCAGACAACTCAGATGATGCTGACAATGAAGAAGGTGTAGGCAGAGTGTAATCTATTACCCCCCCTCAAACTGGGTATCATTCAAAGGACACACACACAGTTTGTTCCGCAGTAAAGCAAAGCGAGGACCAGAAAATCCTTTCATGAAGATATCCGCTTTAAATCCTGAATACATCCCATTTTCAACCTCTATGAGACATAGAAATCCACTAGTCTCGGTTATTGAACTTCATAATAATCTCCTTAGTGAAGAACTGATCATAAGACAAAGAAAAACTGACCTAATTCATAACACCACCAATCAAGCATTTCAAGCTCAATTCTACCCATCCAAATTCTCTTCCAGTGACTAGAATACAAGATTCAAACCACAATCTTCTTCTTCTTCCTTTACAAATAATTTTAAATCTGGAAATTATCCGAGAAGAAATTACAGCAATCCTGGAAGAAGCTATGGATATAAACAATACAACTCTCAAGCCAGATCATCTAGTGATTCTAGATATAACAATTCAAATTTTATTATCTGTCAACTATGACAAACAAGGACAGAGTGCTCTGCAATGCAACACTAGAATCCATTCTACAAATAATTCAAGAAATCTGTCAGCAATGATGGCTTCAGCAAATATGATTGGGGAGAATCCTTGGTTTGTAGACAGTGGAGCTACGTCTCACATAACTCCAAACAAGTCAGAACTACAACATTCAACAAGCTATGCAGGTCATGATAAGATACAAACAACGGATGGTTCAGGTATGCCTAACACACATTCTGGTTCTTGTATTAAATCTACTCCAACACATTTTTTCTCTTTGAATAATATACTTCTGGTTCCTAAAGCCACTCAGAACCTTCTTTCTGTGCATCAATTTACAACTGACAATAATTGCTCAATAACCTTTACTTCTAATGGGTTTTGTGTGAAGGACTTATCCAATGGGAGGATAATTTTACAAGGTCCACACAGTAACGGATTATACCCCATCCATTTCCTGAATCAACAACCGAGTAAAGCATTTTCCACAACTGTTAATGCAATTTCTTCTGAAGTTTGGCAAATAAGGTTGGCTCACACATCCTTCAAAAATAAGCAATGTATCTCTAAGTCCTTGTCACTACCATCTATTATCAGTAAACCCATTTCTTGTACTGCTTGCTCTCTAAGTAGATCTCACAAGCTTTCTTTTCCAATATCTGATAGCTCTAGCAGCAAACCCTTAGATTTACTACATATGGACCTCTTGGGACCAAGTCTCCTGTAATGTCAAGATCACGGTACAAGTATTATGTAGCAATAATAGGCAATTTTATAAAGTTTTGTTGGTTATTTCCATTACATGACAAGGATGAATTTAAGAATGTGTTCATTTGTTTTAAAATTTTCATTGAAAAACATCTGAATGGTTACATAAAAACAATACCCACTGATGGTGGAGGAGAGTTCATGCATCATCAGCTTCTTTCTTTTCTTTCTTCGAATGGTATTAAACATGAGTTCACTTGTCCTCGCACTCCTGAATAGAATGGAGTTGCTGAGTCCAAGCATCGACATCTTGTAGATTTCGGTAGAACATTACTCATACAATCAGGCCTCGAAGATTCTTATTGGGTAGAGGCCTTCGATACTGCCAACTACACAATCAACAGATTACCAGCCAAGTCTTTAAGATTTAAAACTCCATTTGAGAAACTATTTCATAAACAACCGGATTACCACCATCTCAGAGCTTTCGGAGCTATCTGCTTTCCATGGTTAAAGCCATATGCTCCTCACAAGCTTGCACCAAGAAGCATAGAGTGTGTTTTTTTCTAGGATACTGCCCTGCTCAGAAAGGCTATAAATGCTTGGATCCTACAACTGGTAGGATATGAACCATCAAGATATGGCATAATCTTGAATTTCGGATAACTGGAAGTAAGAGATTCCTCCAGGTTAGAAAATTTTCTTTCTTGAGTTTAAGGGTTACTAGACTCATTAACTGATTCAGGGGAACTTTTGCTATTGAATTTGAGGTCGGATTTTCCATTGAAGAAGGAAATTCTCGAATCATATCAAATAGCAAATGTTCAACTAATCAAAGAGTTTCAACAGATCTTTTGATTTTAGAAGAAAAGAGAAAAAACAAGAAAGGATCGAAGAATGAAAAAGATGATCTCTAACTCTAATAGAGAATTTTATAGTGTTGAAGGGTAAACTTGATTGCTACTAATTCTTGTAACTTGTTGTTATGAAACGATGCGCTTAGCATTAAATACGCCTCTGAATCGAAAAGAACTTAGAATTTTCTCAAGAAAGAAATTGAATGTATCGCTGACCTTGAATGAGAATATCCATTTAATACACCAGTAATCAAGGAATTTGTCGAGCACGCCATCAAAGAGGAATTACTGAGCAGTAAAGGCTTACCGAATCGAGAAAGACGATGATGCAAGAAATCTTCATTAATCACACTACTGCTCGAGAATAAACTCTGTCTGGATCAAAGAATTTGTTACTTGTTCAAGATTGAATTAGCAAGATTCAAGAAGAAGAATCCATTAAACACGAAACGAATTGAATACATGCCATTAATTGAGAGTGAGAGCGGAAGAAACTACGGTATTGCCAGGTCTGCCTCTGATACCATAGTTTAAAAATTTACTTCTCTGTATAGATTTATTTATTAACAGATTAATTATTTACATTGTATTTGTACTCAACACTAATACAATGAACAAATGAAAGAAAGCTAACATGAACCGAACAAGAAGGTGCTAACTGATAGACACATTTTAGTGTCTAAATTGCACCTTAATTTCTAGTGAGTTAGTATTCGATTTTGTGTCTATTACGTGTTTTTATGCTTTTGCAGGTACATTAGAAGAATAAAGATTTGTGGAAAAATTGGCTAAAAAAGTGTTCAAGGCACCCGGGAAAATGGATCAAGGCACCCACACTTTGGATTGGGGCACCCTTGGATCAGGCTGAGCTGATCGGGTCAACCCAGCGGGTCAACCAGGCGAGTCAACCCAGCGAGCTGGATCGGGCCGAGTCACCGAGTTGACTCATCGGGGTTCAACTGTTTGAACTGGTCGTGATAATCTCAAGTGATTCGTAAGATATTTTGCTTCTAGATTGTTCCAACATTGATAGTCATCTCACGCAAGTCTTAAACAGCAAAAAAATCCCGTGAAATCAGCTCGGAAATCATGTATTTGGCCGGAATTATGTTTCGGTTCGGATTGAGATTTGTGGGTTGTTTTAGAGAGTTCTATTAGGTTTAGAACTCTCTCTAGGGTTTCTACTACCTATATAAACCAAGAGAAGCCAAGAAAATCAAGAACAAAAGCCTAGAGAAGAATTCCGAAAATTTCTGGTGAAGCTCCGTCGCCGCCGGTGACCTGCTACTGCTCCGGCCGGCGTGTTCTTCATCAGCCACCATCGGAGAAGAAGACTCAGCAACATTTATTTTTGTTGCTGATTCAAACTGCTCCTGTTTCCTTTCTTTCAAACCTTTGTTGCTTAGAAACACTTCTGTAACGGCTGAACCCTGTTCTGTGACATTTATATACGTATCTGTTCAGCTGTTGCACTATTCTTTGACCTTGTAATCAACTTTTTGAGCAATGAAAAGGTCTTTTGAACAAGTTTTCTCCACCATGAGCTAAGTCTATTTACTGGGATGATGGATAAGGTAATTTTCTCAATTTTATGTGATTTAATTATTTTCTAATAATTATTTATAATTCTTTTATTATTAGAATTGCATAGTTTTAAATAGTGAAAACGGTTTTCTTTCAACAGTTGTGCTTTTGCTTGATGGATTATGCTTGGTTAATTAATTTTGATAGTCCATGCTTGTGATTTACCTCTGTTTGTTAGCATAACGAAACCAATTTTGGCAATTACTTGCGCTTCAATTAATTTAAAAAGAATTATCTGATTAATCACATAGGTTGCTAGAATTACCTGATTCCTGATTCCTGGTCCTTTTAAAATTATTCGAAAATCATCTTTAGGTTATTTAGTCTTTTTCATACTCCTGGAATTTTTTTTTCAGAGTTAATTTAAATCATTATTTTCTAAGATCATTACCTTTACAAGTTCGAGAAACGATCACCTTATTTACCACTATTAAAATTACATCACTAACATAAACATGCCTACTCATAGCCAGCTCATAGATGATTAGGCAGACAGCTCAGATGATGCTGACAGTGAAGAAGGTGTAGGCATAGTGTAATCTATTAAATTGATTGTACGCTGACACATTGTATTCCAAATAGATAGATCTCAAGGTACATTTATGTCTTACCAATGTTATGATATTGTTTCAACTCAAATTAGCCATTGCTGCTCTAAAGCAAGAGGATGTTTTAGTTTCTGTTTATTATACAAAAATCAAAGCTTTGTGGGATCCGTTTGATTTCCTTGTTCCCATGGGCCCATGTATTTTTGGAGATGGAAAATTATTGATGGAATGCTTTGAACATGATCGTGAAATAGAACTCCTTAAAGGCCCCCATGATCACTTCTCTCATATAAGGAGCCAACTACATTTGATGTACCCTTTGCCTACTGTTATATGTATTTTTAACCTGGTCTAACAAGAAGAGGAACAACAATACATCAATGCGACTCTTGTACCTACCAATGATTATCCGCCCTTAATATTAACCACAATAGAGCTTCATGTTCTCGCTACCTTGCAAGCCACATTAAACGTCCTCGACCCTATTATGATCATTGCAACTGTCATGGTCATGTTCGTGATAAGTGTTACTGTTTATACGGCTACCGGCTATCGTCTACCAATTTTTGCAGTCAACAATGTTGTTTGACAACCAATTCAGGTTGTTCCATCGCTCTCGGCAGACCAGTATGCTCACATACTTACTCTCCTCAACCCTCCTACAGAGGATACTCCAATGGAATCACGAGTTAATCTTGCTGGTAAGATACTTAACACTTATTTTATTTCTCCTTGGTTCATTGTTAGTGGTGCTACTCACCTTATTTGTAATTCATTATCATTTCTTCATATTTACCTGTTCGTACCTTATTACTAATGCAATTTCCAGACGACTTTCTTGCCACTGTTAAACATATCTTTGAAGTTGTATTCTCACCAACTTTTAAACCTTTTAATGTTTATCATATTCCTCATTTTAAATTAATCTAATATTAGTGAGTCAATTTTACACGCTCTCTAAAATGTGTCGCTTTTATGACTCCTAATCATTGTCTATTTCATGACCTACTTACGAATCAACTGATTGATCAGGGTAATCATATTTCGGGACTTTACCAACTTCAATTTTTTGCTGGATTCTCATAAAAAAAAAGTTTCTGCTGGACCGGCAACATAGAAAAAAACTCTTTCCAATTTCAATAACAAGCTATTAGATGTTTGGCATTGTCGACTTGGTCATCCAAGTTTAGATCGTTTTAGATTTTTATGTAGGTCTTTTGATTATATTAGTTCCAAGTTTTCTAGTGCTTGCGATGCATTCCTTTGGCAAAACAAAATAGATTACCATTCAATCGAAATAATATTTCTTCTAAACATTGTTTTGAACTTATCATTGTAATATTTGGGATCCTTTCGCGACACCATCTCTTACTAGTGTAAAGTATTTTCTCACAATTGTGAATGAATTTCCTCGTTGTACTTGAGTTTATATCATGCATAGTAAAGATGATACCTTCAATTTCCTTGAATACTTTTTCACTTTTGTTGTTAATTAATCAGTACTCTAAACAAATCACTATTATCTCCACGGGAACCTCCAGTTTCTCTCCATGTGAAAACGTGTACAATTGTATAATGGAACGGAATGTCTCTCCGCAAAAATAATTTTCTGATAACGGAATTCATCATCAATGCAGTTGCGTTTACACCCCTAAAAAATGGGTTGGAACGCAAACATCGCACTTATTTAGTATTGCTAGAGCATTGCATTTTCATGCGCATTTACCCATTACTTATTTAGGCAACTGTATACTGACGACAACTTATCTAATCAACAAAATGCCAACTCCAGTCTTAAAACATTAGACTTCTCACGAAGTTCTTCTTGGTACTACAATTCTCAAATATTGCCATTTTCGCGTCTTTGGTTGTTTGTGTTATACTCGAAATACAAAAATTATTTCTAAGTTTGTTCAAAAAGCAAAACCTAGTATGTTTTTAGGATATCCTTACAAACACAAATGCAATATAATGTTAGACCTTGAAACAAAGAAAATATTTGTGTTTTTCATGAGCATTTATTCCCTAAGGATGTGAAACATTCAGCTGAAATAACCACTTCTTCTCCTCTGGAAAATGATTATTTTTTTTCGAGGACTTGGATATATCTCAAACACATTCAACATCAACTTTATAATCCTATAATAAATCATCAAATCCACCCATTGATCATCTTTTTTCACTCCTCTTTTGAAATTTCCTCCATTGTGTATGTCTAATCAACAACTCCTACTACGTCATCTTCATTTTCCTACACATCTGAGGCTATTTCAATTATTCCTAATTATATTGATCTTACAAAATAAAAAGGAACCACCTATATGACGTTCCACTCGAGAGCGACATTCTCATCCTCATTTAGGTGACTTCATATGCTCAATAAAGAAATGCACCTCCAATTCACAGTATCCCCTTACTGACTATTTATTTTTTTCTTAATTTAACCCGCAACATCAAGCTTTTCTCTCCATGGTCATTATTTTTACTGAACTACGTTGCTTTACGGAGGCCATGAAATATCCCCGTTGGTGTGATTCAATGGTTAAAGAAATTTTGGCTCTTGAATCCAACGATACTTGGACTATCATTGATCTACCATCTGGGAAGTCGGTTATCATTTGCAAGTGGGTATATAAATTAAGTTTCATACCGATAGCACCATTGAACGTTACAAATGATGCCTTGTTGCAAAAGTATACATACAACAAGAAGGTATTGACTAATATGATATCTTTGCTCATGTAGCGAAATTAGTTATCTTTCATGTCTTATTATCTTTAGCTGCTATTAAAAATTGGCATATTCATCAATTGGAGGTAAATAATATGTTCTTACATGGTGATCTCGACAAAGAAATTTACATGCAAGTTCCTCCTGGTTTTAAAACCAAAGGATATCCTATTTGTAAGTTAAAAAAAAATCTATATATGGCCTTAAACAAGCTTTTCGTCAATGGTTTGCTAAGTTCTATGATCTTTTAGATAAAGGATTTAAACAATCTCATCATAACTATTCTCTTTTTAGATTTCATCCTGATCACATTTTTCTTTATATCCTAGTCTATGTTGATGACATTATTATTACTGATATTAATGATTCTGCTACACAATCTCTGCGACTTAAACTCGAGCCTCAATTTTCTCTCAAAAATCTTGGTCGTTTATAATACTTTCTTGGTATTGAAATTCTCGGCCTCTAAAGGGAATTTTCCTTTGCCAACGTAAATATAATCTCGACATCTTAGATGACTTCGGGTCACCAGTGCTAAGATTTCTCCTTTTCTGATGGAACAACATCTAAAGCTCCTTCTTACTGTTGGAGATCCACTAGCTGACCCTGGCATATATCGCCGCCTTATTGGTCGTCTTCTCTACCTAATGGTCACTCGTCCTGATATTCCCTTTTCGATTAACTACATAAGTTAATTCATGCAACAACCTCGCTCACTAATTTGGAGGTTGCACATCGAGTTGTTCGCTACCTAAAAGTATTATTGGTCATGTAATTAAATTATCTTTTCACTGTCCTTACAATTCCAGTGCCAAAGCCAATTCTGGTTTATTGCGATAATTAGGTTGTCATTCCCATTTCTGAAAATCCAATCTTTCATGAATGCACGAAACATATCGAAATTGATTGATATTTTGTTCGTGAAAAGCTTCTTGCTAAAATCAGCAAACCAACTTACATTCCTTTTTTAGCTCAATTTGCATACATCTTTACAAAGCCACTTGGAGATGATCAATTCGGTGTCTCGTTAGCAAGTTGGTCGTCATGTCTGCTTTTCCTCCCGCTCCAACTTGAGGGGGTATTGTCAGATTAACTAGTCAGTATCATAACTAGTGTACACACACTTCAAATATCTTTGTATATAAATCACAGTTGATTGACCACTTCTTCTCACTGTTGTAACCATTAGTCTTAGCTGTTACTTTTCATACTGCTGTGAATCTTTTAGTTATTTTAATTAGGTTATTTCATCCATCTTTATCTTATAATCTTTGTTTTATAAATAATGACAAAATCTAATCGAGTCCACACAGTTGTGTGACAACCAATTCTATCTTCGGTAAGTTTATGAGATTGCTCCAGTAAATGTCGTATAATCATCCTAAGGTTTTTAATTAGGTCAACATCGGTAGAAATATTATTAGTATATTTTTACTATTAAATTTATATTTGTTATTATTTATAATAATATTAATTTTATTATTTTATATTTTTATAGGTAATATGTGTAAAATCGGAATTATTAACGAAGTACGGCTAAACCGATAAAATTGCATTGGACCGAAAATTGAATAGGTGTGGAGACTTTCCTTTAGTGTCAGGTCGATGGCGAGGAAATGAGAGCCAGGTGACGTCTGGTGTGCCAAGGAAATGAGTAGTATGAATACAGAACTGAAAAGTGAATGAGGCTTTTTATTTGGTTTGACTGGCACAGAGACCGAGGGAGGACTTTTTCTTTTTAGTTTAAAAAGTACTGTACAGAAGTGAGACAGTGGAAAGTGCATGTCAGGTGCTGTTTCAATTGAAATGGGAGAAGATTGGCTCGGTTAAATTAAAAGTGGAGAAGGAGGGTGCGTCAGAGACAGTCTGATAAGCAAAAACCGGACAGTGACCAAGGAAGGGGGACGTGGCTAGGTAATGGAGGTAGTGAGCCTGGAGAGAAGAAAAAGTATTGTCTTTTGGCTAATGAGACTTGAACGTGAGGGGGTGACATCTTTCCTTACCCGATCTATCCGTCCTTTCGCCAGAAATTTGTTGGCCTTTGAATTAGATAGGGATGTTTCATCTTGGCCGTTGATTTGATACGAAAAGAAAGTTTCTTCTGTTCTGTCTTCTCCCGTTTTATTCTGTTACTTTTGTACTTTTGTGTGTCTCTGACTCTCTGCTGGTTTTTCTCTCGAGTCACGACCTTCAGTACCTAAGCGGAGCCTCTCTTCTCTTCTGCCGTTCGACTATCAGGATTCAGGAAGTAAAGCCCTTCAACATTTCTAGCCTATTAGGAAGGTAAACCACTAAGCCCTTAATTTTTGAATGCCGTGTTGAATTTGGGGTTTCAATTTGGGGTTTTTATTTTCGTTAACTACTCATTACAGTTGGGGTTTAGTGTGGTTTAGTGGGGTTTTGATCAATTTGGGGTTTTTATCAGGAAGGTAAACTATTTTGGATTTTGCTCATTCTAGGGCAAGCTATTTTGGTGTTAACTGCTCATTACAGTTGGGGTTTAGTGTGGTTTAGTGGGGTTTTGATCAATTTGCTTCTGAATCAGCTTTTAGTACCGGAAAACGAATTTTGGATCCTTTTCGAAGTTCCTAAAGCCTAGAACACTTGAGACATTAATCTTATTGCAAAATTGGTTACGTACACCAATTGACAAAGATTCTTCTAGCCTTGGAGTCGAGGAGGAGGAGGTTGATGTTCTTGAGTCGGGTATAATTTGTACTTCATGGTTCTTAACTTCTTATACTATTATTAATATTGGGATTTTTAATTTTTTTTCATTCTAATTGTTCACTTCTTTTGTTGCAGAGCTATTTGGTAACCTTGCTGCTTCTTCCATCATCATAGATGATGATTGATTCCTATTCGGTGACCTGGCTGGCACTGCTACTAAGATGACCTTGTTGCTAGTTGGGAAATGTCGTAGAATTGCTGTTCTTGAACCTAGATAATTTCGATTTCGGTTGCAATCTAAGAATATTAAAACTTTAGTTTTATTATATAATTTTGAATGTTGGGACTTAGATTTTAAGATGATCGAATGTTGGTTAAAATGGTTTATCAGGTAGCGTGCGTGAGGATAAAAAAAACATCCAAGTCATGGAATTTTTTTTACATTGAATCTGGGCGGGTGACCCGCAACCCCCCGCACCCGACCCGCCCCAACCCGTCCTACGTCGGGTTGGGTGCGGGTGAATACTTCAGTCACCCGCCAACTGGTGGGTCGGATGCGGGTGGGATATTGGAGGAATAAAAAAAGAGACTATAAAAGAATTAGAAAAGAAAAAGAAGGGAATTCTGTTCGCGCTGGGAGTTGGGTAGGCGTCTGTAGAGAAGGGGGAGAAAGTCTACTAATGGTCAGTCTGGTGGGTATTGGAGTTGACGCATGGAGGAGGGAGTGCTGGCCGGAGGCGTAGAAAGGGATTTTTTGCTGGAGTTTCTGTACATGGGAAAGAGGTCCGTACGGTGGAGAAAACAAGAAAACAGTAGAGGGATTTATTGCCGGTCGACGACGGTGACATCCATTTTACTTTCTCTTTCCTTATTCATTTTTATAGGTTTTAAGAAACCTATTGACATGTTTAAATTATTTTGTAACTAGGGTTTTATATAGAAACGACTTTTAATATCTACATTCACTTTGAATGAATTATATTTAGCATAAAGGTTATTATGAATCGATTTGATTAATTCTTAATTTTTGTTTATTGATTTAATGATAATATGAGTTGTTGCATCACCGGTTCTGTACAATAAAGTAACCTCTGGGCATAATAATAGGATCGAAAATATATTTGTCTACTTATTTGATATTCCATGCTTGTGTTAAATCCTTTGATGGGTATGCTTAGAATAGTTAGTATTATTTGTGAACCTATGTTTAGTTTTATATAATTTTCTCGCTAACGCAATTTGATGGTGTTTGCTGAGACTTAGATCTGCACTATGCTTAGGATGTTTCAGTGATATTTGCGACTCTAATATATATAATAGGTGATGTCGATAGAATGAACAATAAATAAATACTCAGGAATTATGTTTCATTTCAGTCAGTGAATAACAATAGTGGTGGATATTAAAAATCATGGTTACCGATTCTCCCATTTGTATTTACTTTACTAGTTTAATTTAATTTTATCTATTTCATTTTCACTCCTAAAAATGTAAAACCATTACTTTGGTTAGTTTATTAGAGATATCGATTGCAGTATTTTCCCGTTCCCTGTGGGTTCGACCCGTATTTTCCTTTTCTACACTGTAGACGTTGTGCGATTGCGGTTATTATAAATAGGTTTCTCAGAATCCTATCAATTTTTGGCATCGTTGTTGGGGAGCGGTTGTGAAATATTGTAATTAGTATTTTTGTTTTTCTAATCGTAGATTAGGTTCTATTTTTTTGTATATTATTTTTATTTTATTTTTTTAAGGATCTTTTTTCCTTTTAGTTGTTTTTTTTAGTATTTCTTTTTAGGTACTTTTCTGAAGATGATGACTCCTTCTCAGGAGAGGTCATCTAAGATGACATTTGGGGAATATATGTATGGGTCACGACATAAGGAATATCTTGCTTATAATCGTCTCAAGTATGAAAGTTCAAATCCACGTCGTTTCAATATGGGTAGTTATTTAGATAAGTATCAACTCCAATACCATGAGGTTGATTTTTCATATATGGTAAGTCAAGAATCACATAAAACGATATACGAGAAGTATTATAAACACACACCGTCTAGTTTAGATCAAAGATTGAGAGTTCTGGAATGCCAGAGATTATTTGCTGATGATGATCAAATTTGTAGTGACTCTCTATTCCAGACAGAACATATAGATGACCCTGTGGATGATTTGCCTAATTCCGTAGATGAATATATATCACAAGATCATTCACCTGACTTATAGGTTGTTTCTAGATCCCTAGACTTCCAAAAGTTACGTAATTTAGGGTTAGAATTGTGTGCTTCAAAAGTTTTGTTGGATTACTTTGCGTCCAAGTACCCAGAGGACTTGTGTGTTCCTGACACCGTGCATGAACCAATTGATACTTCCCCAATCCTAATATTATCTCCATATTATGTTCTTTAACATACTTCCTTGTTGCCATAACATAAGTGTGAAGCTGTCATTTGTGAATATTGTACTTTGGGTTGATTCCTAAATTTTCAGGTTGTTAGTGTATGGGGATCTTTTCTGTACATATCCAGTAGGTAGATTTTTATTTTCTTTTAGACTTTTTGTTTATTTCTATTTTCAGTGTTCTTTGTTATTACTATCGTTTGATGTGTATTACAGAGAATAGTACTTTTCTTGCGTCAATCAGGTGAAATCTTCCTATATTTGTCTCTCTTATTTATATATATTGCAAGCCATTCTAGTTTACACGGCTTGAAACATTGAGGACAATGTTAGATTTAGGTTTGGGGGTAGAGTTTTAGAAAATTGATGCCAATAAGAAACTCCAAAATTTAGAAACTTGTGAACAATTCAGGATGACACTAACCATTCTAGGTAGATGAAAACATAGCTCTTGTCTATAGGAATTGGTGTGGCCATCTAAATGGTATATTTATATCTCAATGCCTAACTCATGTGTTAGAAATAACATGATAATCATGGAACAAACATATCTCAGAATCATCATAACCATATCACTTTCTGTTTTTATTCTTGCAATTTTATGTTTCTCTAAGTGATTTGGTGGGGCCCTAGTATTGCTATAAGGTCGTAGCTTGGATGCATTAGAATTTTAATTTTGTCAAAAAAAATATATATTTGACATTAGGATAGCAATATGTTGGTGTTCTCCTAGTCTCCGTCGCCTAAGCGTGGAATTCAGGATCCATAGGAACTATCATGTAATATGTTGAAACAGAGCACGCACTTAGATTCAAAAGATCTAATCATGTAGTCCTGAAGGAAAAAAATTAAAAAAAAAAAAGAAAAAAGAAAAAAAAAGAAAAATTATGTATATAAATAATACTAATAAAAATAGGAGCATCCAAGCTGGAAATTATACTAATATTTTGGGCAACATCCTTCACCTTAGTCAACATATGTACCCTTCATTACTTCTATTCCCATCTTCTAATCTATCCATGCGTTTTAAATTTGATTGATTTCGAGCAATATGAATATTGATAATTTCCATCCAGTTTTGGAACGTTTGATGATTATTTGAGTAGAGTTTTGCATTCTTATATGAATTTAAGTACGCTGAGTGCAAACTCATGTACATCAATTGGATTCATACAAGGTAATAATTCTTATTGCCGAAGAATTTAGTATGCCAACTAAATAGCTTGTTTAGTATCTATCCTCAATCGTTCACAAGTAGCAAAAGTTTGAGTATAGGTTTTTTGGGTATACCTCTTGTAAACCTTCACGAGACAATTCGTCCACTAGGGCCACCTAGGGGTTTAAAGGCTTGTTGCACACGCTAAGTGCAATCGCGCTGCCTACGACAGTGAGTTAGGATTTTTATGAGTTGATTTTTTTTATTGATTTAATGATAATATGAGCTGTTGCTTTACCGAAACTGTACAATGCAGTAAGCTTTCACATAATAATAGGAGCGTAAATATACTTGTCTACTTATTTGATATTCCATACTTAGGTTAAATCCTTTGATGGGGTATGCTTAGAATAGTCAGGTATTATTTGTGAACCTATATTTATTTTCATATAATTTTTTCGCTAACGCAATCTGATGGTGTATGCTGAGAATTAGATCTTTTGATGCGCCATGCTTAGGGTGTCCTGATCGTTTTATAAAAGTGGTAAAACGTGTTCGTTCGCTGAGACTTGTGAAGAGTCGTTTTAGACCTAATTATTATTTAAACTAGCAAATTTGTAAAAGATTGTGACAACAATATTGGGAAGAACTAGGACTCCGGATACCACCAAATTCACTTTTGAATGATTTCTACAATGATTCTTAACAATTATATCTTTTTTATTTACTATGTTTCTTTGCCAAAAGTAGTTTTCTAAAACATTAACTGTAAATCATAAGCATGATGCATGAAAAGCTCTTAAGTCCCAGCATACACCATCAAACAAAATCACAACTAATTATAAAAAATCATAAATCAATTTAAAACCAATGCAAAAGTCGTACCGAATAAAAATTAGTTACCATTCATTCATGAAATATGGCTTCCACCATTATCCCAGTGATTGGATTTAGCTCATACATGACTCAAAAGTGCTTGAGAGGAAGAAAAGAATCAAAAATAATTGAGACAGGGAATTTGAGACGTTTATAATCTTTATAAAAACTGTTTTCCCTGTCGCTAAAAGAAAAGAAAAGGAAACAGTTGTTAAGAACTGTCCTAAAGCAAAGAATAGGCTTTTAGCAACACAAAATACGACTGTTCTTCTCTATATTATGGTCTTTTTTCTTCTCCGATGAACTGCAGGAGCAGAAATTTTCCGTCCGAGCTTCCCCTTTTTTTTCTTCGATCTGTTGGCTTTTTATAGGTGTAGTAAACCCTAAATAATCCCTCTAAGTCTATAAGGACTCAATCTAATCTCCAATTCCAGTTATAACTCGTGTTTATCTCCAAGACTATCTCCGGGAGTAAACAAACTCTCCAAGTTGACGTGTTTATATTGTTTCTTCATTTATAATTCGAAATATCCTCCAAAAAAAGCTTCCTAACTCGAGTTTAATTCACACTTTGTCAAATCAGTTTCCGGTTAAAACTTGAAATTTCAGCCATTATTTCCAGTGTAAAACTCTCATGAATGACGTGTTTTGACTTCTCTTGATTGCTTCTTCTATTTGGGATTTCAAAACAAGAATTTAATCCCATAAAACTCGTTCGTGAACAACTAAGATGACTTGCTCACGTAATGAGAATTCTTTCCCGCTATTTTTGAGTTTGAACTCAAGAGAGTTGGTGCCTTTAGTAATCTGGTGGGTGCCTTTAGTAATTCTTCTCGGGGTGCCTTTATCACTTTCAAGCTAATTTTTCCGAAAATGTTCATTTCCCAAATATACCTAAAAACATATAAAATAACACAATAAATACCAAATTCAACACTTGGAATATAGAAAATTGAGAACAATTTAGACAAAAATATTTCTATTAAATAGCCCCAAACTTATTATTTGCTAGTCCTCAAGCAAGTCTAATCTAAAA
The DNA here is from genome assembly GCA_023531435.1 of Papaver californicum. NCBI lineage: Eukaryota > Viridiplantae > Streptophyta > Magnoliopsida > Ranunculales > Papaveraceae > Papaver > Papaver californicum. Next base: position 310,252 of record JAJJMC010029797.1, read on the forward strand.
GATAAAAATATAAGTCACTTAGACGACGAGTTTTATCTCGTGAGGGTTTACAAGAGGTATACCCAAGAAACCTTTACTCCAAATTTTAGCTACTTGTGAACGGTTAAGGGTAGACACTAAACATCCTATATAGTTGGATACTAAATTCTTCGGCTATGAGAATCATTAACCTATATGAATCCAATTGTTGAACACGAGTTTGCACTCAGCGTACTAAAATTCATCTAAGAATTTAAAACTCTACTTAGATAGTCTTTCAAGAACGATACTCAGAATCTATCAAAGTTTAATCACATGAATAGATTTAGAAGATGGATATGAAGATGATGAAGTTTGCACATGTTGACTAAGGTGCGTGTTTCCCATATCTGTCTGAAGGTCAGTGCCAGGATGAATCCTAATGGTTTGAGATACGCACCCACTGGTCTTAATCCTAATACTAATATCGACTCAGATGGTATATACAAGGGCCCCAACGGTCAACTTATTGACAATAAAACAATTATTTACTTTTTTTTATTATTCATTTTTTTTTGTATGAATAATGGTCTAAATAAAATACAATAATGATCTTAAATACTGTACTTTATCTTGGCGGCGATAACATGGCTATACTAGTGCCCCACCAAAGCACTTTGAGAAACACAAAAAATTACAAAAATAAAAACAGAAGGTGATATGGTCGAGATAGACTCCGAGATATGGTGACAACTATCATGTTATTTCTAACACCTGAGCAAGGCGTCCTTTTATGAATAGACCATTTAGTTGGGTACACCAATTCCTATAGAAAAACAACTAAGTTTCCATCTACCTAGAATTGTTAGTGTCATCCTGAATTGTTCACAAGTTTCTAAATTTTGGAGTTTCATATTTCACTAAAAGTTTCTACAAGTACCAAACCGAACCAAAACCAAACCAGTATTCTGAAGATAAACCCGTTCCTCTAAACCATCATCAGCTTCAAAACAAGGAAATACTACATCGTCTAAAAAAATAGTATCTCTAGTCAAATCCTCTTCATTTTGAATAGGTGAATAATCATTAAATTTATAAGGATTTGAATCAGAAATAACAACATCATCATGAAGCGCAATTGGAGTGACAATTTCCTCGTCATTATGACTAAGGATTTCTTCATCAACACTATAATCATCATCATAAAAATATGAAGATTGTCGAACCTCTTCTAAGCTTGTAGTGTTACCAGTTTTAACCTCGTCCTCTTGACTAGGTGAATAATTATCAAGGGTAGCACTATATTGACAATTAAGATCATTTTGAGCAATACTCATCGTTGTAAAACTTTCCTTTATATTTAATGTGTCATCTTAGTTAACTACTTGAGGGATTCTTCTAAAGAAACACTTGGATCATAAGAAGTCCTAGATTATAACTGCTTGAGGGTATCTTGCAAAGACGAAGAACTCGTATTTTTCTCATTTTCACGTTCACATGACTGGTGCACGTACGAATAGTAGTTAGGACTACCACGGTATGATCCATAACCTTCGAAGGATTGGTGATGGTCTCAACCACTCTCCACACTATGGTCATAATAAGAATAATGTCCATTTTTAAACTCAGTCGGATATTCATTGTATTGGCTATTGTAATACCAGTTCGACATCCTAACTGGAAAAGGAATTCTAAACAAACACAAACAAGGATGACTCGACCAAATCAAACCTATTAAATCTAGCAAACTAAAAAGGAAACTAGTTACAGTTTTAGCAAACCTCTCGGGTGCGATCCGAATTAGATTAAGTCAATCGAGATAAGCAGCGTAAGCTTCAAGAAGCTTGGATAACCCTACTTCTTTGGAAAACGTTTCCTTGGGTTACAAGGTGGCACAAATCAACTTAAAATAATGTTCCTGATCCTTGAGTCGAGTTAACAAAGTAACCAATACAACCCTTTCGATAGATTTTCCAATAACTTCGTTACCCTATCGGTCTCTTTCTAGTCAAATTTTAGGTTTAGGTTTGCGTTTGGTAACGTGTTCCTAAAACGGGAAAGAAGGATACGATGATGAAATTTGAACCCTTATCTTATATAGCCAGTTCTTGCCCTTTACTAGAAAATAAATCCGTATTTATTCCTCAACATATATGCAAACGAATGAATACAGTAAACCCACTAGCAGGAGATTCGTGGGTTGTACGAACCCAAGGGGCTGAGACAACATCATATTTGTCGTCCTTCCCAGTGCAGTTTATATGTAATACTACCCTTCCGTATGGTTTAAAAATAATAAAGTCCAAAAATAATGTCCCAAAGAAAATAAAGTCAAAAAATATCCAAAAATAAAAGAAAAATAATAAAAAGAATTGCAAAAATAAAAACCCTTATATAATTTCTAAAATTAAAAGAAATAAAACCCTAAAAATAAAATTAAATAAAAATAAAATAAAATCTTTGTCTTCTTTTTCCATTTTTTTCGCTTTGTCTTAACTCCAAGTCTTTAATCAATCATCAAAATCTTTGGCTCAACTTTCTTTTTGATCCAAAACCTGTAGCAAAAAGATAAATACCCAAAAACGCAAAATAGAACAAAAGAATAAAATCTAAAAACAAAACAAAACCTAAAAACAAAAATAAAAATAAATCTAAAAATCTAACCTAAAAACAAGTCCCCGGCAGCGGCGCCAAAATCTTGATCGTTTTAAAAAGTGGTAAAAATAGGTTTGTTCACCGAGACTTGTGAAGATTCGTTTTAGTCGTAATTATGATTTAAACTAGAAAATTTTTAAAAGATTGTGACAATATTGGGAAGAACTAGGACTCAGGATTCCACCAAATTCACTTCTGGGTAATTTCTACAATGATTCTTAAAAATTATATCTCTTTAATTTACTATGTTTCTTTGCCAAAAGTAGATTGCTAAAAAATTAAATGTAAATCGTAAGCATGGCGCATCAAAATCTCTTAAGTCTCAGCATACATCATCAAATAAAATTACAACTAACTAGAAAAAATCATAAATCAATTTAAAACCAATGCAAAAGTCATAAAACATCAAAAATAGTTATCATTCATTCATGAAATATGTCTTCCTCCATTGTCCCGGTGATTGGATTTAGCTCATCATGCTTAATACACTCTCAAAAGATTGATACATGGCTCAAAAGTGCTTGAGAAGAAGAAAAGAATCAAAAATAATTAAGACAGGGAATTTGAGACGTTTATAATCGTTACAAAAACTGTTTTCCCTTTCGCTAAAAAAAAGAAAAGGAAATAGTTTATAAAGAATTGTCCTGAAGCATAGTAAAAGAATAAGCTTTTAGCAACACAGATTCTGAGTGTTCTTCTCTGTAGTATGGTCTTCTTCTTCTCCGATGAACTGCAGCAGCAAAAAATTTCCGTCTGAGCTTCCCCTCTTTTTTCATCCATCTGTTGGCTTTATATAGGTGTAGTAAACCCTAAATAATCCTCCTAAGTCGGTAAAGACTCAATCTAATCTCCAAATCCACTTATAACTCATGTTTATCTCCAAAACTATCTCCGATAGTAAACAAACTCTCTAAGCTATTTTCTCAGATGAAAACACCAAAGTTGACATGTTTATATTGTTTTTTCGTTTAGAACTCGAAATATCCTCCAAAAACAATTCCTTAACTCGAGTTTAATTCCCACTTTGTAAAATCAGTTTTCGGCTAAAACTTGAAATTTCAGCTATTGGTTCTTGCGTAAAAATCTCATGAATGACGTGTTTTGACTTCTCTTGATTGCTTCTTCTATTTGGGATATCAAAACAAGAATTTAATACCGTAAAACTCGTTCGTGAAAAACTCAGGTGACTTGCTCACGTAAAGAGAATTCTTTCCCGCCATTTCGAGTTTGAACTAAAGAGTGAGTGCCTTTAGTAATTCTTCCTGGGGGTGCCTTTATCATTTTTCGAGCTAATTTTTCCGTAAATGTTTATTTCCCAAAAATACTTACAAACATATAAAATAACACCATGAATACCAAATTGAACACTAACAATATAGAAAATTGAGAACAATTTAGACACAAAAATGTGTCTATCATGTCCCAGTGATATTTGCGACTCTAATATATATAATAAGTGATGTCGATAGAACGGACAATAGATAAATACTCAGGAGTTATGTTTCATTTCAATAATTGAATAGAAATAGTGGTGGATACTAAAAACCATGCTTACAGATTCTCCCATTTGTATTTACTTTACTAGTTTAGTTTAATTTTATCTATTTCATTTTCACTCTTAAAAATCCAAAAACATTATTTTTGGTTAGTTTATTAGAGATATTGATTGCAGTATTTTCCCGTTCCCTGTGGGTTTGACCCGTATTTAGCGCTTCTACACTGTAGACACCGTGCGATTGCGGTTATTATAAATAGGTTTCTCAGAATCCTAACGACCATCTTGTAGGTTTCTTAAATGCTTAGAAGAGAAAGAAATAGCAACACTATTTCTCAAGCATTTCACAGATGTACAAAACTTAAAAGATTTGTTCAGCAGAGGGGATTCAGTATCTAGAATAAGCCATTGATTAATCCGTGAACTCTAGACGAAGGCTCATTAATAGACTTTATTAGTAGTTCATTATCATTATCATTATCAGACTCAAAAACCATTTTCTCATAATCCATAGAGGCAACACAGCACACTGGTTCTTTTAATGATAAACATTTCAGCTGCTCCACTTCATGATGAGTTATTAATCCTCCATCAAAGTATTTTCCATTTGCTCCATAGCACGTCTTTGCAAAATAACGAACGATCAAAAACCAATTTATGTTTTCCATATTTCCTTGAGAAAGTCACTTTCAGGTGGATTCCAACAATGTACCTATTTGATTGGTAACTTCATGATAAAATCTTGTAGTTTCATGTAACAACCTTAGAACATAGTTGATCTTCAACAATTGCCACATGTTATATATCTTAGGCGACCGACTCAATCTATTTATTTTTTAGGAAGACATTCTTAACAAATATTTATTTATCAAAAAGGTTTTAAAAATGAATTAGGACAGTTTCTATGGAAATTGGAAAAGATATTTTTTTTTTCTAGTTCACGTAGATGAACAAACATGATTCTCCAATGTGGAAAATCAGGCTAAAATGAACAAGCTTGGTCGTATGGTCCTATTGTCACAGCTGCCTAGATTCTATTAACACTACAAAACAGCTTTTATAATATAACATAAAATGTAATTACAATATAACATAATATAATTATAGTCGTGCAACGTAATATCTCTCACGCGTCAGATGTTTCGTATCAATGTACAATCTCTAGAATTTAAATGTTTGTCCCCGTTTTGAACATTTATTCATTCCATAAAAACTTCCCTTATTATATAATTTGAGGACTATTTTAAGGCATGTGGTTTAAAGTTGAACAAAAATTTGAAATTCTTAAACTTCTCACCCCCAACCTAGGAATCAAGAGTTTTAAATAAATTTTAATGCTTTTGATGTTCAAGTCTGGTTGGACGACGAGTACCTAATAAAAATATCTACTATATATTTCATAACCCTAAACCCTTATAGTCTTTTTTTATCCTTTTCGTCGAGTTTTTTATTTCTTTTTCCCGATTGTTATCAATTTTGTTCTGATTGATTTGGGAAAGTATTGTATTAAAATCCAAATCCACTTGCATTACATGTTCATTCAATGGAATACTAGTCTCTTCTTTGATTTACTGATCTCTTATCTGATTTTGATCTTTTAGGTGAGAAGGGAATAACCGAATAAGACTAATCAATTTGATTCCCACAGAAAACCAACATAAAAGGCTAATAAAGTATCAGTTTGAAATTAGCAGACCCATTCCAATCTTTTTTTGAGTTGATTTTGAAGCAGCGTATAAGGTTAGTTTAGTTAAATATAGTAATTGACTAACTAAATTGATGTTTATTTTTGATGCTACTTTAAAAGAATTGATATATGAAATCTTATGTTGTTTATATATATATATATATGTTCATGTTATTCAGATTCAATACAATTGCAAAATTAGTAAGCCAATTAGCTTTATTTTTAATCATATGATATTTACAATTAACCTGCTCTATTGTGTTTATAAATGAATAGTCTCATAGGCTCACAATTGTCTCAGTGCTTTGCTTTCAATAATACCATCTGGAATTGCTGTTATTGCTGCTACTTTTGATATATCTCTCTCAAATTTAATCATGATTGGATGAGCATTTAATTTTCACCTCTGTTATTTATTTTGTGTTTGTTATTGTTTGAATCATTCAACTCAAAATTTTGTTTGAATCTCTTCGTATGTGCATTCATAGTGGTTGCAGTAACATATATTATTAAGGAGCCCATAAGTTAATCAATAGGTCAAGATGATACTGGTTTTTGAAGTTGATTATGAAGTTATTGATATACACATTTATGTGTCTTATTTAATCTCGTATTTGTATTAATAGTTCTCAATTTTTGTATTAATATTGTTATTTTCTGTGTTTTTAGGTATTTTTATGAAATTAATAATTATGGAAAAATGGGCATAAAAGGTGTTAAAGGAACCCAAGAAATTGATAAAGGTATCCAATAAAATTAATAAAGACACCCAAACTTGTTATAAAGGCAGCAACTATCTTTAAAATTCAAATAAAGCTTTTGGCGGGAATTTTTCTTTCTTAGCTGTGAAGGTTTGCTACGTGATTTCAAGGAGATAAAAGCAAGAATATATTCTTACTTTATTTACAACAATTTGTATACATTTTAAACACTGAAAATTAACAAACTCATCTCGTGAAAAAATTCAGTTGTTGCCGTAAATAATGATTCTCGGGTATTGTAGTATTCTTTGTAATAAAGGATTTTTTATCTCCTTAAGATTTGATTTATCGAGAAAAACATTATCGAGTGGTTATAAGGAAACACAATCAAACAAGATCACAAAAGAACCTAGAGTTGTTCGATGAAAGAATAATTCTCGATCTGCTGAGAATATTTCTATTAAAAAAAAAAGATATGATTCGAGATTTGGGAGTTAAAGTATTGGTGTAATATATACAAATATAGGAGGGTTATGATATCATTTGAGGAAGCTGGTTCTGCCAGAAATCAAGTTAGAAAAAAAATTAATTCTAAGAAATAGTTGTTCTTAGTTGTAGAGAAGAGAAGTGGAAGAAGAAAAAAAATACGTTCCAAAACTGTCGCTGAAAAAAAATACCTTCTAAAAATTTCATTCATATTTAATATCTTTTACAATGGTTTAACGATTGTTCTACGATATAAAGCTAATATAAGGCGTCGTTGATTCACTAATCAATTTAATACTTTTTTTTATCCTTCAGCGTAGCAATTGGCCAGTTCTTCTTTGTACTACTCTTGGAGTCTTCCGTTAAATCGATAAAGAAATAAAGTAAAATTGCGAGCTTTTCATATTCAATAAATTTAATTTGCTTAATCAACTTTATTTTATTTTTATATTTATGAGTAGCTAATCTTCTTACTTAGGGTAGAGGAGGAAGCTATTTTTTATGCTTGCTTTTAATATTTAGGTTCTTAGACAAAATCACTCTCTTTTGTGCTTTTAAATGACTAATAGTTTCTCTTCTAAATATGCTTCGATTAAACTATTCTGAATAGTCCTTAGGCTGTTGATTTTTTATAAGCGAAGGAGGCTATATCTTTATGATATGACGAAAGTCGTATAATTAATTTTAAATGTTAAATTTTCCAAAGCATGAGATTGGATTCAAAACAGTTTGGAGTAATTTGAAAGTATATTTAAGAAATTAGATTGTTAATTGTACAAACATCAAAAAGTGTGGAATCCAAAACCCTAAATCTTTATTTTCCTGGTTAATTAATTTGTATAATTGTATTCTTTTTATTTTAGAATTAAATCATCAAAATCAATTTGTCCTTAGCACATAAGTTAATTTAAAACTAGAAATTACAATTCTGAAATCCCCGTGGAACGAACCGTACTGGTATACTGTCTCATCGACAACCGTACTCTTACGGTATGAATTAAAATATCACATCAAATTTTTGGTGCCGCTGCCGGGGATTGATAAGTTGTAATTTTAATTTTTTTCTTTAATTTTGTATTTTAATATTTTTTTATAGATTTTACTTGGGTATTTTCTTTTTTTTTGTTGTGCAGGTAATTATTCTACATTTACGTGTAATTGCCTACTAAAAAAGGTAAGTAATAATACCCAATCTTTTTATTTCATTAATTTTCAGATTTTTTTCTTAATTTTTTTTAGAACAATTCGTATATATTTATTTTAGATTTTATTTTATTTTGTATATATATATATATATATATATATATATATATATAAAAGAACACGTGCGCACATATCATTTTGCATTCATAAGACTTTCGAATTTATCAAAACTTGTGGAAAAGTAAGCTGAACCCGTGCCTTGGGCCTGATGGGAGTTACCAGCAGAAATTTCACAAGTCTTAGCCTCGTACCTTTGACCATTCTTTGACTATAGGTATATTTAGCTAAGGTAACCCGAGCTTACCTATTTTATTCAACCTTGCATTTTCACCAAAAAATAAAAAAATAAAAATGTCGAACTGGTATTATGAGGACCAATACAATTATCATTGACCCGAATTACTCGTATTATGACTATTGTGTGGATAGCAGTTGGGACCACTACCAACCTTCTGAAGGTTATAGTTTATACCATAATGATCCCAATTACTATTCGCACGATCACCAGTCGTGTGAACAGGTAAATGAGCAATATTATACAGAGAAAAATGTTTATTCTCCATCTTTAGAAGATTCCCTCCGGCATTTCATGGAAATTTCACATTCTTCGTTTGTTTCTTTGAATAATAAACTCAATCAAGTTGCTGAAACTGAATGGAAGTATGAAAATTCATTGCCACATATTTCTTCATGTTGTACAAGTCTTTCTTTAGAAGAGACGCTTAAGAAATTAATTGAAACCATGCATTAATCCGAAATAATAATGAGTGAGACTCTTAAGCAGTTGACTGAAAATTTACGTGGGAGAGACATAGTGCAAGAACAAGTTTATGAGACCTTTGAGAAACTGAAGATGAACGAATGGTTGCTAATATTGCTCAAAACGAACTTAATTTCCAAAATAAAGTTTATAATTTTACCCTTGATAATAATGATGAATATTTTTTAATTTAGAGGGTGAGGTTAGAATTGAAAGAACTACTTGTTTAGATAAGGTTCAACTATCTTCATATTTTTATCATGATGAGGATAGTATTGATGAAGAGTTTGAAATTCGTAGTCATAATAATCATGAAATTTTTACACCATTTGAGCCTCATGCTGATAGTGTTGTTTCTAGTTCAAATCCTAATAATATTGATGATTATTTACCTATTCAAGATGAAAAGAATTTAACTAGAGATACCATTGTTATAGACGGTGAGATATTTCCTTGTTATTATGAAGACGATGATGGTTTAGTGGAAGGAGTTTATCCCGAGACTAGTGTTTTAGAGTCCATCGATTCAAATACCACAGTCTCTGACGAAGATGATAGACTCGTAGAGAATTTGAATGTGAGTGAAGGAAAACCACCTGATTATAGCCTAAATGAAATAATTAACTATTTTCCTAAATATGATAATTTAGAAATTAAGGAAATTGTGACCAGTTTTTCCAAGGACATTGACCATTCTAAGTTTGAGGATGAATATCATTCACCCCGTGGTAACCCTTTACACTAGTACAAATTTGGGCTTATATGACAGTTAAAAACTGTCACCAAAATATTTATGTGAGTTTTGAAAAATAATTGCATTGTCATTAAAGCCTCTGTTACGAAAGGGTCTATAAAAAACTGTTACAGAATCATGACTATAAGTATCAGTTTTTTCATAAACCTGTCCTTGTTGACGACTTAATGTAACATTTTGTAAATAAAACTGTCATCGAAAACTCAATTCGTTGTACTAAGGTAACAGTTCTTACATAAAACTGTCATTGTAGACAAGTTATGGTAACATCTTCTAAAGAAAACTGTCATCGAAGACTCATTTAGTTGTACTAAGGTAACAGTTCTTACATAAAACTGTCATTGTAGACAAGTTACGGTAACATCTTCTACAGAAACTGTCATTGAAAAGATCTGTGATCTTAACAAAAATTGGTTTCCGTAAGGTATTGTAACTCTTACCTCGTGCAGGACCAAGGAAAAGAAACAATTAGCTCATTTACTTTACATAACACAAATTTATTTTTAAGTATATACATTTATCAAAACCCTGGACGTATTCAGACATATATCTTTAGTACCGTTCACATCCAGACCAATGAACCATGAAACCAGGGAAATAGTTTCATACAGAGAAAAACATACAAGATGAACTGAAACGACACAACTAAGAGACTCCTAGTCGATCTCGTAGTGTGTCGAAAATAGATGATGTAGCTTCATTTTGAGCAAATTTAAGGTCAGCTTCAACCGTCTTAGCAACTCGCTGTATTTAGACTGAGTTGCAGCATCCGCAACTTCTTTTGCCATCCCAATACGAGCATAAGACTGAATCCAAAATTGTTTAGTTTAAATAAGACAACACCTTGGTGAAGCAAGAACAAGTCCTATTTTTTGTTTAACATATATAAAAACAAAACCAATTAGTTTTGCATCCTTGCCATTGTAAAAACAATCTAAAAACTGATTGACTTTCTTTAGTAAATACAATTTAAAGCTATCTCTGTCAAAAGATGTTAATAACAATGGAGGACCTTATATAACTATTTCACTACATCCAGTATTTATTTGCCCAAGGATTTTTCTTATCAGTTTCTAAGAAATGCTCTCCTATGGTAAGTAACATGTTAATTAAAAGGCCAAGTGCTAATAGAGAAATACCTCAGCTCTTTCTGTTAGATCTATGAGTTTTGGGATGTATTTGAGAGCTTCACTTTTCTCATCTGCATCAATGCATGCCTCAAAAAACGGTATATAACCTATTTTTTTAATTACCAAACAGAACGTAATAAGATAAGTATTCATTTGTCTAATTCACAGAAACACACCTGAAAAATATGTATATAGCATTTCATGCAAAAAAACAGCCGACACTTGCAGGAGAACAAAGCATCATCTTAATACAAAAGATAATCACCTTTAGGTGAATTGGTAAATGGTATGGTAATCTTTATATGTCCTATATTTAACTCAAAGTCAGATACCCAGCTCTTGAAGGACACGTGTATAGAAAGAACGCATTAAGACTTTGAGCTTTTTAACTTGCTATCTGAAGTAAATAAAAAGCTATTAAAGAAGTTTACCTATAGGTGGTCTCTTCTCATTGGAAATTTTTTCTAGTGCATCATAATCTCTTTTTGTATCCAGGGCAAATGCTTTGAGCCAATACCATCTTTTTTCAGAAACCTGCAGTGGATCTTACAGTTAGATATTGAGAATGGTACATAGTAAATTCGAAATTTATTTTAGTAATAAAGATTCACGAATTTTAGACTAGAAAATGGCAATTTTCAAAAGCTAATTAAATTGGTTAAAGTGAAATGGCAAAATATTTCTAATTCAATTTCAGCAGAAAGGTTCAATCAGATCATAAAAGCAATTCCCTACTCAGATAAAAAAAATTACGGACAATAAACTGTGGAAATGTGGAATGCTGACCTTAAATTCTGATCTCACTTTTATTGCAGCTCGATAATTGCCAAGCAATACACATTCAGATTGTATCACTAACACTCGAGTCAACAAATATAGTCTGATGTGTGCTCACCTCTAACTCATGCTGTATTCTGCATAAAGAGTTGAGTAAGATATCAGCACAAACACAGAGGGATACAAATTAAAAGAACATATTACAATCTGACTTCCTGGATCTGAAGACGCTCAATTTTACCAAAACATAGAAATCTATGTTGTGCAAGGTGCTGTCTAGGCACGAATATGGAATTATTTTCCAATGAGCACTACACAGTAGAAAAAAATATGCCACTTTTAAAAGGGGAAATCCTGGTACTCCTTTAGGGGCGCCCAGGGCGTCAGTGGCATGTGCGCCCAGTGGTATCTTTCTAAGAAAAACAAAAATCATATCCTTTCAGTTCTTGTTCAACAGTTTCTTTACAGCATTTAGCTTCTTCGAGTTGAGAATTTTCTTTATCTATCTCGGATTCTCGTTTTTAGACCAACTACTCTTCGTTCTGAATCGTAACAAAGAGTTTTCAACAATTAATAAACAATTCTCATAAACTATGAGAGAAGATTTTCAAAATGAATTAAACAGAGAATAAATAAAAAAGTCGATATTTTTTAGAAATTATGACCTCCTTCTCTCACCCGACCCACCCGCCAGAAATTTGTCATGCTTTGTTCATATATTTATATGGTTGAACAATAATTCAAGATGCAAAAATTCAGAATTCAGAATTTTTTAATTTGATAGGTAATAGTCATGAAAAATACAAGCTGCAAAAATGAACTGCTTGCTCTCTGCGAAGCACATGACATAAAATGTTGGTCCAATATTCAACACCTCCTTACAAGTTTCGAGGTTAATTCTTCCGTCATCAAAATTTATAATTGTCAGATTATGTAGATCATGAACAAGTACACTCCATTGTTGGACCAACGGAAACCAACAAAGAAAACACATATTCAGACCTTAAGATAAGTTGAGGGAACTTATCTTTTTACCCATGGTTTGTAACCAGCATAACAACCCATAAATTGAAGTTAAACCTAGAATCCTATATGACGCGCTTCCAATTGGCCAGCTCCATGAAGTTCAACAATTCTAAAACCTGAAACAGAGGAAATCACACATTATACAGATGAATTGAGGGAAAGGTAACAACAAACCAAATAGAAAGTAAAAGTTATCAATATCAGACCATAGGTGGATGTTGTCAACCAAAGTATCATCAAATCCCTAAGGGAACGTAAACATGGATGATACGATATCCTTCTACCACTAAAAAGAATGTAAACACGGATTATCAAATACCTCAACAAGTATTATATCTTGCATAATACATGTATTTTTATTACTTATGTAGTATGATGCATATGCAGACTCAGCGATTCATGCACACATTTCGGTAGGAATGAGGAAACCTAGAAAGAAATGTTTGTCATGCGCTTAAGAAATCTAGGCCTTCAATGAAAAAAATATTTCCACTACCATCATAGTAATATATGAATTTAATAACACCAAATGTGAATATATGAGAGAACTAGCTAGGTTCAGATATGATCCAGTTGAATAAATGGATGAGTAGGTGGGAGATCTGTTGAGGCAGTACTGCTGGCAGCCTGTTTCATCACAAATAACACCATTATGACCCAAGTTATGGCATCAATCAATTAGGAAAATATAATAAAAGCCAAGAAAGATAAGAGAAACAAAGAAGCAATCTATGTAATAGACCTCGTAGGCCCTAAGAGACATATCTGCTACTTCTTTACGCTCATTCCCCACCTTAATTTTGGCCAGATACCGATAGTAATCCCCTTTCCTACACAGAAGAGAGATCACATTCAAATGTAGAATACCAATAAAGTTGAGTTAGTAGGAAAAAAGCACCGAACATACAGAACATACTTTAAACCGAGACAACACAGGCAAAGAAAAATAAATCTACAAGAATACACTTACACATTAAAAAAACCAAATAGATTGTTATCAAATCCTAGTAAAACTCACATCTTATGGTAAAAAACTATGGATTCTCCTGTGGAAAAGGATGATAAGAGGTGTTCAAACCAAATAGAAAGTTAGGGTTTCTACTTGTACCAAATTAACATCTATCTCTAAATTAAAGATAATGCTTAGATGACTACAACCTAAGCAAATCAGTTGAATTGAATTTCAACAAAATCAGTATAAAATCAAAACCCCAATAAACAAATTCCTCTGAAAACTAATACATTGGTGATTTAATTCAATCGAACCACTCGGAATTTCAGTTTTCTCACCTTTAGAAAGACTTAAAAATCAATTTCTTGATTCAAACTCCCATTAGATTCGATCAAAAATGAGCTTTTGTCTTCCTCAATTAGATTTTCACCAACAATCTTTAGTTTCGACACTAGTAAATCATCTAACTTTGTATTTCCCAGCTTTCTTCCCATTGAAATAAACTACCAACAAAAAAAACACAAAAGCATTAACATAATCAAAACAAACAACAAAAGAAAAGAATTCAGGTTTTCATGAGATTTTAAAATTTTGAATTCAATTTGAGTGAACTGATTTTGATGCCATGGATCTGAAACCAATATACCTACATATCCAGTAGAATGAAGGAGAACAAGGGAATTGATTTTCTGGTTCGGAAAAACAATGGAGTAAAGGATGAATCACGAAGTAAAGGAATTTAGGGTTTCTTCTTCCACGGAAAAAAAAAAAACATTACAGGTTTAATTTTTTTTTATGGTGATGTGGGGTCGATGGTAAAGAAACCTCGAGTATAAGGGAAAGTGAGACAGTGGGAAGAGGGAGAAAAGGGTTTTGAACACCACGACCATGGATTCTTAGGTCTGGTAGAGACTCAAGAGGATGGAGGCGGAGATAAAGAATGGGAGAAGGAGGCAGAAGCGATTAAATCTGAAGTAGATAAAATCATCTGACTTCAGATGGTGGGGGAAACAAAAGAAACAATAAAAAAATTAAAACTGAATTTGAGCGGGTGACCCGCACTACTAATAGATAATGGCTAATTAGGGTCTAAACTAACAACATCGTGCGTTTAAGAATGTTTTAGGGTAGATTATATGAATAACATCTGTTTTGAATTAAAACCGTCACTATAAATGAAAGTAGCGGTAATTAAAAAAAACTGTCATCTATAACTTTACTCTTTGATAACAGTTCTTATATTGAACAGTTACAATAATCTAAGAATAGTATCAGTTTATAACTGTTATAATACATCAATGTACACTAACATTTTCCTATAAAAACTGTCATCGTATAGATATTCAGTAATAGTTAACAAACTGTCACGATTTTTCACCATTATTGGTGTGAGTTTTGGTAAGAAACTGTTGCATATATCTCATAGCTTATTCTTTTGTGACAGTTAATTCGTGAACTGTCATGATTTAGGATTTTGAACTGTCACCAAAGCCCATATTTGTACTAGTGTTGACTCTTATAAAGGTCCCTCACTTGGGACTTGACATCTGTGCCTCTACCATATTAAGAGATTATCTTCAAGAACTGTTTCCTGAGCTTGATTGTGTCCTAAATGAAATTCAGTTGTTAGAAACCCATCATCCTGTTGATGTGGTTTACCAGGTCCATGATACAAAGATTGATTTTGTTTTCCCACCAAATATTTTTCTTCCGAATGTGGGAACGTCTGAACTTCAAGAGTCTCACTTCTTAAATTTTGGAATTAAAACCCGAGTATTTTAGGAAATTAGAATCGAATTTTTTTTCTTAGAATGACCACCAATTTCGTATATTCTGTTGTGGTCAACTGTATAAGTCAAATCCAATTTACTTCAAGGATCTACAGTTATTCCGATTAATTTTATATGATTCGTAAATTGTGACTAATCCTTTCTTGGTCTAGCTGACTTAGCGTTTTATGGGAGGCAACCCATATGCTTTTGGTACACGGTGCTGGTAACATCTTTCCCTATCTCTTTTATTACTTTGCTCGATATTTCTCCTTGTTCATGCTTTTATATAAATTTTTTTGAACATCGAGGACTATGTTCAATTTAAGTTTGAGGGTACGGGAGAAAAAAAATGATTTCTTAAAAATTTTAGTCGTACCAATTACCAACTTATAGAGTCACGTAGTAGCCTTTTATCTAAGTTTACATACTGATTCTCCCCAAAAAGATGGAAATTAGAATTGTTAGATAAATTACATATGTGTTCTTAACCAATGAAAGAATAATCATGACGGACCCAACCATCCATGATATAGACAATTAGGTCAGAGGGAAATACAGGAAGACAGAACTAACCTTATCATTAGTGGAGACTACCCTTTTGAGTGAGGTACCATACCTTCAACTGTCCTCTTTGAGTTTTCATCGGCATAAACTGCGAGTAGAATGATGACCTACTCAACCTCGCACTATTTTCAGCACTATTTGATCTCTGAGTGCTAATTCTTATCACCATGAGGGTGACATTAGAACTAGCCTCATCTTTTAGTCTCAGTCACGAAAATTAGAACTCTCTCTCAATATAAACTCAACATCATCAACAAGAGGAGCAACAACATCAACTCATAAAGAAGTCGAAGACGTTAAGGTTTACAAGCAACAAAGGGAAAAACCATCATGATATATTAAAAGTGACAAAGAAAAGAAAAAAGAACAAAAGATGTAAATTTTTGAAGATTTGTGTACCAACAATTGTGAAGATTCAAGTGCAAAAGTCCTTCTCCATTGGTAAGTAAAGTTTTAATTTTAATTTTTTTATTTTGTTTCATATTTTATGTCAATCTTATTAAAAAAATTCAAAAAAATTGTATAATAATAATTTCATTAGGAAAACCATGGAGAAGAAGAAATTCAAAAGGAAATTTCAAACAACAAGTGATCGAAGAAAAAGAAAGTTCTACAAGTTTCGAGAGTTTATCATCAAGGGTTGAAGCCGAAGACTGAAGAAAAAGTTGTTCTATTGAGCACCATTAGAGAGTTGTGAGACTAGAAGGTGAGAGTATGTTCCCATTCTCAATCATGGTCAATTTCCTAAGAAATCATCAGATTTCTTTTCCTTTGATATCATCAGAAAAATATTTTGGTTTGATATCTTTAGAGAAAACGTTACCATCAATAGTTTGTAAGTATTCCCTCTTCGATCCTGCTTACACACCGATGTGACCCTTAAAATCATTTTTTTAGTGCAGATTCACAAAAATCCTATGGTGAGGCAGAGTCGAGGCGAAATGCTTATTCGGTTGCTCTGTTAGTCCGATGTCCATCTCACAAAAGACATCTTTGACACTGGTTAAACTCGTCATAATATATCTCTCATTGATTAAGCATATTAGCATGTATTTTCTCTAGCATTTCTGATTACTTGGCATTTGGAGGAGAAATTTTATGTCCTCTTAGCTCTTTGGAAACTTGTGACATTAGAAGTTGAAATAAAAGGTTTTTTGGGTATACATCTTGTAAACCCTCAAGGGACAAAAATCGTCCACTAAGGCCACTTAGGGGTTTAAAGGCTTGTTACACATGCTAAGGGTAGTCGCGATTCCTGCAAAAGTGAGTTAGGATTTTTATTTCTAGATCATATTTGCTCGAGGACTAGCAAAATATAAGTATGTGGGTATTTAATAGACACATTTATGTGTCTTATTTGATCTTATATTTGTATTAATAGTTCTCAGTTTTTGTACTAATATTGTTATATTCTATGTTTTTAGGTATTTTTGTAGAATTAATAAAGTTAAAGATCTCAATAGAAAAATGAGCTTAAAAAGTGTTAAAGACACCCAAGAAATTGATAAAGGCACCCAATGAAGGAACCCAATGAAATTGAAAAAGACACCCAGACTTGTTATAAAGGCACCCACTATCTTTGAAATTCAAATAAAGTTTTTGGCGGTAATTTTTCTTTCTTAGCGTGAAGGTTTGCTACGTGATTTCAAGAGAACTTCAAGGAGATAAAAGCAAGAATATATTTTTTATTTATTTACAGCAATTTGTATACGGTTTAAACACTAAAAATTAACAAAAGCATCTCGTGAAAAAAATTCAGTTGTTGTCGTAAATAATGATTCTCGGGTATTGTAGGATTCTTTGTAATAAAGGAGTTTTTATCTCCTTAAGATTTGATTTATCGAGAAAAACATTCTCGAGTGGTTATAAGGAAACACAATCAAACAAGAGCACAAAAGAACCTAGAGCTATTTGAGGAAAGAATAATTCTCGATCTGTTAAGAATATTTCCATTAAAAACAGAAGATATGATTCGAGATTTGGGAGTTAAAGTATTGATGTAATATATACATATGTAGGAGGGTTATGAGATAATTCGAGGAAGCTGGCTCTGCAAGAAATCAAGTTAGAAAAAAATTTAATTCAAAAAAATAGTTGTTCTTAGTTGCGGAGAAGAGAAGGAAAGAAAAAGAAAAATACCTTCCAAAATTATTGCTGACAACGTTTCCTTTTCATTCATATTTAATAGCTTTCACAACGGTTTCCTGAATAGTACCGGGCATAGTTCTGCGGTTTAAAGCTAATACGAGGTGTCATTAATTCATTAATCAATTCAATAGTTTTCTTTATCCTTCAGCGACGTAACTGGTCAGTTTTTCTTTTTAGAGTCCATTGTTAAATCGATAAAGAAATAAAGAAAAAATGTGAGCTTTTCATATTCACTAAATTTACTTTGTTTAATCAATTTTATTTTATTCTTATCTTTATGAGTAGCTAATCTTCTTACATCTTCTTACCTAGGGTAGTGAAGGAATCTATTTTTGATGCTTGCTTTTAATATTTAATTTCGTAGATAAAGTTACT
This sequence comes from Papaver californicum, assembly GCA_023531435.1. Classification (NCBI taxonomy): domain Eukaryota; kingdom Viridiplantae; phylum Streptophyta; class Magnoliopsida; order Ranunculales; family Papaveraceae; genus Papaver; species Papaver californicum. Next base: position 328,695 of record JAJJMC010029797.1, read on the forward strand.
CTCTTTTGTGCTTTTTAATGTCTAATAGTTTCTCTTCTAAAATGTGCTTCAATTAAATTGTTCCGAATAGTCCTTAGGCTGTTGATTTTTTATAAGCGAAGTAAGCTATATCTTTGTGAGATGTCGAAAATCGTATAACTAATTCTGAATGTTATATTTTCTAAAGCATGAGATTATATTCAAAATGGTTTTGAGTAATTTGAGAGCAGATTTAAGAAATTAAATTGTTAATTATACAAACATCAAAAGTAGTGGAATCCAAAACGCTAGATCTTTATCTTCCTGGTTAATTAAAAGTATAATTATTTATCTTTTTATTTTAAAATTAAAGAATTAATTTATCATTAACACATAAGTTAATTAAAAATTAGAAATTATAATTATAAAATTCCCGTGAAATGAACCGCACTTGTATATTATTCCATCGACAGTCATACTCTTGTGGTATAAATGAAAATATCACATCAGCTATTGTCCAGACGGTGTAATTATCAAGGATTTGCAAACACTTGAGCAGCTCAATGATATAGCTCTTGCTTTGAATCGCAAAAATACAATTTACACTGTTCTGTATTGTTTAGGGTACCTGTTTATGTTTATGTGTTTTGTGTAGTCCCAATGAATATGCTTCACTAAATGGAAGGTGGTTTTGATATGCTTATGTTTATTAAGTCAAAAAGGTTATCGGTCTCTAATAATTTGGCAGCTTTCAGAACTAATTATATGGAACAACCATTAAAATGCGTAGATAAGCATGAATGAACTTTGATCCTCACTGAAGTGAAAACTTTGACGGGATGAGGTATGCTTATTTTTTATATTTAATGTATATCATGATATTATCTGCGTTTTGGAATTTCTTTAGCGACCAACTAAGGTGAATATAGTAGGGATTATAGAGATAATAAACAAGTAATATGCGTAATAAGTTGATAGTCTTTATTTTATTCTTCTTGACTCATTTTTCGCAGTCAGATTACTACAAGTGTTAAAGATAATAGATTTCTGCTCAGTGCTACACAATCACCCTTTTTTTGGTGCTAACCTGTTAACAATAAATTTTGTTTATTTGTCTTTGAATTACAATGCACACCTGTTTGTATGAGGTTAAAACCGATCTATTCAGGAAAAGACTGTTTGTATGAGGTTAAAACCGATCTAGAAATTTAAAATTTGTGATTCTTTGAGATTAAATATATCACAAGATGTTACAGTTGGCATCAGATATCTCTGGACAAAAGGTTTAAAGATATTCGTTGGAAAATACCTACCGTGGGTTGATGATCAGGATTTTTCTAACATGGTCAGTAATGGTAATCGGTGAGGACTTTCAACTAGTAATGCTCTCTTTTTGAAATTTGTTGTTTGAGTAATTCATTTTGAGTCATCCTTTTGTAGGTCTCCTATTTAAGAGATGAATTTTTAGCGAACTCAATAACATTCAGTTCCATTTTGTTTTATCTCGATTAATTTATTTTCTTACCTATCTAATTTACTGATTCCAATTTGTCGTGTTGTTTGAATATACTTCCATAAAGGTTCTAGATGTTGGAATCTTGCAACAATGAACAACAGCGTTAGATGTATCAGAATAATATATATAAAGAACTGAATTGAAAACAACTCTATCACGGACAACTACGAGGGCAGAATCACAGGTTCAACAAGTTTTCCTTAACACATTAGTTCGCGGGTATACTCAGAAGAGCAATGCTAAACCCCAACGTGAAGATGTGTCTAGGATAAGACTGCCCGATATAGCTTGTATTAGCACAATACAAACTACCCACTCTTGAACTTAGCAACAGGGAAGGAAGGGAAATAAACAATCAATAGCGCAAAACAAAGCGAAAAGACGGTGAAAAGAAGACAGGATAGTAGCCGCTTATAGGGATGATTTTTAACTCTGAAAACCGTTTTGTATTTACAGAGAAAATAAACCTTTAGGGTTTTGTAAACCTTTAGGGTTTTGGAAACCGTTAGGGTTTAGGATTTCTTGTAAGATAATAAATCATGGATGATGTCTAATTCGTAGGCCCAATGCATAGGTTAGCCCATTACATAAGTTAGCCCATGTATTGTTTGCCCACCCGATTCCACCCTAAGTGGACATCCTTCTCTAGAATAGCCAATGTGGGAATAAACTAAAGAGTTTCATTCACTCAAGGAAATGAGTGAGCATCCAAGAACAAAACCATTTAGTTTAAAACTCATTTTCTCCAACAATCCCCCACATGAATGATATCTCGATAAAAAACGAAAAAATCAAAATGCGGAAATACCATATAGGAAAAGGTGTCCATGAGAGAAGTTACCGAAACTACTTGCCAGAGACAGTGAACGCGATGTCTTGAACTGCTAGCGCTTGATGCAATTTGCGATAAAAACCACGCATGATATCCTCCTGGCATTGCTAAATTCGTGTCGTTGTGTCCATTTTGGCCCTGGACGTATCCCGTTTCTCAGAATGCTCTAAAGAATTCGCTCAAATTCTTATAGGAAGCGACCCACTTCCTCATTCAGATAGGTGAGTTCTATCAAGAGTGTTACTGTTACACTCCACTTCAATCTTAAATTGAAACTATAAAACTCATTAAGACTTCTTAAAAGTCATCCTTCATATGCAGTCACACTATCACAACAATGCACCATAGGGAGGGACAGAGAATGTAATTCTCTTGATAGTGCATACCTTTAATTACCACAAATTAGTTGTCTCATTGAACCTTGATCTTGGGATCTCCAGTCACTAAGGTTGAGTGTCCTTCATGGAAATTTTATTTCTTGAGCTTAAGTCCCATCCCCTTCGATGCAATAACAAACTATCTCTCTAGATTATCCTTTCGTCAAAGGATCCACTGATTTTTCTCTTGACTTTACCAAGTCTACAAAATCACTTCATTAGAGAGTAGTTGTCTTACCGAATTAGCAGTTTTCTCTGAGTTTGTCTAGACTTTTCCATTCCTCATTTACTTTAGACTCACATAGTTAATTGAGTTTCAACAATGGTGGCCACAGGCTTCGGTCACATGGAATGTCTTCTAAGAAGCATCTTAATAGCCATTCGGCTTTCTCTCGTGCTTGAATTAAAGCGCACAAACTTTGATTTCCTCAAAAATCAAGTTCATCATGTTTGTTTTAAGGTCTTCCTTAGACATACACTCCTTAAGAGGGTACACACATAGGCTAAGAATCTCCAAAGCCTGAAATCACAACATCTCTTAAGGTCAGTCCAATATGTATCATGCACATACACAATTTTAAATGTACCTTAAGTACTGCAAATTTCTGATCAGATCATCCCACTAAATTTGAGTTTCAAGAACTTGCAGCTGCCACAAAGAATTTTGCACCAGAATTCCTTTTGCTCGGCGTACCTACAAAGGTTGAGTGGACAGATCTTCCACGCAATAAGAAGCCTCTGGACTGGAATACAAGGATATTGGATGGCATCCTGATATTATCACGTACAATACATGGATCCATGTGTTTTGTAGTAACCATAAAATTGTTCAAGTTGTGAGGATGCTGGATGAGCTAATTGCATCGGGTTTTATTCCTAATACAGTTACATACAATACCATGGTGAATGGTGTTTGTTGTGACATACTAGATCGTGTTATGATACTTACTGCCAAAATTACTTAAGATGGCATTTGCTCCGAATGTCGTGATGAGCGCTAAGTGAGACTCACTACAAGATGCAGAGATTGTGAAAGAGTCACCAGGGGAAGCCATAGTGTTAGACTTTCTCATGTACATTACTATTGATTACATAGAAAAAGATATATCTTACCGAGATACGAATCAGCGCTACTTATCAGAAATATGTGATCACAATCTGTTGGCTCTTGGAAAATGAAATTAGTAGTAAAGCTAATTATCAGCTAGGTATTCAGGGATAATAGGCCTGCAGTTTGGTCACAACACACAATGATTGGAGAAGATTGAGTATTCTTTTGGTTGAGAAGGGTGACTCTTAAAACTGACGCTTGCTCTTCTAGACTGAAGTGCAGCCTCCCTCCTTGTGATCAACTTTTTGAAATTTCGAAAGAAAATTTCATAGAATAGATGAAACTCGAGTAGAGTGAGGATGGAGATTAAGTAATCTTCTTTGTTAAAAAGGGCATATATATAACACAAGCTGGACTATTTGGCCTCCACGAGCTGCATTTCTGTACATTGTTGTTTTTCTGACGGAATGAGGTGATGCAGAATCCGCAGAACTTTCTCCTACAATGTGATATAGAATACTACAAAGAACTTTGCTTTGCCTCTCTGCAGTACTGTTACAATTCTGGTCAAGCTGTTATATATTCTTGGAGATATATGGAAGAAGTTTATGAGAAAGAGTCTGTTCCAGAATTCAAATTGGGACATATTGTGTTTCTACAGGACAGGAGTCGATGTTTACTAAATGTTGAAGGAGTTAAGGAGAAGCTTGTGGAAGCTGATGATTTTCTACCGGGTACTAGTCACATGGATGAGTTGGATGAGTTATGTATAGGTACTAACCCTGAAGTTCATGCTAATACCTTGAATGAGTCCTTTTTGTCCGAGGATGATGGTGAGTGGAGTGAACACGGTGATGATGATGTTGCTGACCCCAGTTATGACAATTCCAACAAATTTAAGAAACAAAGATCAAAGAAAAAAAAAGTCAAGATGTCAGCACATGGAAGAGATCCAAGCATTAACTTCCAGTGGGGATCTTCACTGTTTGATGTGAATTTGGAAGTAAGAGTGAGTTACAGCGGTCATAATGTACCGCTGGCTTCTCTTACGAGCAAATTTAGCGGTTAAGTTATTGTAGGTCATCCTTTCACAGTTGAGGTTTGCAGTAACGGTTACTGTGATATCCTGCTGAGTAACGTGAATTATTCTCCAATGGAAACAAGAAACAAAGAGCTTGCTTCTACATATGAAGGTTTAGAACAACAACTTTCAGTTAAGAGGCTATTGGCAGTTAGTGAATTGATCAATCAGGCAGTTGGGGATGCTTTGAGTGGGGTGCTTCTGGTGGGGTTCATCTTACGGCATATGTGATGGTCAATCCAAAGGTGGAGTGAGCTTTATCAGGACCTACGCAGTAGGCAACTCAAGGTTAAAGTTATGGACAGAACTGCAGTTATCACAACAAATGCAGAAACTGAGGTAGAAGAAAAGGCCCTCTTGTTTCCTGTGCCTCTATGGACTCCATTTGGGTACAATCGAATGACAGAACATGTAGAGTAATTTGTACTCTACTAAGGTACGTGCACCATTTTGGATATCTATAATTTATATTCAGCTCAATATTACGGGGAATGGTTTAAGTAGGACTACTGAATCAATTGATACCAAAGGTGATTATTTCTTTGAAATATTGTTTGAGCTGGGAAAATTTGAATGCTGGCATAACGCTTAGCGAGACATTAATTTGGAGACCTTATGTCCAACTGTTGGGTATAAGATGGAAACAAATGTTTGTTTGATTTCTCAAGCAGATTCATAGAACACCCTAGACTTATATGTGCCATACCCTGTAGACCTTAATTGTGGGGGTCTAAGGTGAGAATGAAGAGTCGATTTCTTTAGCAAATCAGTGCATATGTTAAGCATGCCTTTGTTACGTGTTTTACAACTACTAATAATTTTTTGTTGTTTAAAGTTTGACAGGAAACTAATATGTTTTTGAAGTGGTCTAAAGGATCAGAAAGAACCAAAATCAAATTTTGATGATATAGTTTCTGTCGAATGTGTGTTGTAAAATAGGTGTGCATGTTTCCCAGTTTATCCTGGATAATTACAGAGTTGCTCTGATAACAGGACCAGAAAATTGGGATGCTTGAGGTACATATTTAATTTCAAATATGTGATATATATATGAAACTAATCTTTTGAGGAAGATGTAATGACCGTACTAGTAAGTAGTACATGTATATTGTGTATGCCTTTATATGCTTTACAACTACTAGAAAACATGTGATGTTTGTGACTTGATTGAAATAATAAATTGTTGTAGACGCGCATGATCTAAAGGATCATTGGAACCAGAAGAAATTCTGACGGAAATGGTCTTTGTCAAATTCGATACGTTTAATGTGTTAAGATTGTTGGAATCTTGCAACAATGAACAACAGCGTTAGATGTATCAGAATAATATATATAAAGAACTGAATTGAAAACAACTCTATCACGGAAAACTACGAGGGAAGAATCACAGGTTCAACAAGTTGTCGTTAACACATTAGTTCGCGGGTATACTCAGAAGAGCAATGCTAAACCCCAACGTGCGAAGATGTTACCAGGATAAGACTGCCCGATATAGCTTGTATTAGCACAATACAAACTACCCACTCTTGAACTTAGCAATAGGGAAGGAAGGAAAATAAACAATCAATAGCGCAATACAAAACGAGAAGACGGTGAAAAGAAGACAGGATAGTAGCCGCTTATAGGGATGATTTTTAACTCTGAAAACCGTTTTGTATTTACAGAGAAAATAAACCTTTAGGGTTTTGGAAACCGTTAGGGTTTAGGATTTCTTGTAAGATAATAGATCATGGATGATGTCAATTCGTAAGCCCAATACATAGGTTAGCCCATTACATAAGTTATCCCATGTATTGTTTGTCCACCCTATTCCACCCTAAGTGGACATCCTTCTCTAGAATACCCAATGTGGGAATAAACTAAAGAGTTTCATTCACTCAAGGAAATAAGTGAGCATCCAAGGTCAAAATCATTTAGTTTAAAACTCATTTTTTCCAACACTAGATATACAAAAAAAGAAAGAAAGTTTGCATACTCTTGGAAATATGTTTAGTAGCATTTCAGTTATCATTAAATGGATAATTATCTGGAGATATTGGTTCCAACCTTATTTTTATTTTGCTTTCGATTATAGTACCATTTAGACTTTAGCCAAATAATGCCAAGAAACTCATCTGTACAAGGATATTATAGTTGAACATAATAACAATATTGTTTTTTTTTTTTTTAGATTCAAACAATAGCAAGATATAAAGTTAAAATTATTGTCTTAGAATGGTGTAACGATGGTACTGCGCATATTTACTTATCCGTAATGATCCAGCAAATGAGAAATGAGTTTAAGCTTACACTTAGGTTTGATGTTACTTAACTTTGGTGATATACTGGTTTGGTTTTGCTATGTGTAGAATTCAAGTGATTCACCGAATGCTACCGGAATACCGACGATAATTGCTGGTGGTACTAATCAAGATCATTCATATTCATAACATTGACCAAGTTTTTCTTTTTTTGATTACTTCAGCGGCGATGGTGGTCGAGGTGCTGATAGTGAGGACAAGCCTACAGACTACAAAGATGGAGGATATGCGTCGGAAAGACATAATTAACATGGGGAACCAGTTTGCAGTGTATAAAGATATTGCAGGGGGAACCTTCAGGGGGAAAGATCCATGTATTTTAATTAGAAGGTTAATTTAGGGGCTCCCACATTTGTAGAGGGGCTCCAATGTGAGACAGGGTGATCTAAAAATGCGTTAAGGGGTGTCATAAGGGCTCTATCTCATATGTTAAATGTCTACATTACCTTTCTATCAATTAAAAAGTATAATTTGCCCTTCAATCAATTAAAACCTAAACAAAACAAAACCTTACAAACCCAACCGTAAATTTGAGGAGACAACCAAATTTCTCCATCGAATCAATTAATTGGCGATTCGAAAATTTCGTCATCGATTAAACTCTAAAGTTCATGATGAAGAATCCCACTAAAGGTGTAGAAGGTATTAGTGATGACAATCAAAATCAAACTAAACAACCTAATGAAGAATATGAAGAACAAATCGGGTTACAAAAAAATTTACGGATGGGTTTGATTGGAAAACCCAACCGTAACTGGTTTGTTCTTCATTCTACGGTTGGATTATTAAACAAACTCAACCGTAAATTTAAAGGTAGGAGATGAAGATTAAATTTTACGGCTGGGTTCGATTCTGAAACCAACCGTAAAAAAATCTGCACTAATTTTTTTTTTTGAATTTTACCGTTGGGTTCGATTGGAAAACCCAACCGTAAATTTAAAGGTAGGAGATGAAGATAAAATTTTACGGTTGGATTTTAGCATAGAACCCAACCGTAACTAATCTTCAAACCCAATCGTAAAATTTGATGAATAGATTTGAAGATTTTTTCATTTCTATCTTGTAGAGAATTGAAAGACAAAGCCAACCCAAAAAAAATGAGGTCAATCGGACATCGTACGAGGGAGTTATGATCAAAAGGTGAAATAAAAAAAAAATCCAGGAAGATTTACGGTTGGGTTCGACCAAATAAACCCAACCGTAAATCTAGGCATTTTGGGCTTCATTTTTATGTCAGTTTTACGGTTGGGTTTATTGGGTCGAACCCAACCGTAAATCTTCCTGGATTTTTTTTGTGTTTCACCGCTTTGATCATAACTCCCTCATATGATGTCCGATTGACCTCATTTTTTTTGGGTTGGCTTCGTCTTTCAATTCTCTACAAGATAGAAATGAAAAAAAATCTTCAAATCTATTCTTCTAATTTTACGGTTGGGTTTGAAGATTAGTTACGGTTGGGTTCTATGCTAAAACTCAACCGTAAAATTTGTACGAGCGATTGTTTGTTGCGGTTGAGTTCTAGGATGAAAACCTAACCGTAATTGTGAGTTACGGTTGGGTCCGATGCTTAAACCCAACCGTAAAACTGTTACGATTTGGTGTTCATCCATTGTTTTTTTGTTTACGGTTGGATTGGGAAGAACACCCAACCGTAAATAGCTTTTACAGTTGGGTTTGACATAAGAACCCAACCGTAAAATGCTCTGAATAAAAAAAATCATCTTTTTGTCCGTAATTTCATCCAATTTAAGTCATTAAAAGACCAAGAGTTTAAGTTAGATGTATCCCAGTTATGCTCAGGTTGATTGAATCAAAATCTAGAGTTTTTAAAAAAACCCTACAAAATTATCTTACATTTCTTCTAAATTTTCTTCCCACCAAACCAAAAAGAAAAAAATTTGAATTGATTTGATTAAGTTTAAGATTATTTTCGATTAATCATGATTAACTTAATATATTAGCTAATTAGTTTTACTAACTAATCAGGGATATTTTAGCCATTATGAAAATATGATGGATAAGGAATTTTTAAATTTTACTTCAAATGTCTCTATTTCATCTTATTATAGGAACCTTTCTATAAATGTGGAAGTCCCTAAATTAACCTTCTCTAATTAAGTCGTAGAATGTCAAATTCAGCTACAATGTACTCAATCAAATGTAAGATGCGGACGCCTAAAAAGCACCATTGGGCCAAATTATATATAACTTACATAGTAACTTGTGGGCTCAGTGTATAAAGTTCTCGAGGGATATTAAAAGTTTAAAACAGAATTATGATAGAAAAAACTCTAATCTTTCTATTTTTATTTTTTTTACTGTTTCAAATTTTTTCGTATGAAATGCAATGCACGCCCTTGTAGGTGCATACATTCTTAACAACAATAAACAGACTTCCAAATAGAGAATCTACCGGTTACGTGTTAAAAAAAAGCTCATGCAACCTAAACATGAAAAAATACTACTTAAGGTATAAACTACCAGGGGGGAATTAACAATGGGACTGAACTAATATTCAATACCTGGGACGGTGAACTTGAGCCTGTGCGAAAGCACAGGTGCACAACTAGTATATCAAAACTTACTAGTGTTTTTCGAATCATTAAACGAGCCATGAAAAAGAAATCAGAAATTAACAAAAGACGTATTCCGGGTTGAAGGGGAGAAGATAATCGTATCGATTCATTTACTGGTTTTCCATAGAGTGGTCCCTTGCATATTTGATTAAAAGAGCAGAAATTTACCTAATTTTAAACAGGCATCAGATTAACGGTGTTCAAACATGGGTCATGTATACTGATATAGAATAGAATTTTTGAACCGATAAAGTTGTTAGATTTTTTTTTGAAGCATAAGTATAAATTTTATTAATCCTGGAAAAAAAATGCACGGAGGTAAGTGGTATCCATAGAGTCATTTGGTACAATTTGGTTAAGAAAACTTGGAATTGCTTGGTCCTATATTGTAGTTAATAAATTCCCCGTCTGGCTGGCATTAGTGGCGTGGTTAGCAAGTCCGTCACCTACTTGGTTGTCTTCCCTATAATTATGTTGGATAGTGTAGTGAGGTATTTGAAGTATTCTTAGTTTTATCTCCATGATCATGCCTGAAATATACCAAGGCGGTTCCGTGGGAGATGCTAGAAAACTCAAGTGGTTTTCTGAGTCTGTCTCAAAATGACTTTTGGCCATTCTCTATCTGTTGCAGCTCTGGAGGCCAGTAGCGTGGCCCATGTTTTCGTTGTTAAGAAAGTTGTGATTCCGAGCGGTTGTGTCATCGCCTAAATTATTCTTGTCTCTGAGTTTCTGCAGATGAATCCTGTACCTTCCATACCCGGTATCCTCTGGCGGCTCCATCTGTGTTGATCTTAATTTATATGGCTAGTCCAGCCCACTGAGATAATTGTTGTTCTTCAGATTACGTTTGATGGATTAGTAGTTGGTGGATCGCCAGGGATAAGAGGGGGAAGGGATCTCAATGCCCAAAAGAACTCATGTTGTTTTGCAATTGCTCTCAAAACAATACCATCTAAAGTTGGTTGAGACCAGCAGAAAATATACTCATTTCTGATCAACCAGAGAGACCAAACAAGAAAACAAAAGGAGGTTATGGTTGAAGGTGGGTCCGGTTGTTGTAAGATTTGAATAATAGTTGTTTGGGGAGTGATAAAGGTCATAAGATTGTTGTTATCATGTTGATTGTTAGAAAAGCAATCTAGAAGGGTATTCTAGGATAAGGTCGTTATTAGACAGCGCATGAGAAGTGGTCTGTCGTCTCTGGTTCAGTGTTGCATTGGGTACAAAGGCTAGAGTTGGTGATACGAATGCGAGATAAGATGGAAAAGGTAGGTATACCTTCATTGATTGCTTTCCACAAGATAAGATGTATTTTTTTTGGACATGGTAAAGTCCACAAGAATTTGGATACTAGGAGGGGGTTCTGATTGGGTTGGTGGTTTATTTTGGGTTAGATTTTATATCCGAAAGCGGTACTGTATTTTTCGGATTTTGAGTGTGGCCTAATGATCCTATCCTGGGGGTTGTCTTAGGATAGGTTGAGGTTTGCAGTAATGGTTACTGTGATATCCTGCTGAGTAACGTGAATTATTCTCCAATGGAAACAAGAAACAAAGAGCTTGCTTCTACATATGAAGGTTTAGAACAACAACTTTCAGTTAAGAGGCTATTGGCAGTTAGTGAATTGATCAATCAGGCAGTTGGGGATGCTTTGAGTGGGGTGCTTCTGGTGGGGTTCATCTTACGGCATATGTGATGGTCAATCCAAAGGTGGAGTGAGCTTTATCAGGACCTATGCAGTAGGCAACTCAAGGTTAAAGTTATGGACAGAACTGCAGTTATCACAATAAATGCAGAAACTGAGGTAGAAGAAAAGGCCCTCTTGTTTTCTGTGCCTCTATGGACTCCATTTGGGTACAATCGAATGACAGAACAT
>JAJJMC010029797.1:340271-397376 GCA_023531435.1 Papaver californicum
TGAGCTGGGAAAATTTGAATGCTGGCATAACGCTTAGCGAGACATTAGTTTGGAGACCTTATGTCCAACTGTTGGGTATAAGATGGAAACAAGTATTTGTTTGATTTCACTTTGTTGGGTCCATGCAGTATCCACCACTTGACTTAAGTATGGATGAGTGAGCCACAGATGCTCAAATTTGCAGTTTTTTGTTCCCCTTCAGTCAATCATTTTTGTTTGCAGCAAGATTGGGTTTGATCGAAATCTATTCTGGGGAGACTGGTAACTCTTGCATGAGGGTTTGAAGTTCTCCATTGTTGAGTAAATAGGACTTTGTCCAATCGTTCTAGAATATTATCCTATCCTAGCTGATTTTTTGTCCACGTAAATGGATCTCCTCGGAATCCCATGTCAATAAAACCCATTTGATTGACCATTGTGAGAAAATGTTAAAATGCGCATACGTTACTTGTCTTCCTCCTTTTTTTTCTTCAGACTGATCTTTTATGTCATTGAAATCACCTAGCAATATCCATGGAGTGTTTGTATTGACGTTGGGGGAGATTTTTGGGAATTATTGCCAGAGATCCTTTCGCGCTTCCGGATGAGGTGGGTCGTAAATGCCTGTGCACATCCATGGTTGTTCAGGTGGAGGCCGGGTGACCAGGGCATATATATCACTTTGATAATGTAGAAGAATTCTTATATTTAGGTTATTTCTCTATAGCAGGCATAATCCTCCGCGTCTTCCGATCTTGGGCACGCTGGAATTGTAAGGAGTTCTTAAAAAAATTCATATGTCATTGGATAAGGTTTCTCAGAGAAACAAAACCAAAGGTTTGTACGTAGAGACCAGGCCTCGCAGATGTTGGATAGTTGTTGATTGGTTAATTCCCTGACAATCCACGCTAGAGTATTCATTTTTAGGAGCTGATAGCTTGAGTAAAGTTGAGTAGAAGTAAAAAAAAATGGAGTTTTGGCTTTGAATAGGCCTACTTATGAAATTTAAATTTCATGTGTTGAATGAAAAGATTTTTAAGAAATAAATATAAACAGAATAATGCTCGAAGTAAGATTAGAGCATAGAATAATTATGTGGAATCGACGCTGAAGTAAGAACAAAATTGATTGAGGTACACGAATGCAGAGATGCTTGAGAGTACCCTGGTAAAAAAATGAAGTTAAATATACCTGGGAAGGGTTGGAATAGTTGGTGCTTGAAAAGTTTGAGTCTTGTTCTGTATTTGTTGTTCATAGCAGAGTGAATTCTATTTAATCGGTTCATACAATAAAAAAGACTTCCGAGAGTGCTAGTGAGTATCTATAAAAAGATTTAGTATGGTATAAATGGGTTTAGAGGGTATGGAAATATGTAGCGAACATGACAGGGACTGCAGGATTAGAAATGCGATGTGTTATCAAAGTTGTTGAACTAAAGTCGAAAGCTGCGTGATAGGTGCATTATTTGCATTAGTTTGATATTCTAATTCATTGTTTTTTATTAGTTTTCATTTAATTATGCTTTGATTTTGTTTGTTTTTGATTTTTTTAGGTATTTTGAGGACTAATCAACCAAAGAAGAAGAAGAAAGGAGTTCATTCCGGCGCAATGGAGAAGTTAGAGATGAAAAGATACTTTTGGAGCCATAATCCAGAAGCATTTACGGCTAGGAAAGTCTCACAACCTAACCGTAGAACAAGTCGAAGAAAAGGACTGAACTCCAGAAGTTATTATGGCTAGAAATCTTCCTCGACCTAGTGTAGAACTAGGAAGCTAAAATATATGTCAGAGCTACGGCTAGGAATTCAACTCAAACTATCTGTAGAAGAAACCAAGTGTGCAAGATTCGGTTCAGGGTCATACTTACGGCTAGGAAACCATTCCAACCTAGACGTAGACAAGATGAAGAGGTGAAGTAAGAGTTCCAGGTTCACATACGGTTAGGAAATCACTCCTAAGCTAGTCATAAAATGTAATGAAGATATATGAATATTTTGAAGACACCATCTTGTAGAGAACGAAGAGACGAAGCCAACACAAAAAAATAAAGTCAATCGGATGTCGGATGAAGGAGTTATGGCCAAAACATTGAGGGAAAAAAGAGAGTTCAAGGTTCGGTTACGGCCTGGAAAACAAAAAACCTAGCCGTAAGTGACCCACGAATTGGCCAAAATATCAAATATCACCTACGGTTGGGTCGTGGGAGCAAACCTAACCATAGACAAAGTCTTTGTTGCGAAATATAACTTCTAAAAAGTTAAGAACCCGGTCCCAGAAGGAGTCTAAGCCCTAGATATCATGAGTACTATATAAGGAGACTCCCGAGATATTAATAAATCATCTTCACACTATCTTTTACACACGGAGAAGGAGAAAAATGAGCTAGGGATTGTATTTGTGATTGATCATCACGATTTCTAGGGTTTGCTTTACTTGCTTTCTTGAATATTTTCAATGGATTTTGAGAAATCCATGATGAACTAAAACTTTATTGGTTAGAGATGTATTCCTAAGTTGGAAAACATGTTTATTAATTAAAGTATTCATTCTTGTATGTTCATAATCTCTTCAATATCGCTTATGTTCTACCATTAATATCACCATGTATGACTGATTGCTTGTTTATTTAAGTCGTGAATTAGATAAGCATGCATTGATATTTATAGCTAAACTAGGGTTTGAGATCCGGAATTGTTGAAAGATCCTTGTTACAAGTAGCATAACATAGTTGTTAATGACGGGATGTCGCCATGCAATTATGTGTAGAAGCGTGACCTAGGTTAAATCCGTGTGGCTCTTGTACCAGATTGGTTAGAATAACTTCAACTCACAAAGACCATTGCTTTCATTTGGTTAAACTTGAGGGTCTTGAGCCAAGTTATTCGTTGAAAAGGATTCAAAGAGAGGCTCTTGCACCTTTGATGATAAAAAAAAGTTTTACCGGAGTACACCTGCGAAAGGATGCTTTAGGGTTATTGATATTCAGAGTGAATGAATGTTGAGTATGATTTATGTTGGAAGATGGAAGATAAATTCTCTAACCAGTACTCTTTATCTCTGATATTCATATTAATTTACTCGTTTTAGAGCATTTATCGTATTAGATTATCTTGTATTTATTTCTGATATTCGTATTAATTTACTCATATTATCTCTAACATGTTGAAAAGAGCATTTATCGACGGAGGTACGTCCTTGAATCTGATCTCGCTTCACACGTTGGAGATTTTGGACGTACAACGATCGGCTATTCGGATGCATGCAACCACAGTGAAAGGGTTCGGAGGAAAGATTCAAACCGTTATAGGAGTTGTCATCCTAGTGATGAGGATTGGATAATAAAGGTTTTCACGCCATTTTATGTGTCAGAAGATGACGACTTTTCATATATTGTTAGGGCGAGGATGGTTTCTCTAACACAAAGTTATAGCGTCAACTTTTCACCAGGGCGTAAAAACGTACATGGGAGGAAAACAATATCGAATCGCAACAACCAATAACCTCTTTGGGCCGGAAGAAGCATATAGGAGGATGCTGTATTCTATGATATTCTAAACAAAGTGAAAGAAGCGCCAGCGACCAACGTTACCCTTCTACCTAAGTGAAAGGGCGAATTGACCACCAATGAAAAAGATGTAAAATCGGTATTCATCCTGTCACGGATGACGGTTAGCCCCCCCTCAAAGAAACAAATATTGCAAGGAAGTTCTTAGTTCCGAAGGTTTTCAAGGCCAGAAGGAGGACATGTATACCGCTTATAACAATCAGCTGAGGGGACCCCCGAGTATGAGCACGAGTGCATTCTAGCTTTTATTGATCAAGAAATGGCGGAGTCACCCTCAGGACTGGATAAAGGGACGAATCACTTTCGGACCCGACCGAAAAAGACATAATAAAAAAAAAGGAGCGCGTCGTAGACGATATGACTACAGACGGAATGGAAGAGGCAAATATATGAATAAAGGACGAACAACGACTCGTCAGATTAAGTAGAAAGTTGAATGAAAAAGAAAGAGGCGTGTTGTTCGGACTGCTAATAGAGTACAAGGATGTGTTTTCTTTCAAGTACGACGAGATGTCAGGCTTATGTTTTGACCTTGTCGCTCATAATCTTAGCGTTTTACCCAAGTTCCTACCTGTCAAGCGGAGGAGCCGCGACTTTTCAAAAAAAAAACGCCTTAGCGATAAAGGAAGAGGTCGAGCGAATATTGGAGGCTAAATTCATAATACCTATACAACACCCCACGTGTTTGGTCAACATCGTACCAGTAGTAAAAAATAGTACAAAGATTAGGTGTTGTGTGATTATTGAGACCTCAATCGAGCATGCCCAAAGGATGATTTTCCGCTGCCGCGTATAGACGCTTTGATAGACGTCATGGGAGGACACGGGATGTTCTCGTTCATGAACGGGTTTAACGATTATAATCATATCTGGATGACTGCTGAGGATGTGTTCAAAACAACGTTTTAGACACCATATGAAAACTTTTATTATGTGGTTATTCCCTTTGGGATAAAGAACGTCGAGGCCACCTACCAAGGGGCGATGACATTAATCTTCTATGATCTCCTCCACCAAATCGTAGAGGTGTACGTGGAAGACATCATAGTTAAATCAATAACAAGGGAAGATCATTTTGAACATTTGAGACAGTCATTCGATAGATGTCGCAGGTTCAAGTTAAAGATGAATCTGTTAAAGTGTGCTTTCGGTGTTACCTCAGGCAAGTTTCTCGGTTTCATGGTGATAGATGAGGGGATACAGGTCGACCCAGACAAGATAAAATCTACCACCAAGATGACACCTCCCAATGATGTGAAGGAATTGCAAACCTTCATTTGAAGAATATCATACGTACGACGCTTCATCCCATGCCTCACTCAACTCCTGACCGTATTTCTACCACTGCTAAGGAAAAACACAAAATTAGAGTGGAAAGAAACGCAACAGGACGCGTTCCACAAACTTCAACAATGTTTGGTCAGTCCTCAGGTACTCAGGCCTTCTATCAAGGGAAATCCCCTCTACCTTTATACCTCCTTCTCAAACCTGGTCATAGGGGTGGTCTTGGCACAAGATAGGGGGAACGATAATCTATCATCGATTTACTATGTTAGCGGAGTTCTGAATGACACCGAGCTGCGATAACCCAAAATCGAAAAAGCGTGCTAAGCCCTGATATACGCGGCGCAAAAGTTGAGGTCATACCTTCTGGTGCATGAAACCATTGTCGTTGCAGCGGCAAACCCGATGGCATATATTTTGACAAAGCCAATCTTAACGGGAAGGACTGCAAGATGGCTCTTACAGCTATCCGAGTTTGAAATCAAGTATCAAAAGCCAAGAGGAGTCCAGGGGCAAACAATTGCCGACCTTTTGGCTGCTTTCCCCGGAAGCAACGATATGTCCACCCACGATTATATGACAGGAGAAGCCTGGATTATATCCTTCAACAGGTCATCATACAAGAAATTTGGGGGAGATGGCATCGTATTCGAAACACCTACAGGGGAACTATTATACTACACCTTCATGATGGAATTTCATTGTAGCAATAAAGTGGACGAATACGAAGCATGATACTGGGATTAAGAATAGCCAAGGAACTCGGCCTTGGAAATTTAGAAGTCAGAGGAGATTCCAAGTTAATCATCAGCCAAGTAAATAACGAGTTTCAAGTAAAAGAGGCGCATAACACCATATCGAGCGGAAGCACAAAGCCTAATGAATGAAATGGGATCGACCACGGTTGAACACACAACGAGGAGTTCCAACAAGCACGCAGATGCATTAGCCACGCTTACGGCCAAGATCCAATTAAACGGCAATGAGGAAGGAACTGTGATAATAAAGCGAAGAGATCTACCTAGCACTTTTAGAGAAGACGCGGCTTTTGAGGACGTAGATGATTGGTGGAAGATATACCTCGAGGATCTCGCAAGGACCAAGGAAGAGTTTGCGATCCCGATAAAGGTGTTGAAATAATTTATAACGGTCTGAGGCGCAGCACTCTATCATAGAGAATCAGTAGGGTCTTTGGCGTGTTGTTTGAGCAAAAAGGAAGATGAGACAATACAAAAAATACACGAGGAGTCATACGGACAAACGGGTAGTATCCGTCTATATCGACGACTACAAAAACTAGGGGTGTACTGGCCAAGCATGGCAGCCCAGGCACCATCCATCCAGAACAGTTGCAGAGACGGCCAAGCACCACCACAACTGGCCGAGGTACATGTGGCAGAAGAGGATGATTGGAGGCAACCATATATAGACTTTATCCAGCATAGTAAATTACCCGAGGGAAGGAGAGCGACACTCAAAATACAGAAGAAATCCAGCAGATTTTTCATAAATTAAGGGATTCTATATAAAAGGAGTTATAGTAACGCATCATGAGATGCCTATCGAGAAGAGGCATTAAAATTCATGACCAAGTCGCATGACGCGGATCATCAAGGGATGCGTAAGTTATTCTTGCAAATCTATGAAATAGGCTTTTATTGGCCAACCATGGAGAATGACACAATAATGCACGTAAGGAGGTGTCTAAGTTGTCAGACCCACGGACCTCTGATCCATGCACCTTAGTCCCAGCTACACAACATTGCCACACCTTTTCCGTTCCACAGTTGGGGCCTGGACCTAATTGGGACGATAAACCCAAACTCCTTTTGACGATATAAATATATCATCACCGCAACCGAGTATAATTCAAAATGGGTAGAGGCAATCCCTATGAAAAATTATGCAGGAGAAATCATCGCCGCATTTATCAAAGAGCATATAATATGCAGGTTCAAAGCTCCAATGATCATCAGAGCTGACAATGCCAAGTCGTTCGTCAACAAGAATGTTTATAACCTATTGGAACAATACAAAACCCGACTGTTTACATCCACTCCTTGATATCCTCAGGAAAATGGCTAGGCGGAAGCCACCAACAAAATATTGCTAAAAATCCTAAGAAGGACCGTGCATGATCACCATAGGGAATGACATGAGCAGTTGCCACTAGCATTATGGGCACATCGAATTTCTAAGGGAAGCCCAATGGGAGCGTCACCCTATTTCTTGGTCTACGGGGAAGATATCATTCTACCAGCAGAAATCGTCATCCCTTCGCAATAGTTTCCATGGCAAGTCAAACCACACCAGACGAGGTTAGTCGTTTTGCCCATCTGGACACTATAGAGGAAAGAAGAGCTCGCGCCGAACTTTTTGCTGAGGCATACAGGAAGCGCGTCGCTAACCACTACAATCAGAAGGTCAGAGAGACAATTTTCAAAGTCGATGACCTAGTGCTCAAAATTGCATCACATGTACAATGGAATGCAAGCGCTGGGAAGTTTGCAGCCAACTAGGAGGGACCTTTCATAATCTGAAAGACTGCCAAAAGTGAATATTACCATTTAAAGCGGATGGATGGATCCAAGATTAAGACACCTATCAATGGCAAATGGTTAAAAGGGTTTCATGCATGAGCAATATTATGGAAAATGTTCTTGATTATAATAAAAGAAACTCGTGTTTTATCTATGGTCACAAGAGCGGCAGAGGGCAAAGCGCCCATGTTCGACCACTCAGCTGAATACCACAATGGTCACAAAAGCGGCAGAGGGCAAGGCGCCTCTGTTCGACTACTCAGCTAAATATCATAATGGTCACAAGAGCGGCAGAGGGCAAAACGCCCTTGTTCGACCACTCAGCTAAATACCAAAATGGTCACAATTGCGGCATAGGGCAAAGCGCCCCTGTTCGACCGCTCAGCTGAATACCACAATGGTCACAAGAGCGGCATAGGGCAAAGCGCCCCTGTTCGACCACCCAACTAAACATCACAATAGGTCACAAGAGCGGCAGAGGGCAAAACGCCCATGTTCGACCACTCAACTAAATAACACAATGATCACAAGAGCGGCAGAGGGCCAAAGCGCCCATGTTCGTCCACTCAACTAAACTCCACAATAGGTCACAAAAACCGCAAAGGGAAAAACGCCCATGTCCGACCACTCAGTTAAATACCACAATGCTCACAAGAGCGGCAGAGAGAAAAGCACCCATATTCAACCACTCAACTAAACACCACAGTAGGTCACAAGAGCGTCAAATGGCAAAGTGCCCCTGTCCGACCACTTAGCTAAATACCACAATGGTGACAAGAGTGGAAGAGGGCAAAGCGCCCCTGTTCGACCACTCAAATAAATACCACAATGGTCAGTGGCAGAGGGAAAAACTCCCATGTTCGACCACTTAACTAAATACCACAATGGTCACAAGAGTGGAAGAGGGCAAAGTGCCCCTGTTTTACCACTTAACTAAACACCACAATAGGTCACATGAGCAGCAGAGGGTATAACGCCCCTATTCGAATGGTCAGGCTAAACACAAACATGTTAATCACAAGTGGCAGGGGACAAACCATACTTTAAACATCCGTACCAACGCATCTTATCAAAAAAAAAAAGGGGAGAGAAGGAGAAAAGGTAGCACAACATACTCGAGAAAAAAGGAAATATACAACATTTATATAACATTATGACGGGTACAAAAAGTAAGCAAAGAGACTCGCGTGTGACTCAGATACACAGTCACACGATCTAAATTTCGCTTATCACGTTCAATTTCCTCCCGAGCGTTGACGAATGATTCCAAAAGGGACGCACAATCGCCATCTTTAGAACCTAGAGCATCGGCGTGGATATCCGTACTATGCAAATACAACGACTGACTGACAAGAAACACAACTGTAAGGGCCTCCACAAGGTGAGTGTTCCCACTCACGTCGGCCATAAGGATAGCCCTTTTAAGATTACGAATCTCCAACTTCAAGTCGGATACAACCACCCGACCAGCTCAAGAAGAAGGAGTATCAGTCATACTAGAGAAAAGAGAGGACAAGAGGAAAAGAAATGCACACACACAAAAAAATGGTCCCATCATACAGAAAATTCAATGAAAAGCATTACACGTGACCAAATGAAACTACTCTCTCTAAAACGACAGATATATGTACAAAAAAATAATAAGAAAAACAACATTGCTCGAAATAACTTTCCTTTAAAAACGTCTCTATTCTCAAGGAAGAGCTTGCAGCGCCGCCTGAGCCGAGTTGAGAGCTACTCCTACCACTTGCAAAGATCGAAACACATCCAGACATTGGAAGTAAGTTGCAACACGACGTTCAGGATAATAGCGGTGATGTTCGAAAAATAAATGAGGGAACAACTGACCCTCGTGAAGCGCTTCTTGTAAAAGACGATCCGCATATGTAAAGCGAGAATGGGAGATACTATTCTCACAATCAAAATACTCAAACACAACACTCAGCACATTATACATCTGAGTCAATCGAGTAATCTCCGCTATCAAACGAGCCCGCGCCATATGATAAAAGGGAAGATAATATATATCACGCCAGAACAAATGAAAAAGAAGAGGATAGTAAAAGATTAAGGTTAAAATTAACCAAATAAGGAAAGAAATATATAATTAACACGAGTGTAGGTTACAAGTACATATTGAATACCACATTTAATGAAGCATTAATAACATTCTAGGGAACATCAAGAGGATTATAACATTAATCGTCCTTATTAGCGATCACCAATAATAACGATCTCTCGGTTCAAATCCTTCATCATAAGAATAGCTTCATCGTACAACCGAATATTTAAATAACGCCGAGTGACTGTTTCATTATACCAACGATGAACATCCCGAACAATCCGATCAGAGGCATTGGCACTACGAGCAATCTCGAGAGTCACGGCATGTTCCCTAAAAGTCGAGCAATCCGATCAGAGGCATTGGCACTACGAGCAATTCGATCAGAGGCATTGACACTCAATCTATGGGTCATCAATATTCCCACTTCATCTTTCAGCACTAAAAGTCGCGTTAATTCGTCCCACTTATCAAGCGGTGCCACGAGGGAAGGCATGGCAGTCATGGTCAAAGTATATCCGTGAAGTTTATGAGACATGCTCAAAGGAAAGAGAAGGAAGAGTAAAAAAAAAAGGGGGGGGGGGGGGCGATGTGTATAGTGAGGAAAATGAGAAGGAAAAAGAAAGTTTTAAATAGAAGAAACAACGAATATTTATTACCACATGGTCAACAAATGACACTTACAAAAATAAATGTTTCTAGGAATTACAAATCCTTAGAAAAGATACAATACGAGCACTATTTATAAACAGACAACCCCCATTGTAATACAATATCCTGAAATTCAGGTGCCACTAATAAATACACACACAAACAAAATAAATATCAAGAGTAAAACAACCACTTAAGATATTCAAAATGTCCTAGTAAAAGTCAGCAAAAGAAAGAGGAAGAAGGAAGCCAACCAAATCCAAGATAAGCACAAACATATTACAAACACTCAATACCAAATAAAATAACTTAAACTTCCTCAAAAGCGGCTAGATCTCATTTTTTCTGCTCGAGGTCCTCATGCACCTGGGTCACAGCAGCTTCAGCCTCACAAGCCTTATACATAGTTGTTGAAACATTGGCAAGAAGCTTGTTCAGAGCAGTCCTCTTTTATTGAGCCACTTTAGTCAGCCCCTTTAGAATTTGCTCTAGTTCGGCGATTTGAGCCAGAAGGGTTGAACGCGGATCAAACTTGCTCTTCAATATACCCAGCAATTGGGCTAGCCATGTTATGGGAAACTTGATACCTATGCCAGCTTAAATGAAGATTCCCATTCCTTCACCTTACCAACGTCAGGAGGAGTATCACGAACTCGGGAAAACCCATTCGTGGCTTCAAGAAAACCTATATTCATAAAGACTAAAGTTTTCATATCCTGTATCATACCCTCGTTCACCATATGACCACTTCGCTCAACAATCATCATATAAGTAGCGGCTAAGTTTGAAGGAACCCAGAAGTCGTAGTCGCTCCGGCTTCGTCTGCACTTACGACTGAAGGGTAGCAAAAGGAAGGATCTTCCAGTTTAACTAATAGGGCAGCTGATAGGTGCATTATTTGTATTAGTTGGATACTTTAATTCATTGCTTTGTTAGTTTTCATAACATTATTCTTTGATTTTGTTTATTTTTGAGTTTCATAGGAGTTTTGAAGTGTATTCAACCAAAGAATAAGAAAGGAGTTCATTACAACATGAAATGAGCAAGGAAGTCAAGTTCTACAAATGGAGAAGGGCCAAAGACCAAATTCAACTCGTTCAAATCCAGAGTTTCTTATCATTATCTTGAATATAATTGAAAGACAAATCCAACGCAAAAATAATGAGGTCATTCTGAGTTCCTATGAGGAAGTTATGAGGACAGAAGAGGAATAAGAAGAGAAGCTAAGGGTGAGAATTAGTAGATGGCACTTTAGCAATAATAAAATGTTAAAGGGAGATATATGTCAGGAGGTGATAAAGAAGGAAAGTCTATAAATGGAAAAGGGATAGTACAAAGAAGGGATCCTCTTTTTCTCTCTCTACCCATAGAAGGAAAGGTGTAATCCTTGTTGTGGCTAGGATTGGTCTCTCTTTTACCTATCTACCCTAAAACAACCTCAACTCACAAAGACCATTGCTTTCATTGGGTTAAACTTGAGTGACTCTTGCGCCAAGTTATTCATTGAAAAGGATTCAAAGAGCGGCTCTTGCGCCTTTGATGATAAAAGGAGTTTTGCTGGAGTAGACATGCGATAGGATATTTTAGGGTTATTGATATTGAGAGTGAATAAATGTTGAGTATGATTTGGTTGATAACATGTTGGAAGATGTAAGATGAATTATCTAACCAGTACTCTTTATCTCTGATATTCGTATTAATTTACTCGTTTTAGCATAACTTAGTTATAATCACAACCAAAACCCTCATGTTTACATAAGTAATCAAAATAAATGACAACCCATATCTCTCTGAGGAATGAACTTGTTCTTATTACTATTCTCCAATCCATATTTGTGAAGTAGAGAACTTGAAAATAATTTTACTTGGGTGACAACCGACCAATGCGATAAGTTATATATTGCATATTGTTGTAGTCTCAAGTTTCATTCACCCCAAGGTTGGTTGAGGGGCAGAGACGGAGCAGTGTCTAAGATGCAAAAGAGTTAGAAACTGTATGTTTTTTAGTAGTTGGTAAGAAAGTTTAAATGTTATTCAGGGTGTTTTGGCTAATTGGGTTGTTGTATGAAATAGATTTTCTGCGAGTAGTTTGCAGAGTGAAGCTTAGTTTAGTGAGAATGTATTGTGATGGTGATCTTGAAATAGATCCAGGGTTCAGGTAGAAATGGAGTAGAACTAAAAGAAGATTTTGCAGTTCAAGGGGAAGAATCCAGATTGAACTTGATAAAATGATAGAGGTGAAGATTAAATAAGCAGTCAGGGGTGTTAGAAAATCTAGTCACGACAAGGAAGGACAGACAAGGAAAGGAAAGTAATGCAGGGTCAGCGAAGCACTAATGAAGTGAGAAGCAGGAAAAGCTCAACTGAAAAAAACACATTAAATCCTAGAGAAGCTAAGCATTAAAAAGATAAGGCACAAACAGAGAGCTTGTAAGCAAACAAAAAACTCTGCAAAGGGAAAACCAAGGCCTGCAGAGGTGAAGCAGTCAGTACAGTTAGAAGTTAGTATTAAAACACCAGCTCTAAGGAACTAGAGGGGGTTGAAAGCGAAAAACTAATGTCAGCAAATAAGTTCAAATCTACAGAAATGCTGTACAGAATTAGCAGGGCATCTACTAAGCTCAAGCAAAGTTAACTGAAAATATTTAGCAGAAATATAATTTTTGATTACGAAAACCAAAACAAACTAATTAGGACTAGACTACCAGCCCATTGAGAACTACACTTAGGTTATGCTGTTTTAATTATGTGACACATTTGGGAGTATAATGGGAGTATCCTTGCTGCAGGTGATGCTGATTTGATGTTGCTGATGTTGCATGGTGGTGATAAAACTCGAGCTCCTTTTTAAGACTAGTACCAACTCTTCCATGGTCTTAGAAAACATGACAACGATAGTGCTGCAATCATATAAAATCTGCCTTTAACTGGTAATGGATGATGCTGATACTAATGTTGATGCTGCTGTGGTGTCGATATGGAGATTTTGCTTGTTGTTGACCCACCAAACCCATAAGATGCGTGAATACTAATATGAAGAGGCTATAGCATAATAAAACTGAAGTCGGAACCTAATAGAAAGCAGTCCAATATGCCTGAATTGAGGTGGACGAAAGGCACAAAACGACATTGCCTAACTCAGAAGTAAATATATCTCCAATAGGTTGTTCGTGAGATAATTCAGGCACCACGAGATGTAAGTTCTTTATAAATAAGATGGTCTTGCAGGACCCTTCTTCATCAAAAAGGTCTTCAAAACATACTTTTTAACTAACGTCGAACTACTAAAACCAACCCAAGTTCAAGCCAAATATTAATACATAAGTCTAAACCTCCTCGCGAAGATACTTCTACTGAACCTCCAAGAAAATCAGGTACAAATAAACTGGAACAAATTTTTTCTAGCAAAGGATAAAACCACCAACAAGACATTGTGCAAGGTGTTGAAATGCATCAGGAAAATCTGGTGATATGAAATAGAAAAAAAGCCTTCTACTAACATTCAGGTTCAGATAGGTTACAAGAGAAGGATAGAGCTTAGGACCTTCAGCCGACTGACTAGAGGCTAAGGTGGTTAAACAACAATAACCATGAAAGATTTGCCGAAATAGTTGGTCTACAATTTTTTCCAGACCTAATGAATGAGATGATGAAGTGAAAAATGAAAGGAAGGTGCAATTGGCATGAAAAATAGGCTTGGCATTAATATAATTGTGCACCGGAGCAAACAGGTATTGGATTAAAAGGATGTGTTGATATCTTGTCTTCTTATAGGAATGATATTAATGATGTAAGCATCAGAAACATGAAAGAAGGCATGGGAGTCGACGGGTTTTGTCTTGAATTAAAGATTGTCTACTCTAAGTTTTAAATCACTCTTAAAATTAATCGATACTCAAGCAGGAGCTAATTAGAAACATGGGAATATCATAGATACTTTAACTTAACAACAGTGGTACTAATTGAGTCTCAATAGAAGTATGATGGCAAACCAACCTAAGAACATCAGCATAAACAACCATTTATGTTGCAGAATCAAACGAATCCAAGATAGTTGTATACCAGGAGCAGCAGAAATAGGATCCGGAGCAGCATCACTGAATCGAAGAAGAGCATCATAAGAACTTGTAATTTCATAAAGTGTCAACCCAGCACAAAATCAATTGAATGAAGGAGGATAATCCCATGAATTAAGATTTTATCAACATCAGCAACCCTATAGGTGAGTCTCAGGGCTGGTAAATTGAGATTAGCTGGAAAGAAATTGACAATCCATGGCTGAGTTTAGGGTTTTTCAGAGAAAAAACTCGCAAAGAAGGTGGATACATGGGAAAGCGCCTTCAGCTAGGCTTTTTGTTGTTTCTTTGCTTTTGCTTAAAGTTGTTAGATGTCAATATCTACAAACTAATTTGAGTCAACATAAAATTGATATCGTAATATCTATAGCATTAGTCTATTCTATTACATAAAGTAACCTATCCTAGAGATGTCTCTTGGTGCCATAATTATTTTTGACCATTTTACCCTTGTTTCATTTTCTTAAACTTACATAAATGAATGAAGGGCATCAATATAATTTAATGTACAATTACATCATATGTCATCTTTTTTTCAAATTTGTAATTTTGCTCCTATTATATAATAAACCAGGAGACTAGTAAGACAAAATATTTTTCATTTCCAATAATACACTTGTCTTTATCCTTTAAACTAAACATACAAATAAATTTATCTGTACTAAAAAATTTATTGATTAAAAAAAAACTAGCGGCATAAAAATATAATAATACTCTTTCTGTTTCAGAAAAATAATTATCTTTTTTGTTTGCACAATTATTAAGATAAAGATAAGAGAGAGTAGTTTTTTTAATTTATTTTCAAATTTACCCTCAGATGAAGAAGATGATGGAAAATGAAGGAAACTTAAAAAAAATGATAGTTTTGGAAGTTTGTCCTAATAAAAATGAAAGTAACTCTCTTGTTGAAACAAAAATTTAAAGAGAAAGTAACTCTTTTGCTGAAACAGAGGGAGTAATACTTTCCCCATTTTTCAAACATCTAAACTATTTATTTTATAATTTTATTTTTAAAAAATTAAGTCATTTCATTGAATAAGATAATAATTTTTAAATTATTTTTAATTGTTTATTATTAGTATAAAAATTATTTATAATTTAATAGTTATGTTTATATTTGTTAAATATGTGTTTAAAATGCTTTATAACCATATAATTTTTTAAATATCCATGCAGTAGTTTGAGAAATATATTATTTATTATCTTAAGAATATAGTTGAAAAAGACTTTTTTCCAGATTTTTAGAATTACACAAATTTAAAATAACTTTATATCTGAAAAACGGACGGAGTAGTTTATAATTTTAGTACACTTGAGGATTAGCCGATAATTTGAGGTACTGCATCACATGTCGCAAGATTAGTATCCCATAGATAGAAGATTTTGTGTTGAAACTGTGGTCAGCGGTCACTCGCAGTGGCATAGCGACACATTATCCAGGTACGGTGTACATTATGGGTGATGGGGCTTGGTTTCAAAATAGGGGTCACTATTGGAGGTGGCATAGTGACAAATTGTTGTCTTGATCGAGAAACGACCCTCAAGAGAATAACAAGGCAATGATGTCTTACCGAAGGGGATAACCGCTTCACGCAACACAAGGCAGTAGATTACAAGTAAACTCACAAATATATAATGCGTGATGACTATGCACAATGCAAGCAAGCGGCGCAACCTGTAACTAATATCACGATAATATTCGCATCTACCGTCGGCCAAAAACCAAACGTAACTAAATAGGACGATAAAGAAAAGCAGTCAAACATTATTTTAGTGACTTTATTGAGGGTGTTAATGTGATTTGATTGGGATTTATTGGAGTTTGCCACTCATCTAAATTATACTTCATCCATCGGTGTTAGTTCATTTGTTATATTAGGATGCAGTATAAAGATTAAAAAAGTAATTATAGGTTAATATTAACGTTCTTAGTTTTTAAAAATTGATATATACGAATAAAATATAGTAATAATATTTAGAAAAATTACGTAGAAAGTTGGATATATATATTAATCTAAATTAAATAGTGATTTTAAATTAGAGACGGATTAGAAAAAATAAAAAAATATAAACTATATTAAATAAATTAGCATAATATCTTTTTAATATAATAACTAAATAAAGATGGAAAAATATATAAAAATCGAGTTATTTAGATCCTGAACAGTCCTACTACGTGTGCTTCTAAGTTTCAGAGTAGCTACGGCACATATACTACATTAAAGTTGGTATTGCATTTTATTTTATTTTATTTTAAAGCATTTCGATCACTTAATTTGACTGACAAAGAGATTAGACATGAGATACGAAAAAACGAAGAAATAAAGATGGATTTTTGTATGTTATAAGCTTCAAGCCGCCTTGGCATCATAAGAGAATTAAAAGAAATATATTTAAAGATTAACAAATGTGCTGATAATATTATCATCCCAGAGTGACTAAATACAGAAGGTTTCAGGAGGAGACAATAGTCATGTTTTTCTTTTTGTAATTAACAATATGAGGATCATATAAGCCAAGAAGTAGTGGGTCGAGCTAGCTAGTCGGTGGAGAGAGTGCATGTATGCAATATTGTTAGTCATAGGATGATAGAAGTTCCAAATGTCTAGATCAACTGAACGGGCCGAAAGGGCCGCCGACCTTCACTAACTGTCCAAACTTCAGGCTGCCTTATCTTTTGATGGACTTGACTTTTTTTATCTAAAAGTTAAAACTCATGTGGTCTGTGACAGTTAGCAATTTGGTAGACGTATGAAATTATAAAGTACGAATACTATAAGGATTCGTAAAAGTTAAATTCAGTTAAAAATCTGATTAACGGTTTGTAATTCGATTATAATTCGGAACGGTATATGTACGTGTATAATTCGTTTAAGAGATATGGATTCGGCATACAATTTTTAAAGGGAAAATTGGAAACATGTCCCGGAATTTACCCATATATTTGAGGATCCACTGACGATTGCAATTAAGGAATATATCACAGTCATCCATTTCAACCGTTAAATGATTAATATTCGCATGTGTGGGTTTACACGTGTGCCCAATTTTACACTTCTACCCTTGTATGGTGTAGTTATCTCAAACCCAAAACCTTATCAATTAGTTGTCCATTACATACCCATCAATTTCATAGCCACCATCACACCTTCTCTACCATGTTCATTAACCCCATTAACAACATCATCACTGCCACAACTTCCTTTGGCTATTCTTCTTTATGTCGCAACCGAGATCTGCTCACTACCAAGTCTCCAGCGCCGGCTAAACTAGGTCAGTGGTCGAGACTAAGGCTAACTACCGGAGAAAGAGGGATTAGATGTTGAGCGAGAACAGGATTCGGGTTTCATTGTTCAGCCGAGAAGAAAGGGTAGTGTTGTTGCTGATGGTGTTGGATTATTTGTAAAGTTGAGATGAAACATAAAATAAAAGGTGGGTTATCGTTGTGGTTGGCATAGAAGAAGGTGTAGGTTGCTGGTGATAGTCTGAAAGGAAGAAGACAGTGAGAACTGATGGGGTTAGAAAGGAATGAACAAGAAATCTGTGAGAGGGCAGTGAAACGATGGGTTTAGTTTGAATTGCAAGAAGAAGGGTTTGAGATGTACAGAGCGAGAAGAAGAAGATGTATTTGCCGTAATTAGGTTTGATTGTTGAGTTCGCTGCCATGGCTCGTGTTTACTGATGGGTTTTGTTCACTGTATTTGGATTAGTTCTGGTACCTATTTGGGGAAAGTGAATATAAAAATGAGGTGGGTTTTAGCCCAATTATATTTCTCATATGTTTGATTTTGATTTTGGTTGAACACTGAAGTCGCCGTAGAAGATCATGTTGCCGTAAAAGATGAAGATCTCCGTCTGTTCTTCTGGTGAGTTGCATCGGCGTTCCAGTGATTTGACTCGGTGCTCACCCGGACCACACTGCTAGACCATCTATCCAAAAATGACAAGGGTATAATTGTTTGAAAATGGCATGTGTAAAGCCACACATGTGCGTTTTTGATCATTTAACGGTTTAAATGGATGGCTGGGATATTTTTCTTAGTTCCGACCGTTCTAAAATATGTTATTTTTATTATGGTTTAATGATTTTAATAAACTACATTTGCATATTCATATCCACGGGTTCAAAATCCTTTTGTATCCACATTTTCTAAAAAAAAATTGATGATGGGAGATTAAATATTATAGAAAATGGTGATGTGTTGATGATATAGCGAAGTATTATACGGGATGTATAGTTCGTTAATTCGTAAATATATGTATAATTCGTTTTAGGCTGAAACTAAACTAAGTCGGGCTTTTATACATACGCATATGATACGTATAATACGGATTCGAAATAATTCGTGTATAATTCGCGAATAAATAGGAGAATTACTAACTAAAGTCTGTCTTATTATCCTTTATAAGTTTTTCATTTGATACAACGTCGGGAAAAAACAGTCCCAAAATTGTTTTTTTAAGCGTTTTTTCTACAAGAAAATCTAGTCATGTGCACACTCCTTCAGATAATGTCAATTTAATATTTAGATTCAATTATTAAATATGTAACAGTTAATCCCGTTACTAGCTAAGAAACTTGTATCATATATATAATTTTTTTAAATTAAATTAAAAGATGAGATTAAAATGCCCCGTAAACACTCGTTAGGAACTGTGTACAAAACCAGTTTTATCCATAATTGTCTAAGGTCATCACTTGCTAGAATCTGGATTATTTTCAGTGTATA
Source organism: Papaver californicum (assembly GCA_023531435.1). Lineage (NCBI taxonomy): Eukaryota > Viridiplantae > Streptophyta > Magnoliopsida > Ranunculales > Papaveraceae > Papaver > Papaver californicum. The sequence goes on from JAJJMC010029797.1 coordinate 359,159, forward strand.
AACATTGTTACAAGTGGTAGTTTATTATATACGCAGAGATAAAAGAGTTAAGAGAATTCCCTTGGAAGATAGATTCACATCTATCTTTCCATATTACCCAAGCACCTATCATTAAACTGTAAACCCATTGTTTCTCAGTTGTAGTTTGTTCATCTGTGAACCACGAAATGACCGACCCATTGTTGGACAATGATGTTATTACTTCCAACTACATCAATGTTGATATTGATAGTCCTCCAAACAGACCTTGCAGGTCTGTATTCGAACAAGACATGCTAAATGGCTTCAATAAGACCCCTACAACAACCACAATGTAGCTCAATATATGAGTTGAAAAAAATTAGTCTTGACCTTGCAGGGATTATGCCTCTTATACATTTCCACACAAATAGTTTAATCCTGTGCGGGATCCTGCAATTCCACATAGCTTTCCATAATTTAGAATTAGATATAGCACCGGTGTCTGGAGAATTTTCACTAATAACAGCCAACAAATTATATGCATTTTTAACTGTAAAATTGCCATCTTTGGATGGCATCCATAACATCTTGTCATTCTTAGAAGGATCTATGAACATCCCCAGAATTTGGATTGCAGTTTCTCTATCAAATAGAGCATAACCAATGGCACATTTTAACTTCTAAAGTATGGAAGGAGGAGCTCATGAACATACTTTTAAGAGGTGTAATCAGAAGAGGAAGGAACTGGAGCTTGTTGAAGACCAACTACTCATCGATCCAACCAGATTCTAGTTTGCTGACCATTACTGGTTACCATAATACAACTGTCTTTAATAATTATATGACCTTTTTGAATACCATTCCAAACCCAAGATATGTTGGAAGAACTTGAGGATTCAATACTATGGAGTAAATTTCCATTCTTGAAATACTTGGATTTGAAGACTTGAACCCATAACTAAGAGCTCTCTGTGAAAATTCTCCAATCTAACTTGGCTACCAAAGATAAATTTAGTTTTTCCAAATCTCTAAAGACTAATCCACCTTGAGATTTTGCCTTACATAATTTATGTCGTGCTAGCATATTAGCACCTCTGCTAGAATTGTAACCCCAGAAAAACCTTTTTTGAATAGATATAAGTTGATCTGTGAGTTTTTTATGAAGATAGAAAGTACCCATTTGATATAAAGGAACAGAGTTTAGGACATTTTTTACCATTGTGGACCTCCCATCTTGAGTGAGAGATTTAGAAGACCAGCTATACAATCTTTGTTTAAATTTTCTTTGATTGCACAGAAATATTCCTGTTTAGAATGACTTGGAATAAGTGGATACCCTGGATATTTCTCTTTTTAGCATTCATGGTTTTAACACCAAAAATATGAGTTAGAGTAGAAGAAACATCAAGGTCAATATATTTACTGAAGTACACTGAGGACTTATCAAAGTTTATAACTTGAACAGATAATTGGTTGAATTTCTTGAGTAAACTGAGCAGGTTGTTGACATAATTAAGAGTTTCTTGAGTAACAATCAAGCAATCATATGCAAAAAGAATATTATTAATGCTTGGAGAGATAGCATCCACTTTAATACCCACATTTGACTTGTCAGATTGTGCAGCTGTGAGATGTCTTGAAAAAAAACTTCATAGCTAAAATAAATAGGTAAAGTGATAGTGGATCACCTTACCTTATCCAACTTGTAGTGTGAAACTCCTTGCAAGGAGAACTATTAAGAACCACTGAGATATTGGTGGTATAATACACTAGTATATAAGATCACACCAATAATCACTGAAGCCAAAATTCTGCAAAAGTTTGATTAAGAATTTCTATTTTAACCTGTCAAAAGATTTTTATATATCTAGTTTTACAACCATCCATCTGTTGTTTCCTTTATTATTCTTCATATAATGAATGATTTCTAGAGCAATGCATGTGTTGTGACTAGTAAGTCTTCTAGAAACATAAGTTGCTTGATATGGAGAAGTAATCTTCTCTATTAAAGGCTTCAACCTACTTACAAGAATATTATAAATTATTTTGTAAGAAGTATCGCATAGACCAATTGGTCTAAAGTATGCAGTTGTCATAGCCTTTTTCTTCTTTGGGATAAGAGAGATATATTTCTTGTTGACTTATTTAAGAATATACTTGGTCTGAAAGAATCTTTCCACCATTTGACACACATTTTGTCCCACCGTATCCCATTGACTTTTATAAAAACCTGCTTGGAAACCCTCAGGACCAGGAGCGCTCCAATTCTCCATATATACTCCTAAGAGAGTTATACACTTCTTGCATATATCGACATTTTATATGAAACTTGTTGTCATCTACAGTAATAGCTTTTGGAATGACGTTGTAAAAAATTTCATCCATAACATAAATAGTAGAATTACTTATCTCTTTAAAGTATGTAGTAAGATACATAGTCAAGTTCTCTCTAGAGAGTATCCATTGTCCTTTAGAATCTTGCAAAGAATCAATATTATTCCTAGTCTTTTGCCTATTGGTTCTGGAATGAAAATACTTGGTGTTGTAATCCATATCTTTAATACAAGTATCCCTTGACTTCTGCTGATAGAAATTATTTCTTCTTTTATGCCACTTTTGTAGGTTGGATAGCAATTTTTCTTTTAACATCTGGAGAAGTAGCTTGTTTCTGAAAATCTTCAAGTTGGCGGTGAATCTTATCAACCTGTTGATTAATATCACTAAAGTGGTTTTTGTTCCACTTAGATAGAGATTGCCTTGTGAATTTGAAATTATGTACCAATTTGAAACCAGAAGAGACCATAACAGATGTATCCCAAGCTTGAGCAATTCCAGCTACACAAATATTATTATTAAGCCAAACAAATCATCTTTAAAACTGAATGGTTAGGGCTTTGCATCAAATTATGGTGAATCGTGGGTCTTACACGAATGCTCGCCCACTAGAATTAAAAAGTTTTGTTAGAGAGCAGTTTTTGACTCGTTATCATCCAGGTTGGTGAAAAAAATATGCCATATTTTCCTGGCTAGTTTGAGGGCTACTCTAATTAGTTGAGGCCTACCAAAAAAAAAATCTCACTTAGATGAAAGAATAAGGGGTGTCTAAAAAGGATAAAACTACTAAATTACCCCCAATAATAAAACCTAATTCTCTTATCTATTTTTATTTCCATCACAAATTCTTTTATCATTTAATTCCTCTATGTTCCCTCGTTTTTCATTTTCAAACTAAAACATTATCGATTATCGATTATCGATTATCGACGATTCAAAGACCAATTAATCGTTTTTTTATATAACAATGATGGTAAAACGAGTAAATCATCCCAGTGGAATTACTCAACCTAGTGGAAGTGATCTAGGCAATGCGAAAGCGATTCGGAATAAAACATCAAAGAAGAAAACGGTTACTGAAGATGAAGAAACTCTGAGCGCAATACAAACAACAAAAATGGCTCGAATCAAGTATTTTTTTATCAACAACATTCCTCTTAATTAGGTTTTATCGACATGCATACACTCAAAAAATTAAAAAACTTGAAATATAGGTTTTATGTATTTAACCAGTATTGGTGGATGTTCATGTCCACACTGACCAATTCCTATATTAATCGACAGATGTTTGTCCTCACGTCAAATTATTGTTGTTGATGCTCTTCATGTTTGAATAACATCAACCACGAAATTAATACAATATGTAAGGATCTGCAAACTCGTCAACTCTATTTGACCGGTCAAGAGACTAATTAATCGCTAATGACTCAAGTAAATAAATATAAACATTAGTAAATAGTAATTAATCAAATAATAATTTAAAATTAAACTAGTATCATTAGATAGACCTCAAAAATTTATACGAAATGGACTACTAAAACGTGTTATTCGGATACCGGAAGGAGAAGATATGTCAACTGAAAGTTTACATGCAAAGCTTGACCTTGGTCAACTCAATTTAACTACGGGAATTGATCAAATAAAAGGTAAACTAAACATTATCGTCTAATTATAATTAATACTAATTAATTTTTCTTAGGGTTAAATTAAATCTTTTTATTTATTAAAATAAGTGTAATGGGACTGTAAGAAAAATAAATAAGATTGGAATTTTTAAACTTCAAAGTTATCCCTTTCACGTGAAGGGGAATGGAGAAAGTGGTGTTGTAAACTTGACATAAAAACAGAGAGGAAGAAAAAAGATGAGAAAAAATAAAAGAAAAGAGTTTTGGATTGTTGGTAAGAGTAGAAGATAAATAAGATGATATTGGAGTTAATAATAGTAATGAAGAAACAAATGATGATGATGTTTTTGATGGTGATGATGAGGATGATATGAGTTTGATGATGAAGATGATGTAAATTGTATATATAAACTAAGTTAGTTTATATTAACAACTATCGATTCAAATGATGAACTAAAAGATTGTGGATCTCGAGGTAGGCATGATTTGTCATCAAAAGAGGTGAGAACCCTTATAACCTTCTTGTAATTATTAAGTTCTATTATACTTTCCAGCATGATGTGTTTGTATTATCTGTGAGCATGTTTTTTGCAATTGGATGAGCATGTTGTGTAATATACGTTGTATGATTTCCCTGCAAGGAGTGCATGTTGTTTCCCCACAGCTTTTTGCTAAGTTGAGTAGGGTGGTAATTCATCTGTTTCTATATTATATATTTATTTATAATTTAGTAGGGCGGTTATTCATCCGTTTCGATATTATTAGTAGGGCGGTAATTCATCCGTTTCGATATTACATATACTATTCTATTTGGGGAAAATCACTCGTATGCATGTTATGCTCGATTGTCTAACTATCTGATCTTAATAATAATATCTAGAATCTTAGTTTGTATGGGCACTCTATGTGGATGGTGTTATTATTATTATTAATTAGGGTTGTGCTAGCGTTGTTTTCTTCATTGAGTAAAGCGAGGTTAGGGTAACACTCTGCTTCTTAAATGCCTGACTTGTTGAGTGCGTTAATTTATTATTGTCTCTTAAAGTGTTGTTATTCTAAACCTGTAAAGCATGTTAATGATTACTTGAAAGTTATATGTTTCCTCTGAGCACCCTTCGGGATGACGTGGTCACTCGTTTCCACTTTAATTTCACTTATTAGATGAGATGGTGCACATGAAGATGTTCGTTTTCATAGATTAGAGCATAGCAAATTAGAGTCGCTTTGGTATCATTTATATGTACGTATCTTTTGTGTATATTTATTTTGTAAAGTGCAATACACTATTATATTTATATCAGTTGAAAGATTTCATTTGTAAATATCAGAATATGTAGGTTTTAGTTTATTAGCTTATTATATAAGTTGATAGTTTAGATTTCGTAATGTGACAATATTAGATTAATCTCTATATTAATTAGTAGTTAAATTTTGGGTTGTCACAAGTTGGTATCAGAGCTCACCATTAGATCTTACATGGGAAACAATAAATAAATAACCAGTACCAGTTAGTAAATTAGATTAGTTTATAACTAGGTTGGGTTGTGAGATAAGTCTTAATTACTAAAATATACTAAGAACTAAAATTTATGTTAGTTGATTGAATGATTGATTTGTGCTACATGCTGATTTGTTTGGTTTTTGTGTTGTGTGTATATATTATGAAGCAAAAATAGTAGAAAACCTAGAGCCAATAATTAGTTAAGATAGAAATTAGCGTGGTAAAACTAGAGCTAAAATTTTTAAATTTACATTATAGAGAACAATATAGATTAGGTTTCATTTCATGTTTACTTCGAACTCAATTAGATTGAGTTTGAATTTTCAGATTTATAAGAAATAACATTCTTTTAAAATAATAAAGTTTATTTAGAGCCAAAAATTGTAGTTAATGCAAACTCTTTTATATGGGGGTAGTCAAATGAGATTTATGTAGACTTTTATTGAATTTTTTGAGTGACTCCTGGAGATTCTCTGAAAATCTAAAGATTTCTAGTGATTCTCTGAGAGTATTTTAGAGAGTTTTTGTGACTTATAGATACAAAAAAAATGAAACTTGTAAAGAGTCTCTGTGATTTGTGGAGACAAAAAAATGTATAAAATTCAATTAAAAATTCAAAACATCTACCGATTTTTTTTAATTATGCACGTTATAATGTTAATAAAAGTACCATGAATACCTAGTAAAATATGTGTTCATTGTCAAATTATATCTCACTGTTAGCTATGTTTTCATTAGTTTTATTCCCGTCATCCCACATTTTATTTGTTATGCTATCTCGCCACTGGTTAGCATCTTCTCGTTGTTGTCTCGTTTGATTTTGGGAAAGATAGTCGGTTCCTTGGTCATCAGCTCATACAAAAAAAAAAAAAAAAAAAGTGGTCCTACTCTCAAAAATAATTATTCCCTAAATTGCCAAGTCTCCCAAAATATCACCTCTTGGGAGAGATTTCTACTATGCATATTTCCTAAAAAAGTCTCCCCAAATCTCTGAAAACAACAAATCAATGACTTTTAATTCTCCTTCAAATAACATGGGTGTTAGACTGACTCTTATGAAATCCTAATCCAATAACAAGGAGTTTAGAGAACTTAAATGATTTAAAGAAAGTCTCTAACCAATAACAATAGACATTAGGAGACTATCTAAAAATCTCTATGGACTAACAGTAGATTTGAAAACTCTCCGGAAGTCATTTGAAATCTCATTTGACTACTCCTTGTTAGAATCACTTTAGGAAAATATTTAATAACAAAGGACAATATGTGTATATTAAAATTTAACTTTAAATTTTGATTGGATAGTTTGATTATCCGTAAATTACTTAGTTTTTTTATTAGATTAATTTCTGATAGTTGTTCTTCAATTACAAAATAAAATTAGGAATTGTCTTGTATAACGTGTTCATACGTAAAAGATTTTAAGTATAATTTTTTTCTGCTTAACAAAATAAATAAGGGAATACTTAGTGTATATATAATTAGTACTTCAACATTAATATGTTGACAAAACCAAAAATTGAGATAAATAAGTTTAGAAATAATTGAACTTAGAAAAATTATTTTTTAAATCATTAAAATTTAATACATTAAATGGACTAATGATAACAATAAAATAAAATCAATAACAATAGTATTTGATTATTGGTATAATATTAAAAAATTTCCTGAATAAAATTTGTTAATAAATATATAACAGTAAATAGTTTACAACATTAAATATTATTTAATTATGGTAAAAGACTCTTATATTGATTAACGATACCATAGAAATAATAAATAATAATAATAATAGAATATATATTTTAATCTTTAAATAAATAGTAATATGTATAAAATTCATTATGTGATAATTACAAAACTATAGAAGATTGTTGGATTGATGACAATAGAATTCATTAATAATTATTTATTTTTGTTGTTTTTTACCAAACCAATAATTTAATAAATTAGATGAAAGAAATAAATAGTAAAATAATAATAATAATAATACCTTAATAACGGGTATCGTATTAAATTTATTTTAGATAGTATTTAATTAATTGATACATATTAAAAATCATTAGGATTGTAGGGCGGTAATTCATCCGGTTCGATATTATATATTTATTTAAAATTTAGTAGGGCGGTAATTCATCCGTTTCGATATTATTAGTAGGGCGGTAATTCATCTGTTCAATATTATATATATATATATTAATAATATAGTAGGGCGGTAATTCATCATTTTTGATATTATATATACTATTCTATTTGGGGGAAATCACTCGTATGCATATTCTGCTTAATTGTCCAATTATCTGATCTTGATGGTAATATCCAGAATCATGGTTTGTATGGGCACTCTATGTGTATGGTGTTATTATTATTGATTGGGGTTGTTCTAGCGTCACTCTGCTTCTTAAATGCCCGACTTGTTGAGTGCGTTAATTTATTATTATCTCTTTAAATTGTTGTTATTCTAAAACTGTAAAACATGTTAATGATTACTTGAAAGTTGTATGTTTCCACTGAGCACCCTTCGAGATTATGTGCTCACTCGTTTCCACTTTAATTCCAGTTATTAGATGAAATGGTGCACATGAAGATGTTCGTTTTTATCGATTAGAGCTTTAGCGAATTAGAGTCGCTTTGGTATCATTTATACGTATGTATCTTTTGAGTATATTTATTTTGTAAAGTGTAATACACTATACTATCAGTTGGAAGATTTCATTTATAAATATCAGAGCAGATGGGTTTTAGTTTATTGGCTTATTATCTAAATTGATAGTTTAGATTCCTTAATGTATCAATATTAAATTAATCTTCATACTAATTAGTAGTAAAATTTGGGGTCATCACACAACAGCGAATGCAAAACATTTTTTTTATTTATTTATTTTTAGAAAAACGTGCATTATTAACCATTTACTACTTATTCACTGCTTATCCAGAAAATAATAATAAAAAAATACAAGGAAAATCTCATATCTCTAATCTAAGGAAAGCCTTCCAACAATTGTAATCTCTTTTATAGAACATTTTCATCATCTTATAGAATTACTTAGTCCTAGATTTCAAATCTTGAATCATTTTCTCCACCCTTGCTGACTCCTCCGTCAATGCCTTCTCATCTTCCATGATGATCTTTGAAGACGGGATTAAGTGGGAAAGGATACTTTCACGATCCGTCTTGACGACGTACGTTCAGTCGTTGGCGGAGCCACCCTATGTTAAACCTGAGGGATTCACGGTTAGACATCATCATGTTCCATTTCTGCAAATCCAGATTAGTGATATTATGAAGAGTTACTGTGTTCATGTTTTCAATCATAGGAAGGAGGCCATCCACAGTAATCACCAAAGTAGGAGCACTAGTACAAATTTGGGCTTCCGTGACAGTTCAAAATTCTTAATCATGACAGTTCAAGAAATACTGTTACAAACGAATAAGCTACGAGATATACGCGACAGTTTATTATAAAAAATCACACTAATAATGGTACAAAAATGTGACAATTTATTAACTGTTACTTAATAATTATACCATGACAATTTTTGTAGAAAACTGTTAGTGTATATTGATGTACAATAACAGTTATAAACTGTCACGATTCTTAAGAAATAGCAACAGTTTTTGTAAGAACTGTTATAGAAGTGTATAGCTATATATGACAGTTTCTGTCAATTAAATTCATTTTCATTTATAGTGACAGTTTTAATCAAAAACTGCTGCTATTTATCAAATACGGTTCTTAGTTATAAGTTGTTTGAAATTTTTATGAATATAGTGGGCGTTGTACATGGGATGTTAGTGGGTATTCTCGCCTCTCATCTCGTTCAATTAAATGAAGATTTCTCACCCAAATCGCATCTCAAGTTTTCTCACCCAAATCATCAGGTAAATTGCATGTCAAGTTTTCAGGCAAATCACATCTCAAGTTTTCAGGTTAATCAGGCAAATCGCATCTCAAGTTTTCCCACCCAAAACATCAGGTAAATCCCATCTCTGATATTCTTTTGGTTTTTTCTATTACATAAATCTGGATTTGGTTGGTTACCTTCTCAATCTCGAATTAGAGTTATGATTGGAAATGTTGGGTTGAAATCAGATGTTTTTGGTGGAACCTATAATTTAGATTCTTAACCCAATTGCTCATATCGATTCAGAGTGGAAGGCTAAGAATCATGTAAGTTTCGAATCTATGAAATTTTCAATTCCTTCTGGAGATTCTATTGGAATAAAGACTTGATTTTTGATTTTCGTTTTATGTTAAGGAAAAGTAAGAACACCATTGCAATATCTCTAATTTCATTGTTGCTGTTTTTTGAACTTCAAATAAGCTTATGGCTGTAGTTGCGTTATCAGCAGTTATGTGGGTGTTGAGTATTGTAGAGATGAAAAGACTGATGTTGTTATGCAAAATTAGTGTTTTCTTTTGTAAGTTGGGGTTGTGCAGGATAGTGTCCACAGTTTGCACATGTTATTTCATTGTTGCTGTTTGTTTAACTTCAAATAAGCTTATGGTTGTAGTTGCTTTATCATCAGTTATGTGGGTGTTGAGTATTGTAGAGATGAAAAGACTGATGTTGTTATGAAAACTTAGTGTTTCTTTTTGTAATTTGGGGTTGTGTAGGATAGTGTCCATAGTTTGCACATGTTTCGTAAATGGTAATTGTTTGCTCCACCTTGTATTGTGGGTGAAGTTTCCGCGAAGAACCTTGCTTAGTTGTATGCATTGTGTGTGTTTTCTTCATTGAGACATAGTTAGGAAGAACATTATTGATGCATTTTGGAGAGTGGGTGTGTTTTTTGGTGTATGCAGTTATGTGGGTGTTAAGTATTGTAGAGATGAACTGAGATTTTAGAAGTTAGGGTGTCTAAGAATTATGTGTATGCAGTAAAATTTTAAATCAACTAGTGGGTTCCTGTTTACTAACTTGGTGTTGTTGGTTTCATAAGTGGGCATTTACTGCAAGCGGTTGAGGGATATTGGCTGAATTTGGTTACATTTGTAAAAAGGTGTGGTACAAAGCATGTGGAACATTCTCTATAACTTTATCATTGATGAATGATAGTGATTGATCACGTTTTTCATTATCGATTTTTTTTTTGAGAAGGGAAGATTTGAGACTAGTAGTCATAAGAATCTGATATAATCAGCGAGTCTAACACCGATTTCAGCCAATATCCCTCAACCGATTTCAGCCAATGAAGATTTGAAATTAGTAGTTATGTGGGTGTTGAGTATTGTAGAGATGAAAAGATTGATGCTTTTATGCAAAATTAGTGTTTTTTTTTGTAAGTTGGGGTTGTGCAGGATAGAGTCCATAGTTTGCACATGTTATTTCATTGTTGCTGTTTGTTGAACTTCAAATAAGCTTCTGGCTGTAGTTGCTTTATCATCAGTTATATGGGTGTTGAGTATTGTAGAGATGAAAAGACTGATGCTGTTATGCAAACTTAGTGTTCTTTTTTTGTAAGTTGGGGTTGTGCAGGATAGTGTCCATAGTTTGCACATGTTTCGTAAATGGTAATTGTTTGCTCCACCTTGTATTGTGGGTGAAGTTTCCGCGAAGAACCTTGCTTAGTTGTATGCATTGTTTGTGTTTTCTTCTCTGAGACAGAGTTAGGAAGAACATTATTGATGCATTTTGGAGAGTGGGTGTCTTTTTTGGTGTATGCAGTTATGTGGGTGTTGAGTATTATAGAGATGAACTGAGATTTTAGAAGTTAGGGTGTCTAAGAATTATGTGTATGCAGTAAAATTTTAAATCAACTAGTGGGTTCATGTTTACTAACTTGGTGTTGTTGGTTTCATAAGTGGGCATTTACTGCAAGCGGTTGAGGGATATTGGCTGAATTTGGTTACATTTGTAAAAAGGTGTGGTACAAAGCATGTGGAACATTCTTTATAACTTTAGGAGATACCGGTTTCAAATTATGTCTGGACATTCTTAAACTTCATGTTCTCTGTGTTAATATCCTCAGTCCACCACTGTTTGGTTAGACGAAATTTGCATTTTGAAATTCTTTCCGTCTGTTGCATGTCTCTCTCTCTATCTTCTGTGTTAATATCCTCAGTCCACCACTATTTATCTTTATGTTCTTTGTTATTTATGTGTAGACAGTTTTGCACACTGGTGGAATATGCTAATGTGTACTGTGTAGTTTGGAAAACTTACCTAATAAGAAGCTCAAGTGACCAGATATGGTGTGGTGACACCCGTCTTACTTGTATTGATGAGATTTTCTTAATTGATTACAATGAGAAACAGGTATTGTATGTAACGTCTCTTATTGATTTGGATAGCTATAGCTCAATTGTGTTGAGTTTCAGAGGTTAGCTCATAAAAATGAACCCTTTATTATGGCTTCCCATGCCAAACAAGTGTTTTATGTACAAGACCAACTTTACTGTCTATCGTCATATCAACACGTGACAAAGACGTAAATGTGGAAGAGTTTGTAGATGAGTCATTGTTCTTTGAAGGTAGTGATACTTTCGAAAATACAGTTCCAGCTGCAGATTCATTTAACATCAATTATGAGTCTCAGTCTGCTCTGTTGCGTAACAATGATGATGGTGTCTGGATTGAAGACTTCACGAAAAAGCAAAATAAAAAAACTAAGAAAAATTCCAACCCAAGAGAAGAAGACAATCCAGTGGACAATGATAGTTCAACGGATGATGACAGTTCAATGGTAGGCGATTCAGATTTAGATTAATTCGTTACCTGCTAATGATTTTCCCTAGTAGTCACGATTTAATTGGTATGTGAAGATAAGAGATTCTAATTTTTCTAAGATTTCTCTGACATCTCCATGCAATTGGGAGAATTTTTTTTGTGATGGTGGTGGTTGGGATTTGTTCATGCAGGACCAGTAGATTATGAATGAAACATGAGAAAATGTCTTACTTAGAGGACGTGGTTCAGGAATTCTGGAGAATCCGCATATCCTTGATTCTGGATTTACGCTATATTTGGTTGACGAGGATGAATACCTTAAATGATAATAGGGGTGAACATGAAATCTCAAAGATTAATTCTGGAGAATCCGCAAAGTCAAGGAATTCCGGAGAATTCTGCTAATGCACATAGAAAAAGACAATCCCAAGAGAAGAAGACTTCAGTCTATGATTTTTGTGTTTGTAGACTTCCTAATATTCCCCTTATTTCTTACACTTGTATTGCACCTCAATCGATCTTACTATTAGTTGTAACCTGATTTCCATTTAGACAGACAGCGCTGTAATACTAGTTATAGAATCTTCATATTTATATATAAACATCAATTTTGTTGTGTCTTTTTACAAAATTTAATCTTTATTCAAATGCTAGTAGTAGTACAGTTGCTTGTAGGCATCAGTTGGCCAGGGAACTGTTGGCTTTTGTATGGTAGTCCTGGGCTTCACAATGTTGTGAATTTGAAAACACCAACAGGTTTAGCTTGAGAGATTCAGAACTACTTTTCACCCAATATGAAATAGCTTAAATACACCCTAAGCAGAGACATGATTATGCACCCGAGCAAAGACATGGCATGTGTTAGAGAAAAGAAAAATGTCTGTCGGAAAACATAGGATTCTACAAGCTAAAGAATCTCAACAATCAACACTGAAAACATCAGCTCTGTTGTTTGGTTAGGGTAAATTAAAAGAGGATTTTCATTTACTCTTAGGTACTTTAGATCTGGGTTTTATGCTCTAAATACCAAAATAAATTTAACTCTTTCAACGAGTTCCCTAGCTGCTTCTAATGGTCTTCTCTTTTTGGTAATCTTCTATCCTCTTTAATTATTATTATCACAATTTGAATTTCTTCAAATTTTAATTTCAGTACGTAATTGCTTAAGGGAATAGATGACATTGAATTAATACTAGCTTAAGGGTGCAGACTTTTTCTCATATCTGGGAAGAAAAATATCTTTCTGGGATTCTAGGAGTAGAAATTTAGTATGTTTGTTCCTCCACTCATTTTATCACTTAAGGACAAAGGGATGTTTTTTCACAATCATATAAACTGAGTACTGAAAAAACTTTGATATTAGATATCAAAGTTCACTTTGAAATATAAGTTAAGTTAGTACTAGTGTTTAATATTTTGATTAAAATTTATTATTCATGTGCTTGTGTGTTGCTTGTAAATTTTATTTTGATTTATGTTCAATTGGGTTTTACTTGATGCAGGAATGGATATGTCTCATCTTACATGTGGAGGTTGCCTAACATTGTTAATGTACGCGCGTGGGGCAACAAGTGTGAGATGCTCTTGTTGTCACACAATTAATCTTGCCAGACCACCAGCACCAGGTTTGTTCTTTGTGCGAAAGTTTTGCGAATAACATAAACTATCTCATATTTTTGCTGAAGATTTTATTTGCTTAGACTTCTAGCATCAAGTGTAATTGAATTCTAATTGTGTAAACCTTCCATCTTTTACTGGTATCTCAAATGCTCAACAAAATACTCAGACCATTAGGATGATAAACTCCATACATGACTAGACTATAAACAGGTGTAATTTAGGTGCCTGAAACTAGTTTTCTGAATATCTACTGACTTTTCAATAGGTATGATTTATGGAACTCGGGGCATTTAGTTATAACACTATTCCAACTATGTCAGCTCACTCCTGTCTATGATTACACCCTTTCCATATTATATCCATATTCACAGCATTCTGAGATGTCACTGAGAGTTTAAAGGAGTTCATGAGATCACAATCTATTTATGTGGGATATTTGGTATATCCTAAACTCCAACCTAATCGTCAATCTATGGTGCCTCTTTGCAGGAATTTTAAGTTGTCATCCAAATATTATGGCCCCTTTCAATTACTGTCCAGAATTGGTCAGGTAGCTTATAAGCTCAACTTGCCCTCAAGTTCAAGGATTCACCCAGGATTTCATGTCAAGGAGAGGGGTAATGTCATTTCCCTGTAGCAATTTTAGCCGTTGATGCTAGGTATTGTAGTTGATATCCCTAGTTATTTTCTATCGTTGAAGCATTCTACTTTTGTCAAATAGTTGTTATTATACCTGCGAGTTAACATTACTACCAGACACATATCCATACATAAAATTACCAAAGAGATCCATGACATTTGAACTTTATTTCAATATAGAACTAGTTAGTTTAATACAGTTAATTTATCGCCACGGCGTTCACAATATTTTAGTTTTCTTTCATTCAATTTTCTTTAGTACATTTTATGCACATTCGATTTTTCGAATATTTGGTTGTGGACACATGTTTGATTGTTCATGTACAGTTTAGCTTATATTGGCTTCTTTTTCTTAGTGTCATAATTTCATTATTCGTTTTGTTTACCAGAGTTTAAGATAAATGCACTTTGTGTCACAGTACTAACATGACCAATCCTAGCTGACATTGAACCATTCAAGTAGAACAAATCGTCTTTCAGTTTATTAATTGCGTTGGTGTTAAACACTTTCTCTAACTCCTCATTGATGAGCTTCAAATTATTTTGAGATACATTTTGGATAGGAAAAGTAGGTGTTTGAGGTTTAATATCAAGTTGATTTTGGTCCAAACCGAGTATTTCAATTGTCAGAAATCCATCGAAACATCCAGAGATGGAAACATCTTCTGAAGAGAACTCAACTCCTTCGCAAGGGAAGATTGTTTTCTTGAAATCTAGCAGAACCCATTCTAGCTAATTTTTCTTAGTTTATCTTAGTACTTTTATCTTAAACTCTGGTAAACTTTCTGAGATTGGTTTTCCATGTTAGGAATTCTAATGAAGATGTCTTGGAGGCATCTTCTACAGGTACGTATATCTCTCTTTATCTTAGTTTCTCTTTTATTGGAGTTTCGTCTCTGGTTTGTGTGCTTTTTCCTTAATAAGAAGAGGCTTGTTGTCTATAAACCCAAATAACAAACACAATAAAACTGTAGTTTGAATTTTAGACATCCGAATCCTGGTTGTTCTGCATTCAATTTGTTTTATTGCTACAACTTATAAAGAACCATATTCTGATCTTTATGTATGATACCCATATTAAATTACTATAAGGCCACTTCTCAGTCTCTATATCAGCCTTATGGTAAGATCAAGTTATAAGGGTTTCATGTTAAAAACATTCCATTAATAATATATGTAGGGTTTTTTTGGTCACTCATGACTTAACAACCGCTCTCCCACTCACACACGACCTAACAACCTTCTCAAACATATATTCTCCTATTTGTTTAAACCTTCTCAAAAATATCTATGTTTCCCCTATCCCTTGCATTTTTTCTTAAAACTAAAATCAACATTTCTTTCTCCTCTCTTCAACAAAGACCTGGTGTCTGTTGTGCCAACACTTGGAGGTACCATTTTTTTTCTTCATATGTTCTCTATGAAATCAATGAAAATACATTACCATTTTTTGTCTAGGGTTATAACATTTTTGATTGAGATTACGAATAATGTATATCTTGGTTTAAGATTTATAATGTTGTTTAGAGTGACAAAATTAGTATGAAACCAATGAAAATACATAACCATATTTGTCTAGGGTTATAACATTTTTGATTGAGATTATGAATAATGTATATCTTTTTTTAAGTTTTAGGGCATTTGCTGTTTAGGGTGACAAAATCAGTAGTTGTTGTTTACCTATTATTGATTTAACAAAAAATATTAACCTATGATGTTCATTGTTCATCAATTCTAGTAATGGAAGATTCAACGTCTGTTTCAGAGCCTCAGCCAGAGAACAGTGGTGACTGTATTGAGAAACAACGTAAGATAGTTAAACTGTCAGAACGTCAAGTAGCTTCGAGGAACCAGATTTCTTATATCTGTTTTTGTTTATGTTAGTGTACTTATTCTTGATAATAATTATTTGTTAATTGTAGGTAAATATAAACCTCGAAGTATTACGAGGTTACCTCTTCTCGCTAGTGAGAACATACTGAAGAAGAAACAAATTCTTTTGAATGAAGACGGTCTACCAATAGTAAGGGGACAAGCTAATTTGAAAAGCTATATGGGAGTTATTGCAAGGGTGCAGATACCAATAGACATCGACTCCTGGAAATATGTACCTCTTTCAAAGAAGGATCGATTGTGGCAATTAATACAGGTATTTGTATGAATGAATATCAAATTTTATACACAACTATTTTTATGAATGATATCAGATTTTATGTGTATTACATGTAATATACTAATATGTTTCTTGTATCAATGTGTTTAAATTGCTTGTGTTAAGAGTCGATTTGAAGTCGAACCAGGTTTGAAAAAAACTTTGATTTGTGGATGTGGAGAATTGTGGAGAAACTTTAAGTCTAGACTGACATAGCAAATTCGGAAGTACAAGGATCAACCTAAAAAACTCAAGAAGCCCCCAACAGAATATCCACAAATTAAACAACTACAGTGGGATAGATTTGTGAAGTCCAAATTGAGTGAAGAGTTTGAGGTGTGCATATATATACTTTCTTTTAGTTGTTTCCTTGTTAAAATTTTTCCCTTACAGCCCTTAAAGCAAGTTTGTTTGTGATTTAAAGGATATACATGAAAAAAAATCAGAGAAGAGAAGACAAAATATTTACAACCACCATTCTGGCCGTAATGGTTACGACGGGCTAAAGGAGATATTAGTACGTAATTGTTTTTATTATTGTTGTTATTGTAATATGTAACTAGTTATATATTTATCTTTATGGCTGTTCATCCATTAAATTTCAAATGAGCAGATAAAGAGGGGTGACTACACACCAGATGAAATTGATCGACGTGTATTGTGAAAGGAAGCCTGAAAGGTTGATGGAGAATACAAAGATGATGCGTGTAAACAAAAAGGAGACGAAATTGTAAGCTTTCTTACATATGTAGGATGAGATTGAAAAGAGACATAAAGGTATGGTTTCTATGAATTTACTAACTTTCTTCTTAATTTACAAACATTCCTGTATGCAGGATGAGTTTGAAAAGAGACGTAAAGATGGGACAGTTGATGAAGATAGTGATATTGATGCGATAACCAAGCTTTTTGGTCCTGAGCACCCAGGAAGAGTCAGGGCAGCTGGAAAACACATCACCCCAACTGCATTCTTTGGTGAACAGAGAAGTCGTTTCAGCGTAACCAAGGAACGGTACGAGGAAGTCCTAGAGGAAAATAAGCGCTTGAAACTAGCAAATGCTTTATTAGAAAAGGAGGTTCTAGAATCTCGACAAAGTCATCAGGTGATATACAAATTTAATTTCCAAAACCTACTCTGTTATGAAATCTTTTTTTCTTTGTTTATGTTTGAACTGTCTTTTTAAACTTATGCATTTGGTTCTACCTAGGTACTTGATTGGATTTTTAGGAAGTGGTTAGATTGAGGAAATGATATTGCAGTGTGATGGCTAAATCCATGCAGTATATGTTTAGTGATTAAGTGATCATATTGAGTTTTTTTTCTTGGATATCTATTGGCATGTTGGATTTTTGTTTATGTTTGGAATCTTTGGAGGATATCTGCGAATAGTAATCAGAATATCATATGTACCATGTTGTTATTCACATGATATATACTTGGCTGTGGTTTCCATCACCTAGGTCATTAAAGTTATTTCAAACCATATAAGTTCTGTTGTAAACCATACACGGGAGACAAACATGATACATGAGGTTAATGACCACAGAACTGTGCTGCCAGTAACCCACAGTGGTGAAGGTAATGTTGGGATCTAGTTGACTTTTGTGGGTGTGTTTTTATGGTCATATTCTTAGAAATGTAACTGTTGTGTCTGATCCAATTTTTGCTGAATATTTGGTGTAAAAAAATACTCACATGTAACATCAGTAGCTTGGCTATTCAAAGTGTAAGCAACATTCCGTTACATGGTATGGACTAAAATTCTAAGGCATTTATACTATTTTGCTGGTTATCGACATAATGTTTAAACCGTCTTCATATATTGTACGTGTTATGTATAGGAAAGACTTAAATATATTTGTGATGCAATCAAAGGTACATTAGATATTATATTAACTCTCATATTTAGTATTGATATTTTTTTTCAAATTTTAGTCATTTGCCGCATCTCGCCCCCATCTAGCTCAACCAACTATGTCTCAATCGTCAAGAAGTCCCAAAATTCGAAAGGTAGAAGTTACCACGTTTTTTATTAGTATATTATGACAATTTTTTTTTCTTTCTTTTGTTACTTAATTTTAAATCTTGTTGTGAGCCAACTAAATTTCTTTTCCAGAAATATGTTACTGCTACTACAAGGAGTTATGAAGTTGAGAAGGCATCTCACCACCATCTAGCCCATCCAACAATGTCTGAATCGTCAAGAAGTCCCATAATTAAAAAGATAAATTTGGCCACATTTATTTGATTATTATTTGTTGCAATTTTTTCTTTTTTCTTTTGTTACTCTAATTTTTAATCTTGTTGAGGGCCAACTAATTTTTTTTCTCCAGAAAGTTGTTACTGCTACTACAAGGAGTTCTGAAGTTGAGAAGGCATGCCTTAAAACATTTATTTTTTTACCCCTGCATGAAATGGTGTACATACATATGAATTGTTTTTAATTGTTTAAGCGTTTCACCAAATTATTTCATTGATCTCATTAGTGATTTCTTTTTTCATTTTTAAATATTAGATTTCCTGTTTACAGACAACAACTAATTCGTTACTAAAAAAAATTGTTCATAAGATGAAGAGATCCGGGAGTGATATTCATCTCAAGTCTAAGCAGAAGAAGGTAACTAATTGTCCACTACCAAATATATAGCTTGGATCATTAGTAGTGTTCATTGGTTTATCAAAATAATTGATTAATGGGTATATTGATGTAATCTCATAATCAGGTTTCCGAATCTCCTACAGATACGTCCGCTGAAAGATTTGGAATTGGGAAGGTAGTCTTTGACATATCCCATGGTTGACTTGTAGTATTCTATGATTTATTTTTCTTCTCATTATTATTTTGTAGAAACTAATTGGTCAAATACATATAGGCCAAACCATGCAAGTTACTCATAGACTCTGGTAAAGTTGCAGCTGGAAATGCCAGCAACCCCAAAGAAAAGGTACATAATGTTGAGTTGGGTGAAGGTAATTGCCGTGTTCTGGTCCTGTCTGCTAAAGATCTTGAAGCATTAGTCCCAATACCACATGAAGATGAGATAGTAACCATCAAAGATGCTCTAGGGACATACGTGGCGTGGCCCAAAAAACTTGTAGTTGTAGAGGAAAAGGTATGTGGCTAATGTTGCATTGTATTCTTTGACCTGTTATATTATTATCACTTTTGTATTTCTGGTCATGAATCTTATTCTGTAGGGTGAAGATACAACAACTTCTTTAGATTTCCTTGAGAAATTTTTGAACGATGCAACTTTCCATTTAAAAAAATTGGGGGGGGGGGGGAGTTTTTGTTACAATAGAGGCCAATGTTTTCAAGACGGCAACCAATGACTCTGTATGTATTAAGAGGGTGATATCGAGAGTATCTGTAGACGAGAACTGCGGGCATCTGTTACTGATGTTGTTATTTACATCAGGTAATGCTAGACGTTATCCTCATGTGTAGTAGTATAATCAACAATGTATCTATCATAAAGTCTTAAAACTTCACATGTCTCGATTTTCAGGTATTTGCATCAAAAATATCTCTCGAAAAAAAAAATACAAGTTTACCTTTATGGATCCTACGGTAATAACTGAAAGTGCATCTAGTTCTTCAAAAATGACCATTGATTTGGTAGCGCGGACGGACAAAACAACCGAAGAACTTGTTTTCGTACCCTATGTGAAGAAGTAAGTATTAGCGTGTTATACATTTCAATATTAAAATTAAGCACACTAGTATTTGGTTTTAGAATGTTCTCACTTTTCATCTGTTGAAGAAGAGGATGTCTGAGTTGTCTCCTTTGGTGGAGTTTTAGCACATGACCCATATATTTTATATGCATTCATCAAATATTTCCTTTATTTTGGACAAGTTCTGTGGTTGATGTAGGAAAATGGATTATCATGACCTAGGTTTTTTATTGTTATTGGAAGACGTTATTAACTTTGGTTGTTTTACATCCATCATTGGGTCTTAATGGTTGTGAACTTGAGTATTCAAAATGTATGGTGGCTGAATTCGCAAGGGGGGAAACAAGATAAAGAAATTGAAAAAATCATGCAAAGGTCAATTACATTTCTCTTTTCATACTAATTTTGTATTGTCATTAAGTATTTTCATATTTACTTAAACTTATTGTCATCCAGGGTTGTGGAAGGATGCCTTAAAAAAAGACATTCGAATGGTTCTACGGTGTTTTGTTTTCCACAAGTAAGCGCACTAACTTAACTGTGATGATAAATTGCAAAATTGAACATTATTAACCAATATATTACGTATTGCATGAATATTAGCATATCCCGCAACATAAAAAAAATTGGGAATCTGGATTTTATGCAATGCGATTTATGAAAGAAATCATAGAAGGGCAGCTAAAACTGCATAGTACAGTAATGGTAAGTACACTTTTGGAGTTTTCTTGTTTTCATTTTGATTTTTATCTTCTTAATTAGTTGTATGATTTTAGAACTTTGGTGTGTTTGTTGAAGGCTTTACATGAATGGGTTTTTTGAAAATGAAAATGCCTTTTGCCAGAACTTGATATGTTTGTTATACCTCAAATGCAATATTGATGTGGTTGATTTATTGTGAAACATTCCCCCTACTGGACTTCTATACCTATAGTTTTCTTGTGGTGAGTGAGTAGTGCTGGTGGTGGGTTACATAGTTGGTGTAAGTGGTTTGTTGTTGATGAATGGGTGGTGCTTCTGAGTGCTTGATTTGGTGGGTGTCGTTTTTGGGGAGTGAGTTAATGGAATTAATTAATGGTACTTATTTTATAAAAATGTAATTTTCATTTTTGTTAATTACTTCAAATAGTACTTACTTTGTATTCTTTTTGCAGAGAAGCCCTAGTACAATGAAGAAGAGATCATGGAAGTACGAAGAGAATGGGTAAACCATGTGCTACCGTTATTAGTGACATGAATTGGCAGGAGTAGATTGGGGACATGAATTGGCAGGAATATATTTCGATCAGCACTTCGTAAAATGGATGTGGTTTCGATCAACACTTCATTGTTAATTTCTTTTATTTAGCACTATATAGACTACTTTCATATCAAGTCTTTTGAATTATATATGTAGTACATTCACTTCTAGTTAACTTATTTTATTTGAACTTACTAGTTCCGTACTAGCTATCTGTTAAACAGTTTATTGAGTAATCTAATGACAATTTTATTAAAAGCTAAATTTTATTTCTATAATTTTATTGAGCAGTATCAGTAACTAGTTTGCTACAAATTAGCCTTCTACAAAGTTGACTCTTCTATGACATTTTTAGTATAAGAAATTGAGTAATTGATGACAGTTTACGAAGAAACTCTCATCTTAGTCTAAGAAGTTCAGTTTTTAATGACAGTTTTTATGGAGAAACTGTCACTTTAGTAAAAGAAATTAAGTTATCCATGACCGTTTTTATGGAGAAACTGTCACCTTAGTAAAAGAAATTAAGTTATCCATGGAGAAACTGTCACCTAAGTAAAAGAAATTAAGTTATCCATGACTGTTTTTATGGAGAAACTGTCACCTCAATAAAAGAAATTAAGTTATCCATGACAGTTTTTATGGAGAAACTGTCACCTTAGTAAAACAAATTAAGTTATCCATGACAGTTTTTATGGAGAAAATGTCACCTTAGTAAAAAAAATTAAGTTATCCATGACAGTTTTAGTTAGAAAATGTTATTATATATTGTCAACAATGACAGGTTTATGAAAAAACTGATACTAATAGTTATGATTCCGTGACAGTTTCTTATAGACCCTTTCGTAACAGAGCCTTTAATGACAGTGCAATAATTTTTTAAAACTGTCAGATAAGTATTTTGGTTGCAGTTTTGAACTGTCACGGAAGCCCAAATTTTTACTAATGGAGAGAAATCCTTCACCAACTCAGTAATAGCAAGGTGACCATACCTCTTCCATATATTGTTGTAGAGATCCATATACATCTTGGGAACGACAAATCCCCCCACAGTTTGGTGTTTCCGAGAAGGATTTCATGTGGGTTTCAAAAGGGAGGCCAGCAATATGGTATCTATAGACACCTTTATGTGTCTAATTTGTTCTCAATTTTTATAGTGTTGGAACTCAATTTTGTACTAATATTGTGTTTTTATGTATGTGAAGGTGTTTTTGAGAAAACAAAATTTGGAAAAAATCGACTCGAAAAGTTATAAAGGCATTGCTTAAGGCACCCAAAATGTTTAAGGCACCAATACTTCGGATCGGGACACCCACCTACTTCTCTTTAAAATTCAAACTTTTTGGCGGGAATTTTTATTCTTCTCGGCTGAGAAGATTTCTATGTTGATAATTTTGGAAAAATTCTAGGAGTTAAGGCAGGGATATTCTTGCCCTATCAAAAGAAAGATCTATTCGACTAACATGGCATCAAGCCAGACCCAAAATCTCAGGTAATAAATCAGTTGGAGTTAAAAAAAAGGCAAGAAAAATTCCTCGGGTTATTTGTGATCTGTGGGTCAGTCGAGAATATTTTCTCAAGCTGTAATAAGGGAACTGAATAAAAGAGTTTAGTTGAAACAAATCAGAGACATGAGTTGTTCGTGGGGAAAAAAGATAATCTTAGATTAAGCTTTTAATGAAAGAATATTTGGGAGATTTGGGGGTTCTGTGAGTATATAAAGGAGTGCTGAGAGTCATAGTGGGGGCATAGGGAGTTAGAGAGAGTTTGGGGAGAGGCTAGAGGGCGAGAAATCTAGAGTTTTAGAGAATTCTTCTCTGTTGCTACTGAAGAACACGAAGAACAGAGGCTACGACAACGGTTTTTTCAACCTCTCAGCCACGGTTTCTTCAACTGTTTGCAACGTTTATCTTCAGTTCCTAACATTTATCTTCAACTGTTTGCAACGTTTATCTTCAATTTGCAACAATTATTTTCATCCTTGCTCTGTAAAAGTGAGTCTGTAACGCCTATAAACGTTGCAAACTCACTGTTTTCTTTATTTATCTCCTTTTTCATCACTTGTAAACACTTTGATCCATGAACCATTATTTTGAGCAACTGATTAATATGAGGAGCTAAAACCATTTGCCGTGGCGACGGAGGAAGTCATTGTTCCAAGAAAACTGGTATATTTTTATTTTAATTGATTTTTGCGATTTCTTTTATGTTTATTTGCTTTGATTAAAAATTGATTTAAGGATTTTTATTAAACAATTGTGATTCTTTTGATATAGCATGCTTATCCTAGGGTTTTTGATGCTCTATACTTTCAATTTACAATTGTTACTTTGAAAATCTACTTTAGCAGCATATTAAAATTACTTAAATGTAAAGAATTGCATGAATATTGATTAGAATGAATTACTTTAATTGGTTAATAGTGGAATCCTGAGTCTCAGCGCCTGTTTGATCTTGATACCGACTTTGTTTTTAGTTTTCTAGTTTAAAAATTAGTTTTTAAATCTAAAATCAATCTTCACAAGTTCGAGAGTTTGAAACCCATTCTTACCATTATCACAACCACATCACCACCGCCATAAGGTGTAGTAGTGTCGATGCCAAATTCTCATCATTACCTACCACAGTTTCTCTAACCTTCCTCTTCCCCCCTAAATGTGTCATTACTGACATCATAGTGTTACATTATCAAGAAATCATAAACTAGTATCAAGATGAAGAATGTTATGATAAAAAATGGTTATTGTGATTAAGAACAAGTGAAAGCTTACTAACGCATGGAGGGACCCTGCATAACATGAAGGATTATCGCCGGATTTACGAACTTTAACTCTTAGATTATACGGGGAACATTGCGCATCTCGGCTTACCTGCAAAAAGTTTGAACCATTTATTAAAAGGAAAAAAAAGGAACGAGTTCAAACAGAGAAAAGAGTAATCTTTCTTGGTCTCACTAGATTTAGTACCCAATCCTTGCACTTAACAGGAGATCCGTCTTGACTTGAAGAAGAACTTCCACTATTAGACATGGTGTTTGAACTATACGATGAATAAAGCCGTTGCTACTGAAGATGAAACCCTAGGTGAAAAGGAAGAATATGAAGATGATATAACCAACCATACATATATGTATATGGGAAAAACCCTAAAATTTGAATATCCGGGGATTTGGCGAAAATTCAGACGAAGAATTTGGGTCTAAATTTGGAGAGTTAAACTTTTCGTTGAATATTTGACTCCAGCTTTGTGCTGTGATTGTGGAGTTCACTTCCCCAATCAACTTTATCGTAGTACACCATATCGTGATGGTTACTAGAATTGCCATCATCTAGTCCTTATTACGAAACATTATTGTTCCGCAATAAGCAAGGGACTTAATATAGATTGTGGAATTTTGACAAAGGAGAAAATTGTATATTTTTATTTGTAAAGTATCAGAAATATCAAATTTAAAAATTATTTCTTTTCCATATCAGAAATATGGAACCTGGATTCTTATATCATATTTCAAAGGAGAATTGAGAATACGTATTCTATTAATAGTTATAGGCACTCTATCTGATCTTATACCCTTTATATAAATATATACGTACATATAACATCAGATCTTCATCGGCTTAAACTTTGATATTATACGTATATATGCAATTTGAAATTATGGCAAGTGGAATAATTCTCCGGGTGAATTCCTTGGCTTCAAGTATCAATAGTCTCAACTTGGCCAAAAACCCACAACTTACCCAAAAAGAAAAATGCGCAAAACCCTAATGTGCATGGCGCTAGGAGAGTCCCAATGAGGAGACCTAGTATGCACGGCGTTAGGCTAATCCCATCGCTAGATACTAGTTAATGCTAGCAGAGCTAGTAGATTGATAATGCCTGACGCTGGGAGGATTCTAAAGCACATCTTTGGATTAGGACAGTGCCATACTCTTGTGCGTGCAAACATGCGCAGCGCTGGGACTAGCCAAGCGACAACCTCTTGCGCATGTAAATATGCACGACGCTGGGTTAGTTCAATCACCAATGTCTACTACGTTACCTAGCTTGTGTCCTTGAGCACTCCCTTCCTGGCTTACGTCCTCGAGCACTCCCTGCCTAGCCGCATCTTGGAGCACTCCTTCGCATAAGCTTTCCCTTGAGAACCCTTGCATGACCTTGACTTCGAACACTCCAATCTTGTACACTTCTAAGCTTGTGCATCTCTAAGCTTGTGCACTTCCAGGCTTGTGCATCTCCAACCTTACGCACGTCCAGTCTTGTGCATCTCTAAGCTTGCACATTTCAATGCTTGTGCATTA
This sequence comes from Papaver californicum, assembly GCA_023531435.1. NCBI lineage: Eukaryota > Viridiplantae > Streptophyta > Magnoliopsida > Ranunculales > Papaveraceae > Papaver > Papaver californicum. Next base: position 384,880 of record JAJJMC010029797.1, read on the forward strand.
ACTATCTTGCGTACTTCCAAGCTTGTGCATTTCCAATCTTGCGCACTTCTAAGCTTATGCATTTCAAATCTTACGCACTCAAGAGCAATAATTGCACGTCGCTAGGCTTAGCTCAGCGTCAGACTGCTTCCTGACGTCATTCAAGTGCTAGCGCCCAATCGACGTAGCCTTCACAATGCTAACCTGCACTTACAAGTGCATTATTTGGTATTAAGATGTGCCACTTGATCCATTGGCTAATGACTTCTTCGATTTATGAACCAAGTCACTAAAAAATAGTAATCGAGTATTCGTACTATATAATTAACACCTGGCATATATTACTAACAATGGCATCACCACACTCACGGCTAGTATTACTGAGATACGATGCCTAAATAATGTTGAATAGTATAGTCTGCTCGATATACTAAACTACTGAAAGACTTACTAACCTTATTATACTTAACACTAGTAATTGGTTTACTCAATCAAAAGATCCATTCACATGACACAGCCATCAAACATACGAGACATCAAATATGTTATAGGGGATACTCATTATTGTATTGGTCTGGCGGTTTACAGCCTGTGATGTGTAACTAAACACCTACGATGAGAAATAAGTAAGTCGAACATTACTATATTATAATTAATAAAAAATACGGTTTTAAAAATCTTCACTGTAATAATTGGCACGTTCTCACCTCTTCACCTCTTCCGATTCTTACGAGAGATCCCAAGTTTATCGAATTTCATCAGATTATCATAAACAATTCCATCTTCTCTAATTTAACTTAACTATAGAGACCTGAATTTTTCAACTAAAATTCATCAAGCTCTACTCTCATCTTTCTCTAATTCCCTCCCTAATATCAACCCTTTTTCTCCTTTGTGTCCGAAGCAAGGCTCGAATGGTCATTTCTTGGTTTAGGCGATCCTTGTATGATTTTGATATCTTGTATTCATTATGATTTACCCTTTCATCATTTTATCTATTTTTCCCCTAAAATAAGGATTTAACGTGAGGTCTAAAAATAGAGTTTTGCTTAAAGAGGAAATTTTGGGAAGAATAAGTTGACATTAACTTAAATGAAGGTCATGAAGAACACATAATTGTGACCTTCTCTTTGACACCCTCTCATAATATGGCATCCATGTCATCTTACCTAGTAATGATGATACATGTATGAGAGATGAATTTTTTGAAGAAAAAATCTTATATCCCTGGTGGTATGTGTTTTTAAAACCTTAACCTCTAACACCGAAGATTCTCTTAAATAATAAAAATTGAAAATTCTTATGAACTGAATTCTACCGATAGTTTTTGTGTCTCCCACCTATAAATTGTGTTGATCAATTTTTTTATGTATTCGGAAGAAGAGCATTCTTAGAGTATGAGAATTGAGAAGAATGTTTCCACACTCCTTCCCTTTCCACTAGTGGGGTAAAGTGATGTCTACCCTAAACTAAGCTGAAGTAGTGAAGAAATTTACTATACGGCTGACGGTCTGCCGTTTTAGTGAATTATTTCACCAAACGGCAGTCAGCCTATTGTCTATGTATTTTTTTTCAAATTCCGATAGTCGATTGAGGTTCCATCTAGGTTGTTGAAAAACCTACCGTGCAAACAGTCTACTGTCCAAACCTATATGGCACAATATTGGCCATATAGAAATTGATGTCTTGATGAAGTAGAACCAGAAGTAAAATGGGCACTTTGGAGTAATTACTTCTCCCATATTAACCTGTTTTATCCTAAAACAACATACATTTTATTTTGTTGTGGAGTAATAACTATTTTTTATACTAATCTTCCCCTAATGTTGTCCTCTAAAATCATCTTGTATTAGGTGTTATAAAAATAGTGGTCCAGTGTCATATAAATAGAACCCTCTGCTAACTTTAAAAGCAAAGAATCAAGGACCTAGTATGTGACACTTATTTGAGGATGATGATAAAGGAAAAATGTACCCTAATGTTATCCTCCAAAATCATCTCCTATTAGGTGTTATAAAAATAGTGGTCTAGTGTTATACGAATACGACCCTATAAAAATAGTGGTCCAGTGTCATATAAATAGGACCCTTTGCTAACTTTAAAAGCAGAGAATCAAGGGCCTAGTATGTGACACTTATTTGAGGATGATGATGGAGGATAAACTTATAGGATTGGTACACTGTCAAGTATATTCAGGTGGATTCAAGTGAAGCATGCAAGTGCTGACTTTACAACTGCTTTAGATTTTTTGGTCTTAGGTGGTAACGGGTTTACCGTTGGACAAAATGACCGGCTAAACTGATAACATGTAAGGAGCATGAAAAGGCGTGTGGTGAAAGCCAAGATGGCTTCATATCTCTACCTTGGACGAATTTAATTGGGTTTCGAGCTCTACACATTGGCCTTTTTAAGAAGGTTCATTGGGTTTATGCATGACAATATTATGACTTTCGGATCAAGTAGATATTATTTGGGAATTTTAATTTTGCATTTCATAAAATAGTACATTTTTGTATTTGGATTTTAACTTTGTCCAGTTTTAAGTTTGGATCCCAGTCAAACAATTAACCAATGTTGACCCTGACTGTTTATAATTTGTATTGTATTTTTTATTATTTTTTATTTGTGATATTTACATAAAGCCGTTGACGGCTGGGATTTTCACGTGAGTGTTAATTCTACCATCTCTGTTAAGCATTTTATCAAACAGGATGTGATCAATCCTAAATATAGCCACTTCGACTGCAAATGGACCATATTCACTAACAACCTCAACATAATTAACGAGGTATGATTATGAAGCACTGTTAAATCTCACCAGTCTCACCACCATCACCGTCAATACAACAAACTCTTTCGACCTTTAATTCAAGGTTGAGAAACCACCACCACCGCCATTGGAAGACGCAGAGACAGGTACCAAGTTTCTTCGATCACATCAACATAAACTTGCATTTCTACGATTCTCAATTGGTTGCTGTTTTTAATTTACTTGTAAGCCTTTAGTCCATACCCTGATATCCATTCTGTGATTTGAGCGATTGTTGAGGTAGGAAATTCTGATTTACACTTCAGTCGATGAAGAATTAGTAGTATTAAGGGCGACAGAAATTTAGGGCTAGTGTAAATCAACCACGAATTGTTAGATCTCAGCCATCCATAAAAAGACTATTTAGGATTGTACCACGTGTTTAACCCGGTAGAGATAGTAAATAAATTTAAATTTGATTTAAATTAGTTATTTCGTATTCTTAACTCTAAAATGGACGGTGAAGACGGTCAAATATAGTTAATATATGGACCCAACTATAATACTATTTTATGGAATCTACGGTCAAAATATTCCATATTATTTTTAGAAGAGTGAAATTTATCATCCAGAAGAAATTAGAGGCACCATTTGTTATTTGCTTGTATGCTCGTGCGATGCAATTTTTTTTTTTGCTATTTACAGCATGACACATACAATAGTAAATATATTTTTGTTAGCTGTTTCGGCTTATTAATTGTTTGTTTAGGTCGTATATGCTAAGAAGCATTAGTAGCTCCTATCAAGGGTTAGAAAAACAAAATCGGGTAGCTTTTATAACGATTGGCAGGTTCTAGCCAAAAGTATCATAATCAACTTCAAAGGACCATCAAAAAAATTATGACTAATTTGAGGTCTATCAATTTTAAAAAATATACTCCGTATAAGATTCTAAAGTGGTTGAAAACACTAAATTACCTTAATAATTTATACCAAATTTATTTTTATTTCTTTTTTTTTATTTATTTCTCTTATAATCTATTCATTTTAGTTAGGTTTAGACTTCATTCGTACATCCAAAATTAACAAAATTTAGAAAATTGATTTCTTTTTGGTTAATATTAACCAGAATGTTAATATTAACCAAAACTAGACAGTTGGCTGATATGTAGATCATTCCACTTGTGATGAGAGGAGAGGGAAGGTTTCGACTTTTCCGATGGTGATATTACTTCCACTTATAGATGTCATAGTCGTGCCCAAATTGTTACAAGTTACAGCACAGTCACTCGATTGTGTCTTTCACGCATGCTGTAGACCCTTTAGTTTTACAATAATTCACATTCATCAACTTGTCGACCTCTCACTTGTGGAGGTGTAAACTGGGTTGTACCAACAAGAAAAATTATTTTTATTTAGGAAACATAAAATAAATATGTCCGTGTAGCACAACACAATCTCATTAGTGCTAAAAATTTAAATCGTCATATGAACATTCGAATAAATAAACATGTCATCATTTTGCAAGCGATATGTGAAGCAAGAAAGAAACACCACATTTAAAACCGTTCAACCAAAGAAAATAGAAGGGGCGTGTACGTATAAGAAAATTGAATTAATGAATCTAATTCCAAGACATATAAACAAACAGATATCTCATTCTTTTTGTATCAATATACTCTGCCAACTCGAGTTGGATGTGTTATTAGTCAAAAGTTCAGCTTCCACTTCAAGGAATCTATCAGTATCTGCAGAATCACAAGTCGTGAACTAACGACCATCCCAAGTTAAACTTTTTATTGAACAGTTAAATCAGAGTACACGGGAATACACCCATAAAATCTCCGGACAGAGGATTGAGAACAAGACCACCTACATACATAATCGCACGACAACCAAACTTGCACACTCGTGGCCATTGCAGTTCCATCTGCTAGCCAAAGAGAATTTTGATCATCAATGTGGGTGCAAAAACAAGGATGGTGGAGCAGTGAGCCATATGACTAAAAGCGTCGAGTCATTATTACTTCAAGAGGGTTTTTGTTAAATGTAACCATTCCTACCGTTTCCGTCATATCCGCCTTCCCATCTGGTGTTGCTGCCCTCATTTCAAACCCATGAATAAGACGGGCCACCACCAAATGCATCACTTGTAATGCTGAAGTTACTCCTGGACACATCCTCCGACCAACTCCAAATGGTATCAACTCATAGTTCTGACCTTTTACATCAACATCTACTTTATCTGCAGTTAAAAATCTCTCTGGTCGATATTCAGATGGGTTCTCCCACACAGATGGATCTCTTTGGAGGGAATATAGAAGATATTTCGTACCTTTCACTCATGCTTTGCTCTTTCTGTTCTGAGCCTGGTCTTGCCGTTGAAGCAGCTGCCATCGGCCGATCTCCTTGTGGCGAAAGCAATTGATTCGTTTCTTTGTAACCAACAGGCTGCGGCACATATCCAATGACAAAGATGAAGTGGGCGCCCATCGGCTTCGTACCGGTTCCCTCGTTGGAGTCCTCATACTGGCCCACCTTAGGACAGTTAGAGTTACTGCCGCCATTTACTGGGGCTTCCATTCAAAGCTAATCACACTTCTCCTTCCAACCTTCCAGCACCAGGCAGGTGTCAGACTTTATACATTGTGTTACCACTTAACAGAGTCCTGTGTTTTTTCATATGTTTAAATACAAATGTCCACCTGCTGAACTTGTAACCGACCAACTTCACACGTTTCCATTGTCATCCTCGGAACCAATGCTGCAGCTGGATACAATCACATCGATTCTTTGATGATTGCTTGTATGTATACGAGATTAGGAATGTCAGATTCTTCTACTTGTTTATTTTGTTCAACTTGTGTATCCAATTCTTCTCTTGCGCGTATTATTACTTGTGGATTGTTTAACAATAGGCCAAGAAGCCAAGTAAAGGTCACGTATGTGGTATCACTCCCACCCGATAACATGTCCTGTACGGATGTAAAATTAAATATCACGTACAGGAATTGTAAGTTAATAAATGTTGGAGTAAAATGAACTTAAAATGTATTTTGGTTTTGCAGGGAATGGACTTAGGATCTAGAAGTCACTAAGGGACACTAGTTCATTTTTCAATATTGTGAATGAAGAACCTTTAGTCCCACATTGGAGAGATTAGAGAAGAGTCATCTTTTTATTACCACAAAAAATGCAGCTAAGAGAGGGCCCTTAGGGCTTAGAAGCTTTTGTGGTTGGGGGATGACTAAGGTAATGGGCTAGTTTGAGCACGCACGCTTGCGAGCTTGTGTGGGTGCGGGTGCGGGTGTGACCGTGGCTAAGGTTGCGGGACTGAGTGTGTGTTGCGGGCGTGGATGAGGCTGTGGCTGTGGGTGCGGGTGTGACCGTGGCTAAGGTTGCGGGACTGAGTGTGTGTTGCGGGCGTGGATGAGTGTGGGTTGACCGTGGCTAAGGAAGCGGGACTGAGTGTGTGTTACGGGCGTGGCTAAGGTTGCGGGCGTGGCTGTGGCTGTGGGTGCGGGTGTGACCGTGGCTATGGTCGTGGGACCGAGTGTGTATTGCAGGCGTGGATGAGTGTGGGTGTGACCGTGGCTAAGGATGCGGGACTGAGTGTGTGTTGCGGGCGTGGCTAAGGCTGTGACTGTGTGTGCGGGTGTGACCGTGGCTAAGGCTGCGGGATTGAGTGTGTGTTGCGGGCGTGGATGAGGCTGCGGACCAACCAAGACTTACGTTTTTTTGAATTAAATTTTGTTTTAAAATGTGGGGGCGTCTGACCCGACTAGAATTAAGCTGTTTTAAAGAGAGAATATTTTCTGACCGTTTTATTACCGTTTCAAATTAAATTTCGCACTTAAATATTTGATTAAATACAAAATTTATTCTCATTTAATACTGTGTGGGTTTCACTCTTCCTTTGGCTATAAAAGAAAAACGAGTTTTTCATTTCAACTCACTCCAGAGCAGGCTACTATCCCTAGCTCTTTTCCCCTCTTCTTGCTTTGTTTTGCGCAACTGTGTGTTTATTTCCCTTCTATTATCTTGCTATTAAGTTCTTGAGGGTGATTAGTATTGTGCTTATACTAATCATAACGAGCAGTTCTATCCTGGACACATCTCCTCTGTTGGGGTATAACATCTTTCATTATTGAGGAGTACCCGAGGACTATTGTATTAAGGATAATTTGCTGAGCATGTGGCTATGTCCTTGTGTGTGCGTCAACATCAGAGTGTATATCATTTCAGTGATTTTCTAACGTTAACAATTTTCTCTGTTTAGTGTTATTTCCATTGTTACAGATCCAATAATAAACAGAGGTAATCAACTACATATATAGCAAATGAGATTATAGGTATATACCAGGATCATAGATTGGATTACTAGTTCATGATTTTCTCCTGGAAGCTGTGATTTTTCCGCGAATGTCAAAAGAACATCGATAAAATTTTGGTCACCATCACCTTCCTTATGTCCTGGTGATGATGCCATTAAGCGTCTCTTTTGACGACGCTCTTCAATAAAACCCTCGGCAATAGAATTCAATTCCTCTCTACAACATTGCATATCCCTTACAAGACCTCTCAATCGATCAACCCAATCGAGGCATGGAACTACATCTGAAAATACAAATACCGCTGTAAGATTCAATGCTTTTTCCATCGCCTTCTTGTATAGTTCCCTTACTACAGCACCTGCAACATTGCGTTTGAGAATAAAAATTAGCATCAAAATAGAGTTTAAGATAGAAATAAGCTGTTCATTATTTTACGGAGGATTATTTACTTTTGGGTTCTTGGCTTTGGCACCCGGCGACAACTGCAGCAGAGATGTTGTACGTCATGAATGCGAACCAATAATCCATCCTAACTTGAGCAGTACCACCATTTTTGTTGCATGACTCATTAAGATCATTAAATGAAACATCAATTTCTTGATATTTCAAGTGTTTCCATACCCTTAATTGTTGATTAGATAGGAGTTGTTGTGCAGATATCTTTCGCAGTTCTTTCCAAAGCGGTCCATAAGGTGCAAACCCCAGGGATTCTTCGTAGTTAAACAAGTGCTTAACATTTAACAGAGATGGACGGTTCGTGAACAATGCGTCATTAGTAGTGAAACATTCTTTTATCATCTCCCAACTACTCACGACTAAGATTTCATGGCAACCGGAACGAATGTTGAATGCGGGTCCATATTTATCAGCCATAGCTCCTAGAGTTATGTATGGACTTTCGATTTTACTCATCAATAGAAGTTGATGACCTATGATGGCCATGCCCCTGATGCTTTTGGGGCTTTTTTGGCTTTTGATGATGATGATGAATTCATCTTCTTAGTACTGGTTTTGAGTAAGACATGAGTGATGCTAATTATGATTGTAAGAACAAGGATATAATGGTAAGGATTCATAGAAGAATAAATCAGCTCTGAGATGTTGATGAACTCCATTAATGTACAAAGCTTCGAACTTTGTTATACGATGAAAATTGGCATATTTGAAACACTAATATAGTAGATGAAAATAAGAAAATCAAGAACAAGAAAAGATGTTACTCAAAAGTGAAGATTGGGTTTTCTTCAGAGTGAAAGAGGAACAATTCTTTCATCAACAAATTTTACAAAATGAATTCATTGTATTCCATATTGGGGAAGAACAAGCTTTTATACAAGGAAAGAACAAACTGCCTAGAACTAACGTACACTGCATTTAATGCTAACGTACACATTTGGTTAACCATTTGGTGTACAAGGCTAAACCATTAGCTTGAGCTCTTTGGCAGACTTTAAGTGAGGTGTAATGTGAGTGTAAGAATCATCAGATGTCTATTATAATATATAAGTGGAAAAATGAAAATTGGAATCCTTTTTCTATTTATTTTTGTTTGTACTAATATTATAAATCAAAGTTCTCCACCAATTTAACCATTTTCTTTCTTCCATCTGTAGCACGTGTGTCGGCTACAATATAACAATGCGTCGGCCGTATTGTTAGAGGAAAAACTATAGATCACGGACATCTCGTGAGCTGATCAACACGGATTAGCTTATCACAGAGATGTGTAATAATTTGGTATCATTTTATTTTCAGTAGGTCTCAGAAAATAATTAATTGGTTCAATAATTTTTATATTAGTTTTATGGATGTATAAAATAAGTAAAATAAATAATTTCATTACACCCGTGGGTTAAATTTCAGTGAAACTCCTGTTTAATCCGTGGTCTAGTAAGGAGTGGGTTTAGGATGGATCCCACACTTATATATTATTCGGGACATACCGCGGGATTTAACCCGCGGTGTATCTAGGGCTGCACAAAGGTCGGTTCGGCTCGGTTCTTGGTGGAACCCTGTACCTGTACCTCCCCATGGTCGGTTCTTAAATTTTGTACCTGTACCCTGTATCCTGGGTTCGGTTCCGGTTTTATACCCTATACCCTGGGTCCGGTTCCGGGTACGTACCCTGTACCCTGGTTTTTTTTTGTTTTTTTTTGTTACATCTAAAATTTAAATGTAAATTGTTGAAATAAAAAAAAAATAGAAAATTTAAGTGTTTCTACCATTTCAATCTAATTACGAAATGTATACAGTATTACGAAATGTGTATAAATGAATATTATGTTAAAGATTGAATTGATGAATAATATAGAAAATAAAAAAAAAAAGAAGAAAAAAAAATCACATTACCTTCCTCTATATTAGAGTTATCATCTAGTATATAATCATATAAAAGATCAAGAGCAATAGGTTTTAGTAATCAACTTTGTAAAAGATTATGAGGAGGTACAGGTACAGGGTACAAGTACAGGGGTAGTACCTGTACCTTGTACCCGGTTGTACTCGGTTCCCATTTTTTGTACCCGTACCCTGTACCTTGTACCCTCGGTTCGGTTCTTTTGGGGTACGGTTCCGTCGGTTCCGGTCCGGTTCTTCGGTTCCGGTCGGTTCCTGTGCAGCCCTAGGTGTATCTATCATTATACTTTTTAAATATCTAAAATTATAAAGATGCTTTTCTAATATCTAAATTTTCCCAAAGATATTAGAAAAGTGTAATGTTAACGGACCATTATGCCCTTAAACACAATTGTGTTTGGTTAACAGAAAAAAACGAGGTACAAACTCCAGTTTTTTTATCTAATCGACGTTCAGTTCACCTATTAAAATTTTCTCTAATCTTTTCTCAAATCAATAAGCTTGATTCTAGTGTTTTTTGAACTGATTTTTTTTTTATTTCTAGTTGAATTCCATCAGATCAAAACTATATTTCAATTGATGATTTATAGCTTTGGGAGAGCCTGAAGACTAACGAGTGGAAAAAGGATTTCATCGTGTATAATAGTTTGCTTAGCATGTGTGTTGATGTTGGTTTGGTAAAAGAAGCTGAAGAACTGTTTGAAGAAATGAAGGGTTTGGTGAGATGTAAGCCAGATATTTAAGAGTTATACAACTACGCTTAGTATTCATGGTAGAGGAAGGAAGGTAGACAATGCAATAGAATTGTTTGGTGAAATGCACTAGACGTGAGTCAAGCTGAATGTTATGAGATGTACTTGTTTGATTCGGTGTTTATATAGAGCTAAGAGGGTTGCGGAACTGGTAAAGGTTTCTTATGAGTATGCAGTTGAAATAAGAATTCAACCTGATGAGATGACCTTAGGTTGTTTTGAGAAAGGTAACCCGAAGTTGGTTTCTTTGTTAAAAGGCTTGGTGACAAACAAAAAGTTAGTTTTGATAAAATAAAAGAAGAGGTCAAACAGATATCAAAGATATTAAATAAAGTTGCAGCAGAAGTTAGGAGGCCATACTATAATTGCTTAATTGATAGATGTCGGAATACAAATCTCCATGACAGAGGCCGTGAGTTGCTTTACCTGAGAACTCTTTTTGTCCTGTACCACATTTGAAGCATAATCTTAGATTGTTGTATGTTGGTTCAGCTCATACCGTATTTGAAGAGCTCATACCGTATTTGAAGAGTGGATGGGAGCTCGAAAAAAAATTATGAATCAGAAAGAGGAATTGCCATAAGTATTTTCCGCGTAAACTGGTTCAGGAACTCACAAATTCTCTCAAGGATGGGCTCAGTCTCTTGATTTTTCCATTTGAAAAGACTAGGTGTTCTATTAGGAAAAGTGACGAAAAATATGGTTGTTTCGCTGACCATAGAAGATTTTTTTTTATTATTAATGTCTTTTGTGTTCTTTCAATTGTAGATGATATCCAATTTATATGGTTAAATTTGGATTAGTGTAGGTACATCATAAATTAAACCTAGATGAAACTGGTTTTATTTCGTATATTTTGACAAAACCAAGTTTTCTTCAGGATGAAACTGGCGAAAAATACATGATGAAACCACTTTCATTTACGTATTCTGACGAAAAATACATGTTCTTATCTGGATGAAACTGGTTTCATCATGCTTATATTCAAACAGGATGAAACCAGTTTCATCTAGGTATTCTGACGAAAAAAACATGTTTTCATCTGTGCATATATTCTAACAAAAAAATGTTTTTTCAGGATGAAACCAGTTTCATCTACGTATTCTGGCGAAAAAAACTTGTTTTCATCTTGCATATTTTGACAAGGTCATATGAATATGTCTGCAAATAATATTATGACTAATTTTAAGTTACGTTTTCAAATCAATTGACCTACAATTAAGATATATATACATAGATGAATCAAAATTTACAATTAAATGTTTGCAAACGTAAAGTTTTGAAACAAGAAACTTAGGCAAACTACATCAATAGCTTTCTGATAAGTACATAATTTATATAATTTAAGTATCATTTCCTTATTCTTATTTGCTAGATTTTGTGTGAATTACCGTGTTTTATTATTACTTTTTAGTTTGTGTGTTTTATCAGGTTACATCTCTGAAACAAGTGAAATGGAGCTTTACAAGAGAAGAATTTCTAAAGACCCAGTAGAACTCAGTCTAGTCCAGGATTTCTACCCTCCCTCTTGTAGAAAAATAAATTATAAATCCAATGCAAAAAAAATGAAGTCATTCTGTGTTTGTATGAAGAAGTTATGAGTAAAACCGTGAAACCAACTTGAATTTGGTATCTGTTGGGCCTTATTGGGCCTGCGCGGGAAGAGAAATAAGGGAAGCGTTTTGGACTCGCATTTGACGTGAAAATTAGGGTTTTTGTTGGTTTTTAAGGAGGTTAAGTCTCCTAATTGGACAAGGAATCAAAAGGAAAATGAAAAGTTTAATGAGACTAGGTTTCCTAGTTGGATGAGGATCAAGAGGAGGTTACCAAAGCATATATAAAGGGAAGCCTAGATACAATTTTGAAAAAAAACAACTTTTCACAGAGAAGAGAATACCTCCGGATACAAAAGCTTTACGGGAAGAAAAATTAGAGAAGCTGGAACAAGGGTTAGTTTGTATTTATTTTATTATTAATTTGTATGGCTTTTGAGAAAGCCATGTTAGGGCGAAAAGATGAAATTGTAGAGATGGTTTTATTTGTGTTTCAAGACTAGGGTTTTCAATTATATGAACTAAATATCATTAATTTGTCTCTCTCTCAACGTTTTACCGCCTCGATGATTTTTCATGTTCTATGCCATGTATAGTTCATTGTTTGATTAGTAGAAGGACTCGTTGAAACCTTGTATGAAATTGTTTTATGAATATTCTTTGAGTCTTTATGCCCCGTATATTTAGTACTTCGACATTCTACTTTAGGTTGAGAACAAACAATTCTTTTTGAAATCGAGACCCTATGTGACGAACGCAATTAAACCCTAATCTA
>JAJJMC010029797.1:397386-446435 GCA_023531435.1 Papaver californicum
TTCTTTATAAAAAAACCTAAAAAAATATTTTAATCCAAACTCCTCGTGGGAACGAACCATATTTGCTCTTGTCTACATCTTTCAACACTGTGTGCTTGAGGTAAAACAAAGTCGGTTTTCCGACGCATCACTTTCGTAGCGGTATAATGCTAAGCTACCTAATGAAACGACATAGTCTTAATTGCCATTTTTCTTACTGCAACTTCCTAAATTTGTCATTGAGGATTTCATATAAACATGTCATATCAACTCATTTTTCTCATTTTTTTCATTTAGCCAACCACTAACAAATCATGCATATGCTTCGTTCTAAAGTTACCACTTTCCTTCACATCACGCCTACTCTTTGTTCTTAATTCACTACTCTTCTCGTATTTACTTCGTACAACAATTTAAGTAGTAATTCATTTATAATGATCGTTTATCACATATTAAACCTTGATGAAATCAGTTTTATCCTATTATAAACCTGGATGAAGTCATATACATCACACACGGATGAAACTGGTTTCATTATAGTGTAAACCTGGATAAAACCGTGTACACTATATATTAAGCCTGGATGAAACATTCTAGTAACCAAATTAGTGTCAACAATATTTTCCTTTCACCCATTGATAGTTAAAATGGTTTAACTTTTAAAATTAACCGTTCTTAAAGCTACAATTCACAATATTAATGTCAACAATATTCATACGAAACATGCACCAATTTCTACATAAGGATCAATCATCAATAAAAAGGAAGTCTAAATTAACATCGTATAGGAACTGAAGTCTGAAAGTGAAAGCGCCATGAATGTTTTCATTTTGTTTTAGCTACGGTAGTCCCAAATGTAATGTCGATAAAACTCAATTGAAAAATAGTAAAGATGTTCATTTAATCAGAAATAGAGAGTACTATGGTTGTATAGGAAGAAAACCATGCAATTATGTTCGAATTCAAAATTTCCCAACAAATCGATTCCAACCCATACACACAGGTGCAACAAAATTTAACTAAGATGAAACCAATTTAAAATAAAATAATATCAGAAAGACAATGAGGGTTAGGAAACTAACCAATTTTGAGCATGTTCTTCATTTCCCATTTATGTGAAATTGATTTAACACAAAACCCAATTATATAAGTTTATGAATTTGAGAAATTTCAATTAAATTAGGGTATTAGAAAAACAATGGTGGTGATGGTGTTTTTGATGGTGGAGATGGTGGTGTTGGTGTCGATGAGGGTGGTGGATAAAGATGTCGATGGTGGTGGTGGCGTATAGCCAGAGATGGTGGATGAAGCTGTAGATGTGGAGAAAGAGAACGATGTTTTGAAGAAGTGAAAGAAGTTTTTGCAAGAAGAAACTGATCAGGGGTATAAGTGTCTGTATTGGAATGATGTGGCGTCCGTCCATTAACCCAAACAAATATTTTAGTCATCCACTACAATCAGTTTTTAGTGTTCTCTGGGCATATGACCCATTTTCTCAAAACAGTACCCATTAAAAATAGCTTCGAAAACAACAACAGAGAAAACCCCATTCCCTCCTTAAAAACCTAATTCAATCTTGGTTATTTACAAGCATACTCGAAGATACTAGCAAGGTTTGAAAACCGGTCGTTAAAACGGTCACGCCTTTGTAGCATGTCCGTGAGGGTTATAGATATTCGTGTCTAGATACCACCAATCAATAGGAAAAAACGACATTATTTAGACCCGTTATAACCGTTTTCACGTATGTGATAACCGTTTTTCTAAAATTGATTATTACATTCTTTTCTTCTAAATACCATTGTAACATAAGTTTTTTAAACTGTTTTTTCTGTTTCACACGCATTATCCCCGTTTTTTAGAAAAGAAGAATATAAAATATTTTTTTACTTAATTTTTTATTCTAAAATAAAAAATAAAAAATTACAATTAAAAAAATCAAAATAAATAAATAAATAAATAAAATAAAATAAGAACGTAGTAATAACGTTATTTAAAACCGTTATAATCGTTTTTACACATACTTAAACCGTTAGACAAGAAATTCAGATTATAATATATTAACTTTATCTATTTAACCGTTATCACGTCCGTTAATTAAAAAAAACGTCAAAAAAAATACACAAACAACACGTTTTTTACCCAAAACATATTTACACCTGTTAAAACGTGTTATAACGGTCATAGGCTATAGCCGTGACTCGACCTGTGACCCGTTTTATAAACCTTGGATACTAGTACGGTAAGCAGCATCAAACGGCACAACATCTTTCTCGTTAACCATCTCTTTCAATTTAAAAAACTATCAACTATAACCTTATCGGATTGTAACACCAAGAGCGATACCAGTAAAAATTGACTGTTAAAAACAGTTAAATTCATGATGAGAATTGCATCGTACGGTTTCTACATAAGGACGGACCATTACCAACAAGATGTTCATGGGTACGAAAGTAGCGGTGCAATGGAACAACTTGATTTTGAAAATGGTGTTTGTATTCCTTTCGTATTTATACTCCAGAAACGGTAAAATTGATTAAGAAAACAATCTTAATTCTTGTTTGTTTTGTAACAACATGTTAAATGAATTGATTTTTTTTACTAGATTTTAGGTTATAGGAATAAAGTATTTGAATGAAATGGAATTGTATTATCCCTTGTTGGTCGTGGAGCAGAGAAAGTTTTGGGGATTTATTGGTATTTATTTTTATATGTTTTTTAATTAAAAGAGATCAAGGATTGTCAGATATCGACAACTTAGGAGTTAGGAGTTCTTTTTATGTGAGACTTTCATTCTTAAACATGGACATGTTACTATGGACATCCTATTTTATTTTATCCTCAAATTTAATACGGTGAAGTTAAATGTGAATTGCTAAGTATATAATTATCAAATCCATAGTGATAGTTAAGAATACACCTTAAATCCTTAATACGCAATTTAGATGTAGCACATTAAGTGTAACATATCTCTGAACTTATATGCATGTTAGTGTCTCATGATTCATAGCATAAATTTTCTAACAACGAAAAAATTCATGGACGAAGAAAAACAATTCATGAACTTAATCACCAAGGTTTTTAAATCGCACATTGAATCATTTTTAAAAATCTATTCGTATATTAAATCATGGATTTAATATTTATAGTTGATTTTTGAATTGTATGTTTGCCGATTAAAAAATATAACATTATATGAAACATTCAACAGATCAAATATATATTTATCAAATTCTAGTCTTTAACACAATAATAATATCTAAAACTTAAACAGTTTTAATATAATTCAACAACAATGGTTCAGGGATGTCGTATAAATAAGCTAAATATATAAACCCAATAATAATATGTGTATAAATTTAATATAGGTCCGTTATTGTCAAACAAAGCCGCGTGGAATAGTGGTTAAGGTGTATAAACACGTTATATAGGTAGAGGTTTAAATCCTTTAGGCTTCAAAATTTAAATATTGGTCGAGAATCGCATAATTAAAGGAATTTTACCGATTCAAGTTAGATTTGATTCATCTTTAGGAGTCAGATACATTTGTAAACTTGTGACACAACTTGTGACTCGTACGAGTCTAAAAACCATGTTGATCACCATGAACTTGCTGTTTAGAACTAGAAAACTAAAAAAAAGCTTTGTTTGTCGAAGAAGATGGCTTAAGTAGAATTTACTTGTTAGCCGTTAGATCTATCAATATATTCTTGCCGCGTGTATATAAAAAATATATGATTTGAAAACTAAAATTTATTATAATGACCAAGGGGTCAACGTTGGGTCAAATGTTTGACCGGGATCCTAACCCAACTCTAGACAAGTTGAGACCCAATCGCAAAAGTACATTATTTAATGGGACCCAAAATCAAAATAACTCTTCCGATTAAGATGACAGTGACCAGCACTGTTCATTCTAGTAGAGACAAAAAGAACGGAACTTGCATGAAGTAAATGGAGAATTCTATCTAAATACACAAACTGCAATAGGATTATTGGATGCATTCGATGTTTTAGAGACTATTTCATAATCTGAAACCTTTGCTACGAGCCCGAATGTTGAGATAAGCTGGAACACGTTTAACTCTATTGCAGCTTTTAGTGCTATCGGAAAACATATTAACTTACTTAAATTTGTATTGTCAAAAAGGTAAGAAACATCGTTGGGTAATTAGTATAAGTAATACTAGAGGATGATGATGCATGATGTTTTTGACCACGATAATTTCCATGATAGTCATCGATCCTAATTTACTTTTGTTTGATGATAGTGATCAAGTAGTGGTAATTTTGTATTCGTGTGGTTTATGTTTGAATGATTTTATTCCAAGACTAAGTACATAATTCGGATACATACTTACATATTATAGTACTGCACTATATTTCCCTAATAATTTATGTTTGAATGACTTTATTCTAAAACTAATAGTTTCGATGACACAAGTAATATCAGACATTGACAGATAGAAACCTATTATTGGGGCTACACTTTTTCTCCATGTAAGGATGCATATGATTTCAAATAGTACATCAGGTTAGCAATATCTTACTTATTGAAAATATTACAAAGGATATTAGACTTTTTTACTTGAATTTGCAAGTGAGTTGCCATGTGTTGGAGATTTCTAATTTGAGTTGTTTTCCCATAAAATTTGCCGATGTGTTATGTTTCTTGTTTATGTAATATACCCGTGCAAGTGGAAGATAATCCAGAATAAATAAAGTTTTATTGACGGAGTTTTCCGATAGCCAATGAGCCTTTAGAATTTTGTTATTTATCAAATTTGCTAGTTGTTTGCAGTCAGTTACTATTGATATTGTTGTAGCAAATTTGTGCATAGCCAGTTGGTTGTAGCATGTAAAGCTCGTGTTGCTTCATGAAGTGTTGACGAAGCCTGACCTTATCCTACTGTGATATGTTGAAATTCTCTTATTCTACTTAGAATAGTAAAAAAGCATACCACATTGAAAAATCTTCTTCCTTAAAAGATGCATCAATAAAAATAACACAATATATGTTTAAATTAGAGCAGAAAGGTCTGGGAGCTAAAGTAGTTTGGGAGTGGGAAATTTTTAGTGTTATACTCTCTGCGGAAGCTATAAGGTGGTTTCCAATATTTTTTCTATTAGTATAACTTGGTTAGCATATATATTTTCAAAAAAAAAACAACAGAGCACCTGTGTTTCCAAATAAACCACAAGATGGTTGAAATTTTATATATCAAAGGTATGTACTATGGGGAAGAAATATAATTATATAACCATTCACTGATGGAAATGGTTGCAGAATTCGATGTTACTGACACTATAGAGTATGCAAACCATATTGTTGTAGAAAATGGGAAATCTAAGAACAAATGTTTGTCATCTTCCAAGGATTGGGAATTACATAAAGAACAATTCTGGGAAACATCATGAATGTGGGTTGCAAGTCTATTCAAAGTTGGTAAAGCTTTGCTCATTACTTTCCAAAGGAAAAAGCTTATTCTCGGTTACTAAGAAATTTAGATATTTTTAGTAGTGAAAAGACATGATCACCCATGATGTTTCCATCTTATTGTATCCTTTAGGGAAGTTTGAAGGTTTATGGCTAGAATTTTAGCTTTTGAATCTCGTGGAAAGAGGTTTTATATTTTTTGTGAATAACTCCCTAACCATTTGAGGAATTTGTTCTCCCATATCAGTGGGTTTGAGGATGCTGGGAGAATCCGGAATCCAAAAATCCTCCTAGATTTTGGTGGAAGCTCCATCACTGATTTGCTAGATAGAATTTTATTTAATTAGGGCTAGGACCTCTTGCATACTTGTTCGTATCCATGAGAGATTATATTTTCTAGAGGAATCAAAATGGTGGGAATTCGGAAAATATTTAGATTTTAAGAGTTGACCCTATGATTGATTGTGTTCTAAAATGAGTCGGCTTGCTAATTTAGTGAGAAGAGTTATATTAAATTCATGGGGGGTTTTGGTACACACCTTGGGATTTTTGACTACATATACTTTTCCATTATTTTGTATATCCTCCCTTGCCTTTTTGAGGTGTTTTTGTTCCACCAAAAGTCACGCTGAATACGCTCAAGATAGTTTAGAGTAGATTTTGGAAGAGAAAGGAATTGCATTTGATAACTGGGGTACGACTGTAAGATAGACTGAGTGAGGATGATTCTACCTGCTTGGGAAAGGAGTTTAGATTTCCATCCTTGAAACAAGGAGTAATATTTTTGTAACAAAGGCTCAAAGTTTGCTTTCGGTTATTGTCAAAGAAAAACGGAGTGCCCAATATCTTTCGTTCTTTTTCATTAATGGGACTTACGAAATTTTGGCTACAATTTTGGCGTGTTTATGGTGAAAACTTGGGCTAAAATAAATTCCAAATTTCTGGAGATTAACCATTTAGCCCGTGAGATTACCGAATTCTAAAATGATCTCTAAAGGATTTTTGGCTTCCCCTAAGTCATCTTTTGTAGAAAGAAAACAGTCATCTGTAAAGAAAAGGTGAGAGATTGAGGGAGCCTACTTATTTAACTTCAGTCCCGAAATCTTTTTTTCCACAATCGTTTTATAAATGAACCTATATAAGAAAATTTTCATATAGATTAGGAAGACATAAGGCGATAGGATATCTCCTTGTCTAATCCCTCTAGAAGTAGAAAAGCTAGTTTCCAGAGAACCATTTAAAAATTATATAAATAGGTTGTGGAAATACATATTGCATTATTAGGTTTACCCATAGCTCATGAAAACAGAATGAAAGAAGATCTTTCGTAATGAATGACCATTCTACTCTATCAAAAGCTTTGGAAATATCCAATTTCTGATCAAGGGAAACCTTTTTTTGCTTTAGTATTCTTCATGGAATGAATGAGTTCATGGGAAATAATAATATTGTCAGTGATCTGTCTACCCGGCAGGAAGGATGATTGATTTGGAGAAATCAATCTATTAAGAAAAGGTTTAGCCTATTTGTTATAATCTTGAAAATTATTTTATAGATTGCATTACTAAAACTAATGGGTCTGAAATCTGATGGAGGTTGAGGTGTTGAAGTTTTCATTATTAGTGTTAAGAAAGTGGTATTGAATTCCGGGAAGAGTGATTCCGATTTGAAAAAAAAATCTTGAATAGACGATATTATATCTGGTAATCCATCCGGGCCAGGAGCACTCCAAGGATTCCATATTTCCTCGTTTGATGGGATTTCAAGGAAAGAGGGGTTTTCCGAGTCAGTAATATGAGGCTCAATAATATCGTCATGATTAAGATTAGTATCTGAGAACATGGAATAACTGGACCTGTTCCATTCATGGACTGTTTCTTTCTAAAATAACAATTATTTAGAGTGAAGGTAAAGTTAACCTACAACCTTAATTTGATTACTCCAAAAGTTAAGGGACAATACTTACAGGCTATTACTCCACCTCCAGCCCTCATTGATCGTACGTGCTCTTCAAACAACATCTTATCGATGCTAAAAATGTTGTTTTTCTAGTTCAAAAACGTGCTAAATTTGTCGGTTTCAACTAAGCCTAGTATAGATATATGGATTATACATATTGAAACTCAAGGTTATTACCATTCAAGCAACAAATCAAATGATTTAGGCATAACTAAATCCAAAAACATAGTTCATTCAGTGTTAAACAATCAGATTTTTTTCAATACAAAAATGCATGAATATTGAAACTGAAGGTTATGACTATTCAAGCAAACCTAACAACAATACATTATACAAATAAGGAAAAAACTCAGTTTCCCTAAATATCAAATACTACATATCAATGAATCTTAACCTTAATCCATAACACATGTACACTAAATAAAAAATGCCTCTTAACACACCAAACATTCCTCACGCTTCTATTTACAAATTATACTCAAACTTCTCAAAACAAAAAATCTCCACACTTCTCAAATACTTTCTCATTTCTTCCTAATCCCAAAAAAAACAAAAAAATAGCTACTAAATTCACCACCAAAGAAGATTTTTCCGTTGTTCGTGCCTGGGCGACGGTCATTAAGTATGACGAACAATTAAACATCAACATAGATCATTTCTTGGATCGTTTTTGGAACCGATTATTTTAGATTTTTGTGATGTTAGAAGGAAATAAAAAATCAAGATCAGAAGCAAACGTGACGGGAAGATTCTAAATGCTCTACGATTGATATTTTTTTTAGATTGAATTGGGACGTCATGAAAGATTTTTATCCGGAGCTCGTAAGTGATGAAGTAGTAAGTATATATCGATTATATCGTTAATCAAATCCGATTTTAATATAATAGTTACTTATTATTGATTTCCTTTTTCAGACAACTCATGTTGAAGCCGAATATAAGAAGGACAGTGGCACGCATGATATCAAGTCTTGGCTTAAAATATCTCGTACTTCGATGTATTATAAATATTCAATCGAATGTAATGTTATGAAGTACGTTAAGTCTTTTGCTTCATTGTAATTTGTTTCCTTCAATGTAATGTGTTTTTCTTCAATATAATGTTATGAATTTCATATCTTGGTTTCTACTAGACCTTCACCCTTAATTTAAATATTTTTGGTAACAACTTCCAAGTAGTAACAAGGAATTTTTCGGTTTGAAAAGCCTATTATAGACCTTACCGGAAAAAAAAATGGCTTAGAATCACATTGTTTGGTTGATAAATTTTCAAAGATATGCAAAACAGAAAATGTTCGGTTAGAAAGTTTATTCAAGTCCTGGACGAACAAAAAGATCGGATAGTTCAACCTTTTCCAACTTAAACGAACAACTAAGTTCGACTACTACAATTAGTACCACTACCAGCTAAGTTCGGCTACCACCAATAGTAGTTCGGTTAGGGATACGATGGACTCGAACAAGCTGAACGTTATAATTATTCACCCAAAATGTACTCGAACTTAGTCCAAAACTCTATTAACTCCATGAACTCAAAGTTCTGTTATTTGTTCATCATTGTCGTAACCGAACTTTTAGTGTGCTTGCCGAATATAAGCCATAAAAGTTTACATTTTCACCAAACTTAAGCCAATTCAAGCAACAAAACATATTAACAAGTATATTCGAGTATCCCAAACATTATAATCTTTATATTCTTCGTTCTCGTTTCGTTAATTTCGTAAAAACCCTAATTTTGGGGTTGAAATTGGGTTTGGGAAAAAACACATTCACCATCTAACAAATCATGCATCACCGGATTGTTGTGATGATTGATGAATAATTTGTTTCTTATATGGTTTCAATGTTCCAATCCTCTGATTTTGCACTGGAATCATTCATTTTGAACTTAAGAATCACCAAACCTATGTTTCTATTTTATTTTTTTATTTTTTTATCTATTTTCCATCTTCACTTTTCCTAACAACCATATAAACCATCTTTTATTTAACTCATTTAAGATTGGATAAACAAAATTCACCCTTTTATATTTTATGGAATAACTTTCTATCTTCATCCATCATCGTCTTCCTTCTTCCCCTACGTCCAACGAAGGATCGTATAATCTCTTGATTGAAAATTTAGGATCGGATGGACCAACACATAGGAAAAATAAAGCAAGTATCGTAGTGGTGAGAGGTCCATAACACATTAGACACAAGCTTCAGCTCTTTTTGTGAAAAGATGCAAATTAAAGAATGCTATCGTAAAGATCAACATTGTATAGCCAAACCACATCAAAGACTTTAAACAGTATGTCTTCAGAAAACGAGTGTAATAATCAAAAGACTCAAAACAAAGTCAGTAGTTTGATGATTCAAATACGGATAATTAGTGCTGATGTGATGAGTGCGTTTTTTGTTTCTTGTTTTCGTTTTTCCTCGGTATTTGGTAAACTGTAGGCAAGTTGAATAGAAGATCTAATTCTCTATTTTTTTATATATATTCTTTTGCAATGGTGTGGTAACCAAATTCTTTTACCATCCTAAAAAAAACTAAATAAAAAATGACTTATATGGATTGGATGAGATTTAGAAAAAGTGAAAATAAAAAATAGATAAAACTTTTAAAATAAAAAATTTTCTTTTTTTTTATTTTTCTTCACAGTAATTATAATTCTCTAACTCAATTATTTTATCTAACTATTAAAGTACCACCCGTACCAGGTCGGCATGGGTTATTTTCATAAGATCATCTGCTAGGTTTTATATCATTGCGGAATATCAATATATAATTGTCTGTCATGACTTACAAAAACATCTAAATTGGGTTAGTCAACTGCATTACATAAAATCTTGGGAAGTTGTTTAGCTGCAAGCTTGGTCTTAAAAAATGTGTACCCAGAAAATACAGTTCTTAAACCATTAGTTAGTGAAATTTGGGATACATCAATTTTTTGACCTGAAAATACCGAGAACTTGATTATCATGAATAGGAATTAACAACCTGAGCCTCCATGTCCATGCCATATAGTTAACCATGAATTTTGGTATTATAAATAAACCTTTAGTAACCTGCAACTGCACATCGAAAAGAAAAATCAAAACCAAAAAAAAAAATAACTTGGTCCAAATGATTGCTTAAAGCTGGACGTTTCTGCAAGGCCCAAAAATTCAATAAAACAAAGCAAAGCAAATTATTATATGATGGAGACCAAAACATGAAGGACTATGAACATCTGTGCTATAGAGAATGTTCAAATTTAACTTTCTAATAGCTAAGCAACATGCTGGCTATAATGGCAGTCTAGAAACTGAGTGAATCATTGTCCATTAAGTGATTCTTTCCAAGCAACACATTTTGGTATTAGGTAATTATAAACCATTGACAAATAACAATATCGGCACTAAATGCATATGTTCCTCTTTTAAAGAGAATGCAGTTGCCAGTGGTTGTAGATCAGATACAAATCCCAAATACATTGTTCGCATAACAAATTTTGGTTTCGGACAACTATATATCTACATTAAAACCAACATAGATTGCCAACATCGACTACTAAGATCTAACAGCATTTCGTGTAGACTATCGATCTTTGAGTCAGTAAGTACATATTGTTTTAGGAGCAGACATACTCCATTAGTCATAAATCGGTGTGATCATGATTTAGTGTCTAGCGGTGAAATGTAAAAATATTGGACATTTAGCCGAACGGCGTATACAAAATATCAAACAATTGAATATAAACCACCAATTTATATGCTAACCAAAACTAGAAATCCAAATTTTACATACACAACGATTGAACGCTTTAACAAATTCACAATAAATTAATCTGGCGAATTCGAGGGCTAACAAAAACCATTTAGGGGCTATTTTTTTAAAGTCATCCAATGGGAGAAGCTAAAGGGTAACCTAGGGGTATGTAAAATTATCATAAAACCTTTCATTAATCTAATTATTACCAAAATACCTTTCATTTATAAAACCTAAACCTAAATCTATTTCACACTTTCACCATTCAAACTTCCGATTCTCTTCTTCTCCTCCCAATTTCAAAACTACCGATTACTCTTCAAACTACCGATTTTCCACCATTTTCTTCTCATCTTCAACCGATTAATCGTAACCAATTTATCGTATAATCGTAAACCAATTAATCGTACTTACTACAATCCAAAGATTCCTCGACAAAAGCAAACAAGTCGTCAACCTCCTAATACAGATTGGCCGCATTTTAACGAATTAGTAAGAGATCGAGAAATTGTTCAAGAACAAAGTGATGAAAGCGATGAACGCGATGAGGATGAAGTAGACACGGAGTCCGAATACGAAAATCTTCCTCTCCAGTAGTTGATGGCTCCAATAAAGTTATGAGTTTACCATAATTTGTGTTTATATTGCTTAAATCGCTTGAATTAGTGAGTAGAATACGAAGGGTTTTAGGTGAAGTAGCACAATCAGTAGTTTCGTGGTTGTATTAAAATACCGATTGTGGCAGTGTTCTTCACTGCTCATGAAGATCACGCACAATCAGTAGTTATCTTTAGGTTAAAACTACCGATTGTTCTTCTGTATAAAAATTTCGTAATAATCAGTAGTTTTGTATAGGCTTAAACTACCAATTGTGAGTGTTCAGTGAACCTCAAAAACACCAATCACAATAGGTAGTTAGATTTAGACATAAACTACCGATTATTCTACTAGATGCAAAAGTTGTGATAATCGGTAGTTTCGTTTAGTGTTAAACCTCCGATTGTGCTAGTTAGTGATCCTCAAAAACATTGATCACAATCGCTAGTTATTTTTACACCTAAACTACCGATTATTCTACTGGATCCAAATATATTGATAATCGGTAGTTAAATTTTTTATATAACTACCTATTGTGTGTGTGTCCATAAACTTTTGTGTTCCCATTTCTTTTATGCACAATCGCTAGTAATGTAGAGCCCGATCTACCGATTGTAGTTAAGTTGTTTTTTGTACTACCGATTATACACAATCGGTAGTTAAGTTGTTTTTTTGACTACCGATTGTTAATAATATGTTGAGTTCAACTTACTTTGTCTACCGTTTTATGTACTGAACTAATTGTTCTTTATCTTGTACCAAAAAAGGGAAAGGCGATCAAAGCAAGCCCACGATACAATTTTATCAGGGCCTCGTCGTGGAGGCGGTAAGAAGGTTACCGCTAGTGCTAGACGACAAAGGAGCGTTATCCAAAATGAAGGAGGACCAAGTGCTCCTCAAGCTCAACACTTCGAAGGAGGTGGACTAAATGCTACAGAAGAAGAAGAAGAAAGTGGTACAAAGAAACAACCAAAGAAGAGACGATGACACAAGGTCCCCGACTCTCTGAAGATTAAGGGTCTACGAGGAGGTCAAATCCCGGGGCTCCCAAGAGAAGGAGGACGTCTATTGTTTGGCTACAAGGATTCTTGGGCCAAGGAAATCTACTCTACCGAGGTAATAATTATTAAACACCATTCTTAACATATTTTGTCCACCAAATAGAAGTGTTAACTTTTATTCTAATTGTTTTTTAATTCGTCGTCTATATTAGGACCATTCTAATGCGGTCCGTCTACTGAAACCTACGGCCGCACCATACAAGATGCACGGATGGCCGTTGAAAGGTGAGTGTGTTTGGTTCCAGCAAATTATAGAGCACTCGGGGCTATCTACGCCCGTCGCAAACTCCATGTTGAAGCACGACCGGGTGTCGATATCGTCATTCATGGAGAGGTATTATCCGGAGACCGATACTTTCCACATGCCATCGGGAGAGATGACCATCACACCCGATGATGTGGTGCAGATTCTAGGTCTGACCGGCCATGGTACGGCGGTCAAGTTTGACTATGTGAAGCAGTTCAGCTGGGACCAGCTTTATGTTTTGACCGAGAAGTGCTTTGGCTGGGACCGAGAGACCACAGACCAAGAGTTTGACCAGTACACAAGATACAGAACCATGCAAATTAGTATGGTTCATCTGATGGAAAGGTTCAGACGCACATTGGAAAAAGAGAAGGCCAAACCAGAGTTCAGCGATGACCAAGTCAGAGCTGCAGTCGCTGCATATCTTCTGTGCGTCTTGGGATGTGTAATTTTCCCCAATCCCAGTGGAAACCGGGTTTGACGCCAACCTGCTACAACTTCTGGATCCCATCGAGAAAGATCAAGACTATTCGTGGGCCACTGCTTGTCTTGCGTTTTTGAAGGAAGAGATGAGGAAGGCATCCCGGGAGGAGACTAGCCAAATAGCCGGGAACGTGAGCTTATTGTAGGTATTTTAGTAACTCCATTGATGGTTTGATTGCTATTTATTCTTTCTTCTTTTTCTCTTTCAATTTTCTCATACTTGGTTTGATATGTTCATTAGGCTTGGATCTACGATCACTTTTCCTCCCTGGAGTTGGTGATAGACACATTTTTGTGTCTAAATTACGCTCGACTATCTAGTTTGATAGTATTCGATTTTGTTCTTATTATGGTTTTTTATGTCTTTGTAGATATTTTTGGAGAAATAAACACTTGGGAAAAATGTGGTTCAGAAGTGATAAAGGCACCCAAGTTAAAGGCACCCAACATTTTGAATGACAAATTTGGGCGGGAAGAGAATTTTTTCTTCACGTACAAAAACAGGAAACCTTGTACGGGATTTGGAAACAAGTTTTTTTTGGAAATCTTCTCAAGCTCTATTAGGAAAGAGTTTATTATAAGTATCATTCTCATAATGGAATCGATAATGAAAGAAAAAAAAAATCAGGAAGAAAATTTTTCTTTTTGGAAGTTTTTCATCGGTGATTCTGCCGAGAATTAAAGGAAGTTATTCGAGAAGATTTGAGGCTAGCTTTGTTGTGATAGTATAAATAGAATTGTAGGGAAGCCTAGAGAGGGGTAAAGAGTCATTGGTGAAGCTTAGAGACAATCCAGAGCTCGGGAAGAAGTTGACAGACGAAAAAAAAAATTCTGCTGCAGCAAGCCTGAAGAACACGAAGAACAAACTGCGCCTCAGAACCGTACTTTTTCTGCCGCACCACTAGTCCGTTTTTTCCATTGTTCTATTCTCTCATCTGTAACACTCAAAACTACTCATTGTAACGCTTATAAGCGTGTCAAAATTCCCGTTGGCGTTTCTGTTACTATTGTAAGCATCATTTGATTTCTAAAATCGATTTTTGAGGGTTTTGCCATTACAATGAGGAGCTAAACTTCATCTTCATTTATGATTATTGGTAAAAAAAATGATTTAAAGATTTTTGTTAAATAATTGTGATTCCGTTAGATGGTACATGCTTTGGATTAGGTTTTAGATGTTCCATGCTTTTGTTATACAATTGATATTTTGAAAATTTATTTTTGCAATGATTTCGAATCAAATTAAAATGTTAGAATTGCATAATTAAAATTATTAAACTTAATCACTTTAAAATTGGAAAATAGTGGAATACTAGCCTCAGTTTTTTCTCAACTTTATTAAATTTTTTTCTTGAGTTTTCATATTTTTAGCTTTAGAAATTAGATTTAAAAACAACTCTTCACAAGTCTCGACGAACTTTATTTACCACTATTAAAACAACATCAGTTGGCAAGACAGAAGCCGGATTGGGAGAGAGGCACAACCCGAGGCCAAAAATACATCTTTTCGGGCAACCATTCAAGGTTCAAGGAGCAGGAGTTGATTGCTTTGAGGAGGAACCTAGACTCCATGGCGCCCCCAGATGTATGTTTTGATCCCTACAGGGAAGAGCTAGCTGATCGTACTATACCTCGAAGGTATGAGTTGGCCATGTACTTTGGACCCTCTAGGGTCCTACGTCAAATGGGTTTTGTCCAAGTAGAACGTAGGCCTCACATCCACGGGAAGTTTAAATTGGACGTTCCAAATAATGTTTATGGTAAGGACACGATCCAAGTTGTTTACACGCCCAACCCATCTGTTGAAGATTAGAACAACATAATGCATTACATGATCGACGAGGGGAGACCTGGAAACCTAGGTGATGAGATAACCTCAGCCTATATGGTATGGTACCGGGAGCATTCTCATCTTAAAGTGATCCGTGAAGACAAAGGAAAGAGCACCAGAGTGCAGGAGTATAGGTCCATCTTCAAAGACAACCCGTCGGCCTTAGCAAGGCTGGTACTTAATGTTATTTCCTTTTGATTTTAGTTTTACGGGTCAATATTATAGATAATAATCGTTTGATTGTTATTGCCTAAAAACAGAAGATGAGGATTGCATTTCTTTCGAACAAGGTAGGTTTGTGCCTCAATGCGGGAGATAAAGACCTCCTTGACAACCTTGATAACGAAGCTTATGGTCTCCAGTTCGGAAATACATGTACGATCACGACCGTGACGAGGAATGTAACTTCTAAGAAGAGTAAACGTTCTCGCGGCTCAACGAGTGCTGGTCCTCGAGCCAATGTCCCTGCTCCTCCAGCAAATGTCCTTGCTCCTCCGCCAATGAACCTGAAGCCTCTGTTACTCGTGCTCCTATTCCTAAAATCAAAAAAATTAGGAATTAGGTTGTAATCGTTAAATTGAAGGATATTATTTTAGTGTTTAACATTTTTAGTTTGAAGGTTTTCGATTTGAGATGATTATATATACTTTTTTTTAGCTATCATTTGATTTGCCATCGATTTATTTTTAACAAGTTATGTTCTTCAAATTTTACATGTACAATCGGTATTAGCGGGTTTGAACAAACTACCGATTGAGTAAATTCATCAGTAATCGGTAGTTTAAGAATTACTTAAACTACCGATTATGTATATTCAGCGACAATCGATCGTTTGTACAAAATTTTAACTACCGATTGTGAGGGTCCAGGAGTTTTCAAAAATTTGGATTTCCAATTTGGGTCTACTAATCATAATCGGCAGTTTGTACAAATTTAAACCTACCGATTGCAAGTGTCCAGGAGTTTTCCAAAAATTCTGATTTCCAATTTGGGGCTACTTATCATAATCAGTAGTTTAAGAATTTTTTAAACTACCGATAGTGTTTGTACAAATTGTTAAAATTTTTTAAAAAAATTTGATTTCCAATTTGGGGCTACTTATCATAATCGGTAGTTTAAGATTTTTTTAAACTACCGATTGTGTTTGTACAAAATGTTGAAATATTTTAAAAAATCTCGATTTCCAATTTAGGGCTACTTATCATAATCGATAGTTTAAGAATTTTTTAAACTACCGATTGTGTTTGTACAAAATGTTGAAATTTTTTAAAAAATCTCGATTTCTAATTTGGGGCTACTTATCATAATCGGTAGTTTAAGAATTTTTTAAATTACAGATTGTGTTTGTACAAAATGTTGAAATTTTAAAAAAAAAATCGATTTCCAATTTGGGGCTACTTATCATAATCGGTAGTTAAGAATTTCTTAAACTACCGATTGTGTTTGTACAAAATGTTGAAATTCTTTAAAAAAATTCGATTTCCAATTTGGGGCTACTTATCATAATCGGTAGTTTAACGATTTTTTAAACTACCGATTATGTTTGTACAAAATGTTGAAATTTTTAAAAAAATCTCGATTTCTAATTTGGGGCTACTTATCATAATCGGTAGTTTAAGAATTTTTTAAACTACCGATTGTGTTTGTACAAAATGTTGAAATTTTTTAAAAAATCTCGATTTCCAATTTGGGGCTACTTGTCATAATCGGTAGTTTAAGAATTTTTTAAACTACCGATTGTGTTTGTACAAAATGTTAAAATTTATCAAAAAAAATTGATTTCCAATTTGGGGCTACTTATCATAATCGGTAGTTTAAGGAATTTTCATAACTACCGATTGTGCCAAGACAAAATGTCAAATTTTTTTTAAAAACTTCGATTTCCAATTTGGGGCTACTTATCATAATCGGTAGTCTAAGATTTTTTCATACTACCGATTGTGCTTGTACAAAGTGTTGAATATTTTCAAAAAAAATTGAATTCCAATTTGGGGTTACTTATCATAATCAGTAGTTTAAGGAATTTTTATAACTACCGATTGTGCCAAGACAAAATGTCAAAAACATTTAAAAAAATCGATTTCCAATTTGGGGCTACTTATCATAATCGGTAGTCTAAGATTTTTTTATACTACCGATTGTGCTTGTACAAAATGTTGAATTTTTTCAAAAAAATTCGGCTATAATTTGTATTCTGATACACCTATAAATAAATGAATTATATCTATCATTCCCATTTCAAATCCACATATTTTACATTTCAGAGAAAATTTATAATCTCTTGTTTTCATGTAATGTCGGGTTACGAAAATTTTAGGCTTAATGCAGAGAATTTTACCCTAGGAGAAGATTTATCCCTATATTGAAACATAGTATTACATAATCCAGCAAGGGGTCATGAACGTCGGATGAATGGTTCAATGACCATGCAATGGTTAGAACATATCCATGCTAACTTTTGTAACAAAACCGGTAACCCCAACAACCGGAACAGAGCAGGCCTTTTTTGTCGATATATGGAAATCACAAGGGAAGTACTAGAATTTTCTTCTTTAACCGCTAAGGTGAATGAAAGAAGAATTAGGAATGAAACTGATGATGAAGTTCTTACCAGATCTCTAGAGGAATGAAGAAGATGGAAACGTTCATATTTCAGGTACAAACCTCATTTCGAGATCCTAAGGGTGATGGAAGAATACAATCCTTTTGTGTTGATTATTCTCCGAAGAAGTGAAGAACGTAGTCTCGGTCGTCATACGACCCGTTGAAGGTTTGATAATAGGTTTTCTTAAGTGTTTAAGTGTAATCTACTGATTTATTATATTTTATTTCTTTTAATGTTACGCGATGTATGCCTTTTCGATTCAATGAAATGATTTATAAAAAAAAAAGAAATCCAATTTGGGGTACTTATTATAATCGGTAGTTTAATAATTTCTTAAATTAACGATTGTGATAATCGGTAGATTATGGTGTACCCAAAACTCCTGATTCTTTATATTAGGTCGAAGTTAGTGTACATATTTTCTGTACACTCTTGTTACACTAGGCCTCAACGGTTTTTTTTTTGTTTTGAGAAAAAAAGTCGTTAAGACTATAATCTATATAAGGAGGGTGACCTCTTCTCATTTATGCGCCTTCAATACATTTAAACTCTCCAACTTCGAAGAAATTAGTGGCGCAACCTATTCTCAACTAAAACATCAACTTTTTCATTTCTTTCCTCTACCGATTCTTCTACTCCTTTTACCCTTAAGTACTCTATTGAAAATGGCTCCAAAATCTTTACCTAAACAACCAAAGAAGGGAAAGGAAAAGATGGTGATAGAGGAGTCCAAAACCATCGAAATCAATTCGTCAACCGATTCCGAGATAACTTACTATGTTTTGGATCCTCGGTGCATTTTAAGGGACAAAGACTTGTCAAGCATAAACCCATACTACAATGAGGCTGGAGAGTACATAGGTCCACTTTGGGCTGATCCTAAGGGGGACGAGAAGAAGAAGAAGCCGGTTGAAACTAGGACCAAGTCCAGAGTAACAAGGAGTGGAAGAATTTCATGAGATCAATGAGATTTATCACTTTGAACTTCTATGA
Source organism: Papaver californicum (assembly GCA_023531435.1). Classification (NCBI taxonomy): domain Eukaryota; kingdom Viridiplantae; phylum Streptophyta; class Magnoliopsida; order Ranunculales; family Papaveraceae; genus Papaver; species Papaver californicum. Next base: position 416,314 of record JAJJMC010029797.1, read on the forward strand.
TGTGTTTTGTTTCGTTTAATTCGGATGTTTTAGTTTTTTTAAAACATGTTTAATGAACAATATGTAGTAAGTTTATTTGAACAAGTTTTTCTCCGGATGTTGAAATAGTATTACGAAGTTAGATATTAAGTAAAATCGACATATTCAGTAGATAATTATGTTTCTAAACTACCGATTACGTACAATCGGTAGTTATTTATTTCTCGTGCCACCGATTATCCACAATCGGTAGTTATTTATGTTCACTAAGTACTGATTGTTGCAATAAAAGTCCTGGACAACAAAACCATTATAATCGGTAAATAAAATTGATCTTTAAACTACCGATTACAAAGTTAAAAATTTTAAATTTTAATTCATTATATGTTTACAATCAGTAGATATAAATTTTCAATAACTACCGATTGTGAAAGATAAAGAGTTCGAAATTTTGGAAGTTTTGAGAAATTCAATTTGGGGAAACTTACATAATCGGTAGTTTAAGTACTCCATTAAACTACCGATTGTACAATCGGTAGGAAAATAAATCACGATCTTACCGATTGTACAAATCTAAAACTCGAAAAATCAATCTAAAACACTCTCGATTTCTAATCCAAAACTAACTCAAATCATTTTCTAATAACCAAATTAATCAACTAATTAATCAAAACTAACACTAATTAAGCAAGGGTAGATTAGCCATTATAGAAAATAGATGGATAAGGGATGTATTGAGATTACTTCAAAATGACCTTATTTTGTCTTATTAGTCGCCCCTAATTAGTTTTTGGTAGCCCTCAAATTCGCCAGGTAAAAATCCTAACAATCACACTTTGTGTAGCACTGCTTGATGTGTTTTTTATCTCGTTTTATTGAAAGTGTATCTGCAGAAATGTGACGTCAAGTATGTTTGAAAATATTACAGACATATTAAAGATGCCTTACCTATCCAGATTGCTGCAGATAGCAGCTCATTCCTAATGGAGCTAATGACAACCTTACCACCGACATGCAGATCCACACGGTAGATGTGCGTAAACCTGTAACCACTAAAAATCACCACTAAGCATGTTATCATTTTTCACCCTAGACAAACCATGATTTTATTGTCAAAAGTATAGATTAAATATTAAGAAAAAAAGACAGGTAGAGTTCCTGTACTCTTAAACACAAAAAGATAACAACACTTCATTACTAAAAACCTTCATAATTACAATAAGTTTCTATGTTCATATCATTGAACTACACCGTATATATATTATAACACCACAACATTGTATCAAAAACAAAGTGTGAGGTGGATTTTTGTTTAGTCCTAAACATTATAGACATAGTACAAAAGATCCAACTATCCTGTCTCAAAAAACCAAAAAGCCACAGTTAATCTTCATAAAAGTGTAATTTCAACTAAGGTCAAGAAAACAGGACAAACCCTTTGTTGGAATACGGATTTTCCATTGTCCATTTCAAAGGTCCATTAGAGGATCGGCTATAAGTTGCTAAAAAGCATAGATGCTTGTAACCTATAACTGCATCATCATTGTAGATTCTCCGCATGTAAGTATGTTATCTCTAATTTCATAAAAAAATCTGCGTCTTTTTATTTCTTCTGGTACCCCCTTATTTTAGGAAAGAAAATTAATTCAAAAAGATTTAAATTCAAAAAAAAATCTCATAATATTGAATTAAACAGAATCCAAAACACATTATCAATCCCTAATTAAGTATTCTATTATACAAATTGAAAGTCATTTGAAAATTAGAATCCAAATTAGGCAATCATAAAAATAGCCCAAACCTTGTTAATATTTTTAGCCTGAGCTGTAATTAGATGAGAATTAGTGCTTCTTGTTTTGTTTAATACATATGGACTGAAGATAACAGAATAACTGGTAGAGAAGAGTTTTCAAAGATAGGAGACTGTTTTTTAAGGTCTCACACATGAACGATGATTCGTATTCAAGTATATTGCCTGAGTTCGCCTACACGTGTTGGTGGTCCCTTACACGTGTTTGTGGTTGCATAATAAAGACATGCGGTTGACCCGGTTTTGCTTTTTGTTTTTCTTGTACAGTTTTGAACCATCACCTCACCTGGTTAAGACCATAATGATTTATTGCACTCCCAAAGCGGTTTATACCATGGTATGTTGAATATCAATATATTTAAACACTTTAAACACCTTAATGGGTGTCAAGATGCAAAATGTCATATTATAAGGTTCCAGTAATGAGTATCAATGGAAGCACGATATCCAATAAATGACAATAAGAGCAAAGCCTTAGGTAGTCAAGAAATGTCCATAAACTTTTAGTATCTAATGAGATCTCTCCAAACTAATGCACTCATACATTCAGATATCACTTGATGAAAAATAATTGATCTGGTTAAATAGGTACAATGACCAACGTGGAGTTTGAAACATGTCAGCATAAAAATAATATAATAGCTGATAAGCATTCTAGGATCGATCATCGACTATAACCCCTATAAAAAAAATTAAGAGAAAAACAAAGTTAACATAAAGGAGTACAGTTAAGTACTTATTGTACCTAAGAATAATTACATATATAATATTAATAACATATATGTTTTTGGCCAGAAAGAATAAGTGCCCTTTTCCAGTCAACATATGCTCTTTTGAGTGAAGAAATTACAATGAACCCACACACATCAACTTAGTTGGATCATCATTTAGCTAAACAGTGCCGTAACTGAATCTAAACATCTACTAATCAATTTTTATATCCAAAGGAGGAGCATTAAATTATAGTTTATAAAGCAACAACATTCTTTAAATAAACAATAAAAGCGATATTGTTCTCATAGTCTAACACAGTGACAAACCTGAAAGCACCTTAACTGCAAAGATATTCACCAAGTTAAAGGGGACATCTGGGAATGCACTACGACATTAGGTGGTACTTTGGATTGGGATGTCTAATAATGAATTTCGAAAGACTGCACAATAAAAAACAAACAAAGCATCCACTCGATTGGAAATTACCAAATGTTTGGTATCGGAGTATTTTCACATTCAGGGCTTACTGGAAATCATGCAAAAGAAATATAAACAGGTGTAATTGAAATGGGCAAGAATAAAAAGTTCAGAAGTTTTCAAACAATGTCAATGATGTTATGTACTTTACATCATTGAGCATAACAGTAAAACACTGACAACACCCACGCTCGACATTAAGCTTCTTTTCTGGGTTGTGCCAATCATTTAAAAAAGGCAGGGGATTTTGTTTTCAAAATTAGGCAAATATGGTACTATATATGCACAAAAAAAAAAGGGTTTGTATGACTTAACTTTGTGCTGGTATTAATAGAAAGATTTGTTTGATTAGGAACTTTTAAAAGATTATTTTAGATGTGGAATAAGAGATTCTAAAATTGATAGTTGATGACACATTGCGATGTTCCTACCTTTCTCTTTCTGAAGTTCTTCTCACTGGGTCTATCTTTATCGGGACGTATCTGCAGAGTTAAAAATCCAAAGTTATGTTACAGTACATGCGGAAACCATTACCTGGTAACATTACCTTTCTAATACTTACAGATTACGAATAGTAAGAATGTTGGCTTACAGATGATTGTCTCTGTTCCATTTTTAGCAGTTCTTTTTCTAGTGTTTCACGTTGTATCCTGATCTGTTGTGCTATGCTTCTTTATGTGATTGTATTTTGAGAATTTCATATATATAATCAGCAGTATTCTACAAATGCAAGAGAAGAGAAACCATGTATTAAAGGGATCAATCACTCACCGTTACGCTGGACTGTTGTTGTAATAGATTCATTGTGTAGCTATTCATTTGATTTGCATGGTGTCAACTCGTGGATTGATTCTCTTTCACACATAGGATAAAGCACTTGAAGTGTTGATGTTGGCTTCCATCGTAGATTGTGATGATACCTGAAATCTCAATATTCATATGAGTTTATGCCAAATTGAGGTAAGTAGTTCAGATCTGAAGATAACCATATATGGAACAAAGTATTTCTACAATATCACCTTCCATGGCCTACCAAACTCATTCAATGCTTCAGTGAAAGCACCTTCAACTCTTTCTCTTAGGTATTTTCATGGTATGTAATGAACTCATAATTGAAGCATAAAGATCAATTGATAAATTGAATAACATCTTGCGAAATGCTTTCTATACAATTCTAAATGACATGGCTCCTATTGTGATCGCTTATGCAGTTTGTGATATGACAATGAAGCTGAACATGGTGATACAAATCTAAAGAAATCCCTCAAATCTTAAAGAAACACAGAGAAAGATAGTTTAATTCGAGTAACTTACAAAACCCTCAAATAATAATCTAAGTTATCTCATTTGAATTAAAAATTACAGAATATGGAAATAGAAAACTTACAACAATTTTCCGTCAAAAAGTAGTTTCTTTGTTACTTCCATACTGAATTTGATATCCATCTTCTGCGATCAACATATCCATAAATCATTTTTTTTAGAGAACAACCCAAACCCACAAAAAGAGAGAAAGGAATATTTTTGTGAATTATTAAGATCCAATAATAAAAATAGAAATTTAAGATTAAAAAAGACAACAAACCACCATCATGAATTAAATTGAGACATACACCTGGAATGAAATCAATTTTGCATATTATTTTCTACAAAAAAATAAATAAAAAATAAGTTTGGGGTCTGTAAAAATTATATCAGTTGAAAGAAAGTAATACACTATTTTTCTCAAAGAGTACAGATGAAAATAGCAACCCTAGATTGAAATCATAGCCAAGAATAAGAAAGAATTGACTACCAAATGGTTTTGCTCGATCGACACAATGCTCATAAACGTAGAATAATTGTAATTGGAAGTACAAAGAGTTGAGGTGAAAGATATGGAACTGATTAATTGAAATGAAATAATAATTTTTAATTCAAAGAATGAAAGAGAAGACCAATGGTGATTTGATTTGGGAGGTTTCGTTTCACAAAGCTAGGTTAGGTTATTGAATTGATTATGCACTGTTTGGAGAAACATGAATTGAACCACAAATATTTATCTACCTCATCCATAAACAAATCCTGACCCTATAATGAGAGAAAAAACTGTTACGAAAGGGAAGAAGAGGCCGACTAATGACAATTAATGGGAAAATTAATGACCATTACTGATCTGGTTAGAGTGGGCCATAAAAAGAGAAGCCATATACCGTTGGATCATTTGATCTATCTAACACTGGGAGGGGGAGGGAAGATAATTGATAGACACATTTTAGTGTTTTATTTGTCCTCAATTCTCTATTTTGTTAGCACTTGTTTTTACACTTATTATGGTATTTTATGTATTTGTAGGTGTTTTTGGAAAATAAACATTCGTGGAAAATTTGGATCGAAAAGTACTAAAGGAAACCGGAAAAATTACTAAAAGCACCCAAATAAAATTGCTAAAGGCACCCCATTTTTGAATAGGGGGCAACCCTCTTTAAATTTGAAATCCCGAAATTGGCGGGAAAAAATTCTTTGCACGTGAAGCTTTCCTGATTTATTTGGGAAACAGATTTTTAGGTTTGAAAGGAAGATTCATGAAGTAATAACTAAAACGTGTTGAAAAACGTCAAAAGGAGTATTGTATGCCGTAAAAATAGTTGAAGAATCCCTATTCTTGCCGGAAACAGGTTGATTATCGCAAGAGGATAATCATAAATCTATTGGTTGTTTTGATGAGGAATTTTACTCCTTATCGATTAAGGAAAGGGTTTCAGGTTTTGCTAAACCTATATAAGGTGAGAGAGATCGAAAAAAGGAAGTCGGAAGTCGGCCGAAAAATTCAGCGTGAAAAAAAACATCTGTTCGAGGGAAGAAGAAGTTGCAATAGAAAAGAAGTGTTGCAGATAGAGTTCATAATCAAAACCTTTAGCAAGAGAAGAACAGATTAAAAGACCGTGACAAATTTCCGTCTGCAACACCTATATCCATTTAAGTTTTCCTGTTTCAATTATTTTGAGTCTTTTCTTCTTTTCAAGAACTTTTGATCCATGTATCAATATTTTGAGAGTATTTTGAGCATGATGAACTAAACCCAATCACTGGGACAATGGAGGAATCCATATTTCATGAATGATTGATAACTATTTTTAACTTTTTATGACTTTTGCATTGGTTTTAAATTGATCTATGATTTTTTCTAATTAGTTGTGATTTTGTTTGATGGTGTATGATGGGGCTTAAAAGATTTTGATGTACCATGCTCACGATTTACAGTTAATCTTTTAGAAGTCTACTTTTGGCAAAGAGACAAAGTCAATAAAAGAGCTATAATTGTTAAGAATCATTGTAGAAATCACTCAGAAGTGATTTTGGTGGAATCCTGAGTTCCAGTTTCTCCCAATATTGTTACAATCTTTTACAAATTTGCTAGTTTAAATCCTGTATGCTGGGGCTTAAGAGCTTTTGGTGTACCATGCTTACGATTTACAGTTAATGTTTTAGAAATCTACTTTTTCCAAAGAAACATAGTCAATAAAAGAGCTATAATTGTTAAGAATCATTGTAGAAATTACTCAGAAGTGATTTTTTTGGAATCCTGAGTTCCAGTTTCTCCCAATATTGTTAGAATCTTTTACAAATTTTCCAGTTTAAATCATAATTAGGTTTAAACCGAATCTTCACAGGTCTTAGTAAATGAACTCTTTTTACCACTTTCTAAAACGATCAAGCTTTGTGTAAGTAGGTTAGGGTTTTAGATTTATTTTTGTTTCTAAGTTTAGTTTTATTTTTAGATTTTTTTATTTCTTTGTTGTATTTTTCGTTTTTGGGTATTTGTCTATTTTCTACTTGGATCAAAAAGGAAGTTGAGCCAAAGATTTTGGTGATTAATTAAAGATTTGGAGTCAAAAGACATAGCGAAAAGAACAGAAAAAAAAGACAAAGTTTTTATTTTTAGGGTTTTATTTATTTTAATTTTAGAAAAAATTACTAGGTTTTTTATTTTTGTAATTTTTATTTTTATTTTTCTGTTGTTTTTGGACATTTTAAGACATTATTTTTGGACTTTATTATTATTTTTAAACCCTACGGAAGGGTAGTATTAAATATAAACTGCTCAAAGAAGTACGAAAATTACGATATTGTTTCATCCCCTTAGGTTCGTACACTGGTACAGGAGTTAGTGGCCTAGGTCGACTTCAACTATTCATCGCCCGTCTGGAACGTGAGGTAAAACTCGATCAACCCACGAATCTCCTGCTAATGTGTTTACTGTATTCCTTCGCATGCATATACGTTGAGGAACTGAATACGTACTTTAATTTCTAGTGAAGGGCAAGAACTAGCCATACAAGAAAAGGGTTCAGATTTCATCACTGTATCCTTCTTGCCCTCTTTAGGAACACATTACCAAACGCGAACCTAAACCTAAAATTTGACTAGAAAGAAGACCGATAAGGTAACGAGCTTTCGAAAATCTATCGAAAGGATTGTATTGGTTACTTTATTATATCAACTCAAAGATTAGTAAGATTATATTAAGTTGGTTCATGCCACCTTGTAACCCAAGGAACCGTTTTCCAAAGAGGTAGGGTTATCCAAGCTCTATAAAGATTATCTTGCCTCTCTCGATCAACTTATTCTAATTTGGATTGTTCTAAAAGGTTTGCTAAAGATGTAACTAGTTAATCTTTTGGAAGAATAGAAGTTGTCTAGGAATAATCTAAGTGGAGTCATCATATTTTTTGTTTGCTAGATTCAATAAGATTGATTTGGTTGAGTCAGACTTGCTTGTGTTTTTTTAGAATTCCCTTCCAATTAGGATTTAATTTTTTTAGTCTTTTTAGTGTATGCCAAGACCGTTCGAGACCATCACTGAGCGAGCTTGGAAAAGAGACACTCTAGGTCGTTTGATTAGCGAAAAGCCTAATAGTTTTGTTTCTGAAAACGAGGATTTCAAAGACTCTTATCTAGAGAGCCCTATTTTTGAAAACTTTAATTTTGAGAACTTGAAATTGTGTGGAGAAGTCTCTCCTAGTCCTTTGATAGTGCCAGAAATGGAAACCTTAGAAGATTTGTTGAATCCCACTAGGACTACTCATCCATCATATATCAAGTTAGCTGCAACTGAAACAAACTATGAGCTTAAACCAGGGACCATACAGATGCTCTCAATCTTCTTAGGAAAAGAAAATGAAAACCCCTACTTTGACATTAGAGAATTTGAAGAAATCTATAGTAACCTAATAATTCACAACCTTACTGATGAAACTTTGAAACTTAGGTTGTTTCTTTTTTTTTCATGAGACACAAAGTCAAATCTTGTTTATATAGTTTTTCATCTGAGTCTATCGAGACATATGAACAACTTACATCAGCCTTTTTCTCGAAGTTTTTCCCTAGGCACAAAGCATCATCACTTGGGCAACAAATTTGCATATTTTTGTAACTAGAGGGAGAATCTTTATATAGGTATTTGGAGAGAGTCAATGATTTACTGACACAATGTCCTCATCATGGCCTAGAAAAGGTAAGGCTAGTTCAGATCCTCTATGAAGGGCTAGATTATCCAACGACAACCATGGTCGAGTCTTTGTGTACAAGTGGGTTTGAAAATAAAACTGTTGATGAGGCGATGATATTTTTTACTGAGATTTTCGAAAAAAAACCAGAATTGGGAATATAGTAGGGAACCCCAGAAAAAACTACTATTTAATAGAGGTAATGTAAATAGGATAGATGGAACTTTTGAATCAGATGCCAAATTTGCAGCAATAGCAAGAAGGTTGGAAGCCTTAGAGTTTAATCAATCTAGTTATGAATTAGAATCCTACAGGTCAGATTGGGAGGTACAAACTGGTGAAGAGCAAGCCCATGCTCTTTACAATAACTCTAGATTTGATAACCGTCAGAAGTATGACCCATTTTCTGATACATATAATCCTGGTTGGAGGAATCATCCTAATTTTTCTTGGTCTAAGGGTAAAAATCATGGTCAGACTAGTAATTCCCAAGTTCCACCAGGGTTTAGTCATCCCAAGAATCCACTAGAGACAAATTACTCTCAAAACCCTTCAGAGAAGAAAATAACTAGCTTAGAGGAATTTCTTACTATGTTAGCACAGAAGCAGCTTAGATTTCAACAAGCAACCGAGCAAATTTTTTAGTCTAATGCCCAGACTCTTGCGAACTTAAACTCCAAGTAAGTCAGATAGCTAAGACACTAAGTTAGAGAGAAAGTAGAAAGTTACCTAGTTAACCACAACCTAATCCTAGAGGAGTTCATGAAATAACTGGTGAGAAATCATCAAACCATGTGAATTAGATAACAAACCTTAGGAGCGGTAAAACGGTAGACAATAAGGTAACCATACCTGATAGTGAACATGTTGTACTTCACCCTTTTGAGCAACAACTAACGAGACTGATAAAGTCTATAAAGAGTCAAGTACGGTTCCTACTAAGCCTGATTTTATGCCCAAAGCCCTATTCCCACAACTGCTCCTTCCAACAAAGAAGGAATCAATTTTCAGTGAAATAATGGAAATGTTTAAGCAAGTCAACATCAACATTCCATTATTAAAGGCAATTAGGCAAGTTCCTGCATATGCCAAGTCCTTAAAGATCTTTGTACACAAAATCGTAAGCTCAATGTACATAAGAAAGCGTTTATAGCTGGTCAAGTAAGCTCAATTCTTCTGAACCAAACACCCCCTAAGTATAAAGACCCTGGATGCCTCACCATATCTTGTTTGGTCGGTGATCACTTGGTTGATAAGGTATTGCTTTACTTAGAAGCTAGTGCTAACTTACTCCTGTATCCTGTGTACAACCAGCTAGGTCTTGGTAAGTTGAAACCGACCAAAATGACACTGCAGTTAGCAGATAGGTGTGTCAAAGTCCATCGTGGTGTCATAGAGGATGTTCTGATTGAGGTTAATAGGTTCATTTATCAAGTGGATTTTGTTTTTCTTGATACCCGGTGATTTTAGGTCGCCCATTTTTAGCTGCATCTAATGCTGTCATCAACTATAGAACCGGACGTATGAACATATCGTTTGGTAATATGACCACTGAACTAAATGTTTTTAATGTTACTAGACAACCTTCTGAGATCGATGGGATAAAAGAAATTAATATGATTAACAATTTAGTTCATGATCATTAGCACGAAATTAGTGATTCCCTAGATGAATTTGATGACATCATTCTCTTAAATCAGATGTGTGACCCGTCTCTAGAAGAAGTTCTCGAGTATTTTTCAAACTCTAAGGACCCTGAAATTCAAGCAATATTTTTAGGTCTATCTGAGAGTAATGATTACCCTAAATTGTGGGGTAGTGATGATTCTTGTGATCGTCAGGTATCCCCGATTTGAAGTCCCTAACTTGGGACTCGAGCTTTGTCCATCTATTGTATTACTTGTCTTTTCAGACTCCAAAACTCGATCCTCCAGATACTGTCCATGAGGAATTACTGCTATTAGAGACCTGTCGTTCGGTTGAATTTGGGTATCTGTATACTCATATGGAGCCTAAATGGACACATGATAGGATTTTAGAATACCCTATATAAATAAACCGTAATCGCACGGTGTCTACAACGCAGACAACGACAAGTACGGGTCGAACCCACAGGAAGCGGGGACAATACTGCAATCACTATCTCAATTAACTAATCAGAAACAATATTTTGGGATATTTAGAATTATGAATAAAATACTAAACAAACTAAACTAATAAAAATAAATCAACTGGGAGAAACAGTAACCAGGCTTTTCAACATGAAACCCCAGTTACAAATTTATTAGTACATGGAGTTGGGTTCCTCAAAACCCATAAAAATAATTAAGAAGAGTAGAGAGGATTAAACCAGTGTTCCGTAAAGATGTCGTCTTTATTCTCTATACAGACACTGGCCTCTTATTTCTGATGCAGCCGTCCTCTTCTTTTTCTGACGCAGCCGTCTAGTCTTGTCTCCGTCTGCTACTGTCTACTAAAAAGAAAACCTCTTTTCTCTCACTAACCCTACCGCCTACCAAAGAAAACCTCAAAACCCCCAAAAGAAAATTTAAAAGAGAGATCCCCTACTACTAGGTCTTTCTTCCCTTTTATACTTACCTTGTCTCCTTCACGTGCATAGCAACCTAAAAAAAAAACTCCAAGAAAAGTCGTCCCTGCTTCACGTGTTTCAACCCTAGACTTAGCTTCCCTTTCCAGCCTAATCTACACCTAGCTGTCTCTCTCCTGACTTCTAGCTTCTTTCTCACTATCTTTTAATCGTCACCAACACCCAACACCTAAAACAGAAGCCAAGACTCTTAGCCAACGTCCATATCTCCTAGAAAAAACCTAGCCCACCTCCAAACCGCACTCTAGCTTCTCTCTTATACTTTTTTTTCTTTCATTCCATGTCATTTTCCTCTTTTCTTTCACACTCCTCCTGATGCCAAGTCTCCATCATTTCTTTCTCCCTTTGCTTTTATACAGCGCCACCAACATGAAGCTTTGACTTCCTATTCGGTCAACAACAACTCCAATTGGCCTTCGCACAAACAAGAACCGTTTTCTTATTTCACCTTCCAACAAGTCTGACAACCTATGTGACACTTTTTTCCGTTTAGCTGTATTTAGCTCATAACTTTGGATTTATGTGAACTACCTTTTAAAACAATAAAATGGTAAATTAGTAAAATCACAAGTGCTAACAAATATAAATTATGAGGTAAAAATGTATGATTTAAGCGCCTATCAAATACCCCCAAACCTATATTTTTCTAGTCCTCGAGCAAAACTAATTTAAAAATAAAATAAAATCCTAACTCACTTTTGCAGGAATCGAGACTATATTTAGCATATGTAATAATCCTTTAAACTCATAGGTGTCCCTATCGGACGAGTTTTGTCTCGTGAGGGTTTAGAAGAGATATACCCACAAAACCTTTACTCCAAATTTTAACTACCTATGAACGATTGAGGATAGATACTAAACAAGCTATTTAGTTGGCGTACTAAATTCTTCGACTATAAGAATCATTACCCTGTATGGATCCAATTGTTGTACATGAGTTTTCACTCAGCGTACTAAAATTCATGTAAGAATGCAACTCTACTCAAATAATCATCAAACATCCAAAATTGGATATAAATTCACATTGCTCGAAATCAATCAAATTCAAACACTGGGATAGATTAGAAGATGGAAATAGAAGTAATGAATGGTGCATATGTTGACTAAGGTGAACGGTGTTTCCCAAAATATTCGTATAAAGTCCGGCTAGGATGCTCCTATTTTTATTATTATTATTTATATACATAATGTTTATTTATTTATTTTTATTTTTTTTCAACTACATGATTATATCTTTTGTATCTAAGGGCATGCAACTTTTCAGCAGATTACATGATAGTTCCCAAGGATCCTGTGTTCCACGCTTGCTTAGGCGACGGAGACAGGGAAAACACACACATATTGCTATCAAAGTGTCAATTTTTTCAAAAAAAAAAAATTCAACAAAATTAAAATTCTAATACATCCGAGATACGACCTTACGGTAATACTAGGGCCCCCACCAAATCAATTAGAGAAACATAAAATTGTAAAAATAAAAATAGAAAATGATATGATTATGATGATTCCGAGATATGCTTGTTCAATGATTATCATGTTATTTCTAACACCTGAGTGCATTCAAATATGAATAGACCATTTAGCTGGGTACACCAATTCCTATAGATAAGAGATATGTTTCCATCTACCTAGAATGGTTAGTGTCATTCTGAATAATTCACAAGTTTCTAAATTTCGGAGTTTCTTTATTGGCATCAATTTTTTGAAATTCTACTCCCAAACCTAAATTTAACATTGTCCTCAATGTTTCAAACCGTGCAACCTAGAATGATATGCAATAAATATAAATAAGAGAAACAAATGTAAATCAAAGAAAAGGGATTGGAACATCTCACCTGATTGACGCAAGAAAAGCAGTATTCTCTGTAACACACATCAAACGATAGTAATAACAAAGAACACTAAAAATAAAAATAAACAAAAAGCCTGAAAGAAAATAAAAACAAGAAAATAAAAATCTATCTACTGAATATGTACAGAAAGAACCCCATACACTAATAACCTAAAAATTTGGGGATCAAACCAAAATACAATATATACAAATGATTCTTCACAATTATATTATGGCAACATGGAGATACTGAAACTATCAAAAATAAGGGATTACCCCCAAACCAAGTTTTTACTATACTTGGAAGTGCGTAAAGAACATAATATGGGGATAATATTGGGACTGGTGAAATATCAATTGGTTCATGCACAATGTCAGGAACAGGCAAGTCCTCTGGGTATTTGGATGCAAAATCCAATAAAACTTGAGAAGCACATAATTCTAACCCTAAATTAGGTAATTTTGGGAGTCTAAGGGTTTAGAAAAAACCTCCAAGTGGGGTGAATGATCTTGTGAGATAGATTCATCTATGGAATTAGGAAAATCATCTACACAATCATCCACAGGGTCATCTATATGTTTTGTATGGAATTGAGTGTCACTACAAGACTGATCATCATCAGCAAATAATTTCTGGCATTCTAGAACTCTCAATATTTGTTCCAAACTAGGGGGTCTGTGTTTATATTACTTCTGATATAACATTAGAGGTGATTCTTCACTTACCAGACGTGAAGCAAAAACTTCCTTATGCCGTGACCGATCCATATATTCCCGAAGTGTCACTTTAGACGACGTCTCCATAGGTGAGGCAAGAACTCCCTTCTGTCGTGACCAATCCATATATTCCCGAGTGTCATCTTAGATGACGTCTCCTGATAAGGAGTCATCATCCTCGAAAAATTACTTGAAAAGACATACTAAAACACAAAACGAGTCAAATAGACATAAAAATCATTAAATAAAAATAAAAATAAATATATACAAAATAAAATAAAAACCTAAACTACGATTAGAAAAACAAAAATACTAATTAAAATATTCCACAACCGCTCCCGGCAGCGCGCCAAAAATTGATACGATTTCGGAATACCCTATATAAATAAACCGCAATCGCACGGTGTCTACAATGCAGACAATGGCAAGTACGGGTTAAACTCACAAAGAGAGGGGACAATACTGCAATCAATATCTCAATTAACTAATCAGAAACAATATTTTGGGATTTTTAGAATATGAATAAAATACTAAACAACCTAAACTAATAAAAATAAATTAACTGGGAGAAACAGTAACCGGGGTTTTCAGTATCCATCACTATTTCTATTTAATTACTGAAGTGAAACATAACTCCTGAATATTTAGAGTCGCAAATGTCACTGGGACGCCCTAAGCATGGTGCATCAAAAGTTCTAAGTCTAAGCATACACAATCAAATTGCGTTAGTGAGAAAATTGTACGAAACTAATTATAGGTCCACAAATAATACCTGGCTATTCTAAGCATACCCCATCTAAGGATTTAACCCAAGCATATAATATTAAATAAGTAGACAAATATATTTGCAATAAGTAGAGTTTTAAAATAACAATTGTATACCAAAAGCATGGAACATCAAAAACCTAGGCCAAGCATGTACCATCTAACGAAACCACAATTGTTTAATAAAATTCAATAAATCAAAATCATGGAATTAATCTATTCAAATCATAAGAGTCTGTATCAAATACTTCATTTAATTGATCTAAAACTTTATGTGGTTTCAACATTAAACCCTAGTTACAAATTTATTAGAACATGGAATTGGGTTTCTCATAACCCATAAAAATAATTAAGAAGAGTAGAGAGGATTAAATCAGTGTTCCGTGAAGATGTCGTCTTTATTCTCTATATAGACACCGGCCTCTTCTTTCTGATGCAACCGTCCTCTTTTTTTTTTTTGACGCAGCCGTCTGGTGCTGTCTCCGTCTGCTACTGTCTACTAAAAAGAAAATATCATTTTTCTCACTAACCCTACCGCCTACCAAAGAAAACCTCAAAACCCCCAAAAGAAAAGTTAAAAGAGAGATCCCCTACTACTATTGTCCTTTGCACAAACAAGAGCCGTTTTCTTATTTCACCTTCCAATAAGTCTGACAGCCCCTGTGACACTTTTGTCCGTTTAGCCGTATTTAGCTCATAACTTTGGATTTATGTCAACTACCTATTAAAGCAATAAAATAGTAAATTAGTAAAATCACAAGTGCTAACAAATATAAATTAGGAGGTAAAAATGTATGATTTAAGCGCCTATCAATACCCCAGATAAATCTAGTTGTCTTTAAAGAAACCTTACCTAAGGTTATGCTCTATTTGTTCATTTGTATGCTCCGGTACAGTGGTCTTATATTTGTGTCAACTCTATTTGGGTATGAGGACCCGCAGTTGTTTCGGCTCTTGGTATATTATTTTGAAAGGTGTGATGGGATTTTAAGTTATACTGTAAGTGCACGGTTGTCGATTAGATAACATACAATTACGGATTCGTTCCACAGAGATTTCATAATCGTAATTTCTAACTTTTAATTAATTATTTTGCTAATAACAAATTGAATAATTTTTAATGAATAAATTAAATAAAAACAAAGATAAAATAACTATACAAATTAATCAACCAAGAAGATAAAGGTATAGGGTTTTGGATTCCATTACTTTTGATGTTTGTACAATTAACAATTTAATATCTTAAATATACTCTTAAATTACTCAAAACAATTTTGAACCCAATCACATGTTTTAGGAAATAAAACGTTAAAAATATTTATTCGACTTCCGTCGTTGTACAAAAGTATAATCTCCTTCGATTATAAAAGATCAATAGTTTAAAAACTATTCAAAACAGTTATTATGAAGCATTTTTTTAGAAGAGAAATTATTAAACAATAATAGCACAAATAATAGAGTAGATATATCAAAGAAAGTTAATATTAAAAATAATCATCAAAACTAGCTTCCTCCTCTAACCTAAAAAAGAATTTTAGCTACTCATGGGAAGAAAAATATAGGAAAAACACTTAGCCATGTATTCATTAATGTAAAACATTGCTTACAAAGAGTTTCTATCGATTAACGACAGATTTCAGGCGCAGTGAATAAAACACAGACTTTCAGTGTATTAGGTTCTGAACTGTCGCAAGAATTGTTTAGAAAACTGTTGCTACAACTATTGAATACAAAGGAATAGGCAACGTTTTTCTGCGACTCTTCAGGGACGTGATTTCTTCTTCTTCTTCTTCCTCGAGCTGGAGAGCCCTACAAATGGCAGCGAACTTTTCTGGATTGATTTTTCTTGTTCCTGGCAGAAGCCAACCCCCTCTCCTTCATCTTTCGACCCTTTACTTATAGTATATCATCCATATATCCCTCGAATCTTCCCATTAACTCCTCAATATCTTTTAATTCAATCCAAAATAACTCTCGGGATTTTTATATCTCCCCAAGCTCTCGATCTAATTTCTCTAATATGTTGTTGCATGGTTATCAAGTATGCTTCAAATAATACAGAGACACGATCAAGTGAAATAGGAAAGATATCTCCATATTTATCGTAACTTTCTCGTAACAATCTGTTTTAATAATGGCAGCGAGATCTTGCTTGATTTCTTGTGGACACGTCTCTATTAATAAGGAAAGGAAATATATCATTGTCTTAACCCTTTAATATCTCCGAAATCTCCAAAATGTTCGAACAAGATTTGCACAGATGGGAAGAATTTCTTTCCCGCCAAATTAATGAATTTGAAATGGAAGTAGGTGGTGGTGCCCTTATCCAAAGCACATGTGCCTTTAACCAAAGTCATGTGTGCCTTTAGTAATTATTGGGGTGCCTTTAAAACTTTTAAAGCCCATTTTTTCACAAGAATTTATTCTTCAAAAATACCTACAAATTCAACAAAATAACATTATTAATAGAAAAATTGAGTAATATCAATACAAATATCAGCTCAAATAAGACACAAAATTGTGTCTATCAAGGTGACTAGCCATTTTGTGGTATTTATGTCTGGATGAAAACTTTAAACTTAGCACTTACTGGGAGGTAACCCATGCTCATGCAACTCGGTAATATCTTTCCTTAACTCATTTCCTTCGATTCGTAACAATTTCTCCTTGTTCATGCTTTTAATCATTCATCTTTAGAACATTGAGGAAAATGTTAGATTTAAGTTTGGGGGTAAGGGAGAAACTGTAAGTGCAAAATAAAAATTCCAAAATTTAGAAGCTTGTGAATAATTCAGGATGACACTAACCATTATAGGTAGATGGAAACTTAACTCTTTTTCTATAACAATTGGTGTTCCCAGCTAAATGGTATATTCATAAAAGGACGCCTAACTCAGGTGTTGGAAATAACATGATAGTTGTCACCATATCTTGGAGTCTATCTCGACCATATCACCTTCTATTTTTATTTTTGTAATTTTTTGTGTTTCTCTAAGTGATTTGGTGGGGCACTAGTATCGTATTGATATTGCCATCAGGATGAAGTAGAGTGTTTGAGATCAAGTCTTATTATTGTATTTTATTTAGACCACTGTTCATATCAACAATTACAAAAAGAAAACAAAAAAGAAAATGAAATGAAAAAAGTAAATAATTATTTTATTTTCAATAAATCGACCGCTGGGGCCCTTATATATACCTGCTGAGTCGAAATTAGTATAAGGATCAAGACCAGTGGGAGCGTATCTCAATCCATTAGGATTCATCCTAGCACCGACCTTCAGACAAATATGGGAAACACCGTTCACCTTAGTCAACATGTGCAAACTTCATCATCTCCATATCCATCTTCTAAATCTATTCTTGTGATTGAACTTTGATATGTTCTGAGTATCGTGGTCCATTGTATAACTATCTAAGTAGAGTTTTGAATTCTTAGATGAATTTTAGTGCGCTAAGTGCAACTCGTGTACAACAATTGGACTTTTATAGGGTAATGATTCCCATAGCCGAAGAATTTGGTAGCCAACTAAATAGCATGTTTGGTGTATACCCTCAATCGTTCAAAAGTAGCTAAAATTGAGAGTAAAGGTTTTGTGGGTATACCTCTTGTAAACCCTCACGAGACAACACTCATCTTCTAAGGTCACCTAGGAGTTTAACGGCTAGATGCACGTGCTAAGTGTAGTAATGATTCCCATAGCCGAAGAATTAGGTAGCCAACTAAATAGCATGTGTAGTGTATACCCTCAATCATTCACAAGTAGCTAAAATTGAGAGTAAAGGTTTTGTGGGTAGACCTATTGTAAACCCTCACGAGACAACACTAATCTTCTAAGGTCACCTAGGAGTTTAACGGCTAGATGCACGTGCTAAGTGTAGTAGTGATTCCTACAAAAGTGAGTTAGATTTTTATTTGTAGATTAGATTTTCTCAAGGACTAGCAAATAATAAGTTTGGGGGTATCTGATAAACACATTTTAATGTCTTATTTGTCCTCAAATCTCTATTTTGTTAGCACTTATTTTTTGTACTTAATATAGTATTTTATATATTTGTAGATATTTTTGGGAAATAAACATTCATGGAAAAATTGGCTCAAAAAGTACTAAAGGCAACCGGAAAAATTACTAAAGTCACCCAAAATAATTGCTAAAGGTACCCTATTTTTGGATAGGGGCGACCCTCTTTAAATTTGAAATCCCGAAATTGGCGGGAAAAAACTCTTTTCGCGTGAAGCTTTCCTGATTTATTTGGGAACCGGATTTTTTGGTTTGAACGGAAATATTCATGAAGTAATAACTAAAACGTGTTGAAACACGTCAAAAAGAGTATTGTATGTCGTAAAAAATAGCTGAAGAATCCCTATTCTTGCCGGAAACAGGTTGATTATCGCAAGAGGATAATCACGGATCTGTTGGTTGTTTGATGAGGAGTTTTACTCCTTATCGATTAATGAAAGGGTTTTAGGTTTTGCTAAACCTATATAAGGTGAGAGAAATCGAAAAAAGGAAGTGGGAAGTCGGCCGGAAAAATTCAGCGTGAAGAAAAAAACTATCTGTCCGAGGGAAGAAGAAGAAATTGCAACAAAAACCAAGTGTTGCAGATAGAGTTCATAATCAAAACCTTTAGCAAGAGAAGAACAAATCCAGAGACCGTGACAACTTTCGGTCTGCAACACCTATATCCATCTCAGTTTTCCTATTTCAATTATTTTTGAGTCTTTTCTTCTTTTCAAGAACTTTTGAGTCATGTATTAATCTTTTGAGAGTGTTTTGAGCATGATGAGATAAACCCAATCACTGGGACAATGGAGGAAGCCATACTGCATGAATGAATGAAAATTATTTTTAATTCTTTATGACTTTTGCATTGGTTTTAAATTGATTTATGATTTTTTCTAATTAGTTGTGATTTTGTTTGATGGTGTATGCTGGGGCTTAAGAGCTTTTGATGTACCATGCTTACGATTTACAGTTAATGTTTTAGAAATATAATTTTGGCAAAGAAACAAAGTCAATAAAAGAGCTATAATTGTTAAGAATCATTGTAGAAATCACTCAGAAGTGATTTTGGTAGAATCCTGAGTTCCAGTTTCTCCCAATATTGTTACAATCTTTTACAAATTTGATAGTTTAAACCCTGTATGCTGGGGCTTAAGAGCTTTTGATGTACCATGATTACGATTTACAGTTAATGTTTTAGAAATCTACTTTTGGCAAAGAAACATAGTCAATAAAAGAGCTATAATTGTTAAGAATCATTGTAGAAATTACTCAGAAGTCAGAAGTGATTTTGGTGGAATCCTGAGTTCTAGTTTCTCCCAATATTGTTACAATCTTTTACAAATTTGCTAGTTTAAATCCTGTATGTTAGGGATTAAGAGCTTTTGATGTACCATGCTTACGATTTACAGTTAATGTTTTAGAAATCTACTTTTGGCAAAGAAACATAGTCAATAAAAGAGCTATAATTGTTAAGAATCATTGTAGAAATCACTCAGAAGTCAGAAGTGATTTTGGTGGAATCCTGAGTTTTAGTTTCTCCCAATATTGTTATAATTTTTTACAAATTTGCTAGTTTAAACCATAATTACGTCTAAAACGAATCTTTACAAGTCTTAGTAAATGAAATATTTTTACCACTTTTCTAAAACGATCAAGTTTTTGGCGCTGCTGTCGGGACTTGTTTATAGGTTAAGGTTTTAGATTTATTTTTGTTTTTAGGTTTAGTTTTTTTTCTAATATTTTTCTATTTTTTGTTGTATTTTACGTTTTTGGGTATTTGTCTATTTGCTACATGTTTTGGATCAAAAAGAAAGTTGAGCCAAATTTTTTGGTGATTAATTAAAGATTTGGAGTCAAAATACAAAGCGAAAAGAACGAAAAAAGAAGACAAAGATTTTATTTTTATTTATTTTTATTTTTAGGGTTTTATTTATTTTAATTTTAGAATATGTACTAGGTTTTTTTTATGTAATTTTTTTTTTTCTGTTATTTTTGACACTTTGGGACAATATTTTTGGACTTTATTATTGTTTTTAAATCCTACGGAAGGGTAGTATTAAATATAAACTGCTCAGGGAAGGACGACAATTACGATATTGTCTCATCCCCTTGGGTTCGTACACTGACACAGGAGTCAGTGGCCCGAGTCGACTTCAACGATTCATCACCCGTCTGGAACGGGAGGTAAAACTCGATCAACCCTCGAATCTCCTGCTAGTGGGTTTACTGTAATCCTTCGTATGCATATATGTTGAGGAACTGAATATGAACTTTAATTTCTAGTAAAGGGAAAGAACTGACCATACAAGATAAGGATTCAGATTTCATCATCGTATCCTTCTTGGCCGCTTTAGGAACACGTTACCAAATGTGAATCTAAACCTAAAATTTAACTAGAAAGAAGATCGATAGGGTAACGAGCTTATTGGAAAATCTATCAAAATGATTGTATTGGTTGCTTTATTAGCTCAACTCAAGGATCAAGAAGATCATTTTAAGTTGGTTCGTGTCACCTTGTAATCCAAAAAAACGTTTGTCAAAGAGGTACGGTTTTCCAAGCTCCAAGAGGTTGGATAAAACTGTAACTAGTTTCCTTTTGGAAGAATAAAAGCTGTCTAGAAATAATCTAAGTGGAGTTATCATGTTTTTTGTTTGCTAGATTCAATAAGATTGATTTAGTTGAGTCAGACTTGTTTGTGTTTGTTTATAATTATCTTCTAGTTAGGATTTTTTTTTTAATGATAGTCAATGAAAATATATTTACTACCGATTAAAGATTTTGCCCCAAATTTTAAATCGATTTTTTTTTAAGATTTCAATTTTTTTCATCTTCCTTAATCGGTAGCCTATGAAAATACATATACTACCGATGTTGCCCCAAATTTAAAATTAAATTTTAAAAAAATATATATTCCTTAATCGGTAGTAAATTCATTTTCATGTACTACTGATTACAGTGTAAAATATAAAAGAAAATCATTAGGACATTGAATAACCATATAAATATAAATAAATCGTCCTAATTTTTTTAGATCATCTTTAAAAACATCATATTAATTATTATCTACTAATTAACTAAAAATATTTTGATCATGAATTTGCTAAAAATTACTTCCTAGTCTAATTAAAATGGGGAGGTCCCTTCAAATTTACAGGGTCCCGAGAAATCGTTCCTCTTTTTTTCCTTTTTTTTTGGAACTTTTATTTCTTTTTGCTGTGGTCTCTCTCTTCTGTCTTCTCTCTTCTCTCTTGTAAAGTCTCTTCCTCTTTCAGACTTATCCTGAAAAAACAAAAATTAGGGATTTTCACTATCCCTCTCTCGTTCGCTCTCTACAGTAATGGCTACAGAAGCCATCGTGAATGGTTCTACTTCATCACTTCCTGATCCATCATCTTCAATACAGGAGACATCATCATCGTCAGCAGCAGCATCAATTTCAGCAGAAAAGAAATGGCCAGGATGGCCTGGAGATACTGTATTTCGTGTTATTATACCTGTTGCCAAAGTAGGTTGTATTATTGGTAAAAAAGGTGAACTTATCAAGAAGATGTGTGAAGATACTAGGGCTCGCATTCGTGTTCTTGAAGGTGCTCTTGGTACTAATGATCGCATTGTGAGCTTTCTTCTTCTTTTTTTTTGCCCTAATTTTGATTTTTTTAAATTTAATATTGATTTTATGTTTTCTTACTTATCTGATGAGGTTTATGTTATAAAGTTGTAATTGTTAAGTCATTGATTTATGATG
Source organism: Papaver californicum (assembly GCA_023531435.1). Taxonomy (NCBI): domain Eukaryota; kingdom Viridiplantae; phylum Streptophyta; class Magnoliopsida; order Ranunculales; family Papaveraceae; genus Papaver; species Papaver californicum. Next base: position 438,457 of record JAJJMC010029797.1, read on the forward strand.
ATTGGGGATTTAAGTTATAATGGGCGTGTGCTATTCTACCTTATGAGTAACTTCACTCAAGATATACCAAAAGGAGAAAACTTTAACTATATTCCATACGTCACAATACATTCAGAGAATTGCCCATGCCCGCCCGATTCTGAGATTCCTGACCTAAATTTTGCTTCTGCGGCACCAACTTGTTCAGGAATTAGGCATGAAATAGTATCTCTAACAGTTAACTAACCCTTTGGCAGACTCTTTAAGGGATGTGATTAAATTCGTGGTGCAGTTGGATCTCGAATGATACATAACACTTAGAAACTAAGGTTTCCTATGATATGAGCTACAAGAATGCAGAGCACATCAAAAAACTATCAGTGGGGTTGTTTTCTAATCCTGTAATAGTAATGGCCGTCTAATTTAATATCTTTTTAAGCAATTGCAAGTTTCCTGTGTAACTGTGTTTATCATTTCCTTTTCAGGTTTTGATTTCTAGTAAAGAAGAACCAGAGGTAAGGCTATCCCCAGCTATGAATGCTGTGATTAGAGTATTCAGACGTATTACTGGTCTATCTGAGACTGATGGTGAAGGTTCATCTTCTGGTGGTGCCGCTTGCTCATTTAGACTGTTGGTGGCATCATCACAAGCTATTAATTTAATTGGAAAGCAAGGTTCCCTAATTAAATCAATTCAAGAGAGCTCTGCGGCCACTGTCAGAGTTCTATCTGGAGGTATGCTCTAATACTTCTGTATGCTGTATATATATATATATATATTATTTTTTTTTATTGAGCTGCTTATTTTGGACATGATTGCAAACCTTTCCAGACATTATTCTGGTTCTTAGCTTCTTAGCTGAATATTTGAAGCAATTTTTGTTTTAAATCGCTAATTACCAGTCAACCAAGCCTTATACACATGTTTGTATTCTAATAAGATACATTTTGCATCAGAACTATGATTTGATGTTGGTCAACCATGTCTGATTTCTTAGTCTTCTTAATTGTAAGATGGTTCAAGTACAAGTTGTATTATGCAGATTTTAGGTCACTTATACTACATTCTAGTCCTAGTGGGTCATATTGTTATATCAATCACGTGTCAGTATACACTCCTGAATAAGTAGCTCAATGAAGGAATTTGGTATTATGGTTCCTTCTTGGATTTTTAATAGAGTGGCATATCTTGGCTCGAGAATTATGCCCTTTATACATTTTTCTCCCAATAGTAAATAGTTAGTCCCTTGTTTACTATGTGAATCAATTTTTGGGATCAGCATTGAAGGCAAGTCTTTGCTGCAGTCCTGTATTAGAAATTCCATGTCTAAAAAATAGTCACGTCACTTCGCAATCGCAATTTGCTCTTGTAGGACTTGTTTTCCCATATTGTTGCCTATGAAGCTAACATTCGGCCTTGTCCCATATCTCACATTTTTTTTATAGTAAACGTGTGTTTCTTGCTGATGATTATGAACTCTCATTTTTCTTTTCTTAAATCAATTTCTATGATTTTGTTAAAAGGATATCTTCTAGTACATTCCTTTGACTTGGAATCTAGTTGGTTCTTCAATGGTGTTGCCCCATTCTTGAAAACATTAGAATAACTATTGGCTATTCATCTACTTTATGGCCTAGACTGTCTTATGTATCAACTTTATGCTTTTACTTCTGCCAATGAACTTGGAGTTTTTCTTACAAGTACTCTTAGTAATTAAGAGTTCTGCATATTTTGGTAGAAGAAGTGCCTCACTATGCTACCTCAGATGAGAGAATTGTAGAGATCCAAGGGGAAGCGTTGAAGGTTCTTAAGGCATTAGAAGCAATACTGAGACACTTGAGGAAGTTCTTGGTGGATCATAGTGTTATCCCTTTATTTGAAAAAACAGTAAGTCTCTTGTGCAACATGGATTTGTTTTTTGTTTCTTATTAAAATATGCTATATGCCGGTAATGCTCTCGTGGTTTGTTTTATTAGGGTAGTGCACCGACCAGTCAAGATCGTGTAACAGACAGCTGGGTTGACAAACCACAGACTTTGCTCCATCCAGCTTCTCAACCTGGAATTGGCAATGATTATCCATTTTCCTTAAAGAGGGAAAATTTATACATTGATCATGAGCCTCAATTGGAGTCACATACTAGCCTGTCGTTGTACGGTCAAGATCCTGCACTTTTTGGTCTACGTCCACCAGGGCTTACTCGTTCTGCTGCTACTATAGTAACCCAGGTTGGTTCACATCTATAGTAATTTATTATGGTCACTGCTTATCTCTGAAGAGTCAATTTTGGCGCGTGTTGAATTAACACGAGGCAGTTTAAGCTAAACGTTTGCAGTTTGCTCTGATAATATGCTAGTAATATTCAAAGGAACATAATGAGCCTGTGAAATAGCAAACTTTATTTGTGAATCTCCAAAAAGGAGATAATATTTTATCTTTTTTCGTTTAAATCAAGCTTCTGGACAATTGGGGACCTTACCTTAACTCTGTTTGTAATTCTATATACTTTTCCGGTTCTGGTCATTTCCTATACCTTAGCTGCACTTGTTTTTTTAATTCCCAGGTAACTCAAACAATGCAAATACCCTTGTCTTATGCTGAGGACATAATTGGGATTGGAGGAGCAAATATTGCATATATTCGACGTACTAGTGGAGCCATCCTCACTGTGCAAGAGAGTAGGGGGTTGCCTGATGAAATCACTGTTGAGATTAAGGGTACTTCAACACAGGTGCAGACAGCTCAACTGCTTATTCATGTAAGAGAAACTTCCTGTCTTTTCCTATTCCGCATCATTTTTTTCTTTATGTTGCAACCATTGGAGTGCCACTTTGGATAGAAGGGGAAGCATGAAGATAGACACACGTTTCTCAACTGTCTCTATTTTTATCTATTTTCTTTCAGGAATTTATTGCTGGACATAAAGAACCATCAGTGAGCAGCTATGGCAACATGGATACTGGTTTGAGGTCTTATGGATCTCATCAGATGGTAGGGACTAGCTCATATCAACCATCATCCTTGGATACACAACCCCTTGGGGGTTATGGGTCTTCTGGTTTAGGAGGGTATAGTAACTTCAGGCTATAAAACTGGCTGTTGTCTTTGCTTCTTCTTTGTTTGTTACCTTTTCCTCAGTTAGATTCTTCATCACAAGAAAGACAGTGCCATTGCCATGTAACCTTGTAAAGTTCTAGATATGTTTTTTTTACTAGTTCGAAAAGCCGATATAAAAGAAAGTGGTGCTATTGTGATTGGCTTTGTCTTCCTAGGATTTAAATGTGTATTTTTTATATATCAGTAAAATCTAATACTCTTTTTTTTTTTTTTTTAAGTGTTTGCACATCATAAGGTATGCGACTCCGCCTGCTGTTTTATGATTACGAAGTTCTGATGATGCTACACAAGATACACCAGCAGTTAGTTTTCTAGACCAATGCGTGTCTGAACTCCTCTGTGTGCGTCTTAGAATATTTTCTTCTTGCTACTTTATGTTTAGGAGTTTGAGTGGTACAGTAAATTTTCGTGGCTAACCTGTATAAATTTTAGCTACCTGTACAAGCTCATTGTAGACTGTAAAGAAATGGGGATTTGCTTCTGATCATGAAAACTATGATTTGCAACTTCCAAGGAAGTTTGTCCTCTCCCTTCATTTTATTCAGATACAAATCTTCACTTATAATATTGGCTATTGGCTATACCGGGCTAACAGAGTAGAGAGGTATGCTCTGTCTGCTTTCTGGGTTTAATACCACTTGCAGCTTTTGTCTAGAGTCCATTCGACGGTGCATCAAATAGTGTAATGCTAGAAAACAGAGGAGAAAGTGGTCACATCCCACTAAAGAGTCGTAAATTCATAAAACATTATTGAATTGAACACACATTTTACACTACATAATACAAGCTTAACCCAATTTGATAGAAACGGATGAGTTGTCCGAGTACTAGCTTATAGTGGTATGTCTTCGCGTTTGATGTTACCTGTATTTATAGAACTCACGTGCTAGTTAAATGATAAACATCTTTGTCTTTTCTAGACCTAATTGTTTGTTGTTCAGTATGTAGAGCATCATTCATCTTCCATTATCCATGGGTTTTTTCTTGGTCTATTTCCAGCAGCAGTAGTATTTGTCTTAAGTGCCTTCCAGACGAGACTATTACACTTGAACCCAGATCCAAATGCAATCTGACAAATTCGATCCCCTCTCTTGATCCTCGACTTTGCCTCCAAGTATGCTAATTCGTACCAGACACTGCTACTGGATGTGTTTCCAAACCTCTCCAGGGTCTTCTTAGATGCCTCCATGTACTCCTCTGTCAGCTCTAAATTCTTTTGTACCTCGTGTAGGACTTTCTTACTCGTAGCCAGTACACAGACATGCTCAAATGCAAGCTTAAAGTTTGGAATGTAGAGCTTAGTTTTCTTATTTAGTAGGGTCATAAAGAATCGGAGTTGTTCTGAGAAGGGAAGCACAAGCGGTCCTAGGGTTGTAATATTGGCTATAAGTGCTTCCCCACCAACTTCAAGCAAGTGTTTACTGTTAACCATGACACCTTGCTTCTTTTCACTGTCATCCTTCATATGTATACACTTGAAGCTTTGGTCATGTGTCCCTCTGTGGGTATGGACAAGCTGCCATGTACATGGAATTATCAGTCCACAAATCATTGATATACAGAGGATGTCCCTAAATACGTGTATCACCTAAAAATTAACTAGGTTGGAAGTAGAACTGCAGACCTCATGAAACAAAGAATATTATTACCTGCTTGAGCTGGTATTTGGCGCGCCAATTACCAAAGTGATGATTCGTGAGTAACAAAGCTGCGGCACCCATTCGAAAGAAACAGTTGGGAAGAAGCATTTCCATGTCTTTTCCATTATACCAAGTGGAGCTCACTATCTCAGTACTCACTACAAGTGCATAAGAACCAGGGTGTGCATTAAGCAAGTCTTTCGCCAAGTCAACGGCGATGACACCTGCTGCACAACCCATTCCACCAAGATTAAAACTAACAATAGCATGGCTTAACTTGTAGTGGTTGATCACCATTGCAGATAGTGATGGTGTCGTATTTAGAGTCCCACAGTTAACTATAAGGATCTTGATGTCTTTAACTCGCACTCCGGTATTAAATATTAGATCATCGATGGCACCGAACATAACCTCTGCTGCTTCTTCTCTGCCATCGTCGAGGTTTAGAGTCTTCCCTGGTTCGAAAACTGATCTTGGTAAGTAGCTTTCGTCACCAATCCCTGAATGCTTGAGAACCCTGTCTTGAAATTGGATTCCATCATCGTCGAAGTTTCCTGATCTTCTTGCTAGCTTGATGAATTCTTCCTTTGAGATCTGATATCCGGAGGCAAATAGGTTATAAGTGTTCGATCTCATTAAAATAGAGCGTGTTTTTTTTCCCCTTGTGATATTTTTATTTCACTAGAAGTCTTTATTATTTGGAATGAAAATGCTAGTAAAAAAAAGAAATGAAAGATGATAATTGTGGATACCTTGAGCTCGTTAGGAGGGAGATAACAGGCGTAGTCAACGAGGTAAGTGCAACAAGGGATTAAATGGATGTAGGCATACAAAATTACAGCCAGGAAACTAATGGTAGATGCAGTGTTTGTCACAATATCATATCTAGACCAGTATTCTTTCCGTGCCATGTTCCCTAGCACCGCCGCAGAGATGAATACAAGTACCGGAACCGTAAGGAAATAGAGACCATGAGTTATACAATAAGTATACCCAAGCTTAACATACTTCAAGTTAACAGAACTGAGAAAATCTGGTATCCCTCGGCGAACCTTGACCGAAAAACTGAAAGACCCAGCATAAGGACCTGAGGCTTCCACATCCTGTTTGACAATCTCGGGTGAGAAAAGCTCCCGCTGGTTTTGCTGTTTAGTGGTACTTGCCATGACTAAAAATGCAGTACTGTCAGTATCTGTTTGTTATATATAGAAATACATAGAGAGAAACTGTTCAAAGTCTTCTTCATCGGCAGGCTTAATAGGGCAGTGACGAAGGATATGGTAATACTATGCAGCAAGTATAACTGAATAGAGGCTCTATATGCATGAGGGGCGTGGACGCAGCAGGTTTTTGGAAACATTGAAAATTGCATGTGTTTTTATTAGGACTGCACGGGAACCGATCCGAAAAACCGCACCCGTCCGAACCCGACAAAACCACGGATTTTATAACCAAACCGACCCACTACTGGTTGGTTACGGTTTTAAAAATTTAAAACCCGGTCACCGCGGGTTGGTTTACGGGTTTATTGTAGCACCCGCCCGAACCCGCCCGTTTAACCTGTTTATTCTGAACCTGTGTTGTTGTACTGTTTTGTCAAGATGTTTTCACACTGACCTGTACTTCAATACCCTTACCTATTATTTTTATGTCAAAGAGGACTCTCTCGGCTTTCAAACAATACCAAAATTTCTGAATTCCATTGAGAAATGATTTTTGTACGAATTTTTGATTTCAAACTGCCGAAACTGCATTTTCTGAATACGGGATTCCTATTCTGTTTTTGATGAGTCTTTTTAACATAGCTATAACCTTATTGTATTTTCTTACAATTTTATTGTGTTAGCTATTCTTTCTAGTTTCAAATGAGCCAAAAATCACTCATTTTCATTGTGTAACGAAGCCTACACAAATTTCCAAAGACAGACTATTCCAAACTAAAATTTTAGAAATCATTTAAAAATCTTACCATTTCAAGTTCTATAATTGCCACATGAACTTCTAAGATAAAGATATAGATTCAACTCCATACAAATGATAAGAAAGCAAAAAAAAAAATTAATCCTTATTTTTGTGGCTAGTGTATATTCCTTGTATAATTGTATTTGTTATTATATTTTGACGATGTTTGATGTTTTTTGCTGTTTCTTAGGAGGCTTAATGGGTGATCATCAACTCAATCTCTATCTGCCTTTTTTTTTTTTTTTTTTTTTAGTGTCTGTTTTTAGTGTTTTTTGCTGCCAGTTTTTTTCTATCTGCCACGGATTAACCCGTGAACTAAACCGAACCCGCCCGACCCACCTCGGGTTGAAACCGATCCGACCCTCTGTGGACGGGTTGATATACGGTTTTGAATATCAAAACCCGCCTCTAGACGGGTTAGTAGTTAGTTTTACCTAAAATCGACCCGCCTACCCGTTGTGCAGCCCTAGTTTTTATGTTAATATAAGATTCAAAGGGAAATGGTCTTCTATTAGGTAACATGTGGTTAGTTTTTCTGTTTACTTTTAACAAAAGTTAAAAGATGATGATACTCATACAGAGCCTGTTTGGCAACCAGAAATGAAAGTGGTTTTCTGACATTTTTAGCTTCACAGAAATGATAATTTTTCACTTCCAGAAGTTATGAAATTTATCTCCCAAATTAACTTTTGACTTTTCGACTTAAGTCGAAAAGCTAATTTTGTTGTATCCAAACAGCCTTTGACCTGGTTGTGTTTAATTCGTTGGATATGAGTCATAGACTTCCATCTTACAAGTCAAAAAAGTATGTGCATTCAGTTCCTAATATGAAGGCAAAATTGTGGTTTTGTTGGTTAAATGGAATTTTCATCATTTGCAACACAGATTTTCTGCAGAATGGAGCTTCAGACTGAACAACCAAAATGGTTAGAAAAGTTTTCTGCGGAATCCTTGGTGACATACTGCAAGAGAATCAATCCCGTCGACAATACTATAGTGCTCCTTGAAAAAAGTTGGGTTTATCAAAATCCGTTTTCTTTAATTCAACAGAACTTGGATCAACAGTGTTTGAAAACCTTAAGGGAAAAAAAGCCAGACAGTGACGATCTGGCTTGCATAACCTTCACTGGATCGTCAATGTCCGTTCTTTCAACGGACTTCTTTATTACTTGGTTCTCTGGATCTGTGGAACCAACCAGGAAAAGGTGGTTCATCCGAGGCCATTTTGAGCCATGGTGGTTGTATTTCCTTCGAAATTGCCTTGGTCAGAGAGTAAACAA
>JAJJMC010029797.1:491435-530429 GCA_023531435.1 Papaver californicum
GTTTCTCTTTCTGTAAAAACGAAATTAATCTTGGGTTGTCCTTGGTGAGCAGGTAAAAGATTCTGATTTATATTAGGTGTCCTTGTCTCTCCAATGGACAATTATTTCAACTCTGTAAGATTCTAAATTGTATGCCTCAGAGTGGAACATCTATTGGTCCAATGCCCAGCTTCTCTATGGAATTCACATCATGCGTCTGGATTAAACCTACTTGGTGGATTTGGAAAAGGAGGTCTTAAGGTTAGTAGTTTTATTAAACCCTTGTCGAATAATGTTGGCAGCATCTAGCTCATTGGATATCCTAACTCAGTAAAATTTCTTTGTGGACGCCCATATCTTTTCTGATTCCAACTTTGCCCTTGTCCCTGGTACTGTCTTTGGGGTGGAGCAACAATCGACATAGCTACGGTGGGTTGGTATGGTTGTCCTGAAAATTCTAATACAGTATTCACCTGATCTTTGGACGCGGTTATGGTCCCACCATTCTTCTTTCCCTTTGGGTCTACCTGGTTGGACAACCTTGTCATTCTTCTTGAATCTAGTGCATTCTCTATATGTGAACCTACCTTCCACAAAGAGAGTAATGTTACGTGGTAGGAAGAACTCAACCTGTTAGAATATTCATAATTTAAGCAGTTCATCACAATATCCACCATCTTCTCTTTCGTTAGTTTCTCATAGAGTTCTAAAGCCTTGTTCCTCCAACGTGGAAAGAATTCAGTAAAGGTTTCATTTGGACCTTGTTTGACTGCCTCCAAATGTTTGCAAGTGAAGTGAATGTCAGTGACCTGAGTGAACCGCCTCACAAGCATATTAACCATATCCTGCCATGTGGAAACTTTACTCGGGTCTGTCTTCATCAACCATTTTAAGGCTATCCCAGTCAAACTTCTATGGAACAATTATAACAACCCGTCATTAATCCCCAAAGGTTTCAAGTACCCAACATACATGTGAATATGGGTTTTTGGGCACCCAGTTCCATCATATCTATCCATATCAAAAAATTTGAAGTTCGTTGGTAAATGAATCTCGGGATAAGGATATACCCCTATACATCTATAGTAACCTTACCCATTCTCTGCAGGGTCCTTTCAACCTCTTTGAGCCTCTGAGAAAACTGTTTTTTCTCTTGTCATGGTCGCTCTTATTTATTCAAAATTATCATCTTTAACCTCTTCACCATTATGGTTACCATTGTCATCCCTTATTTTGGATCTCTCATATTCTCCTAGAGACCCATAAATGGTCTCGAGAGTCAACTTTTTAGTATTGGATTTCATCTCGGCTTTCAATTCGGTGAAATTTGTATCTAACATTTTCTGGAGTTGTACGCGCAACCAGGCCATTGCTCCGGCGTCGCCAGTCACTTCAGATTCTTTGGTCATCTTCTGCTCAAACTTTCGTGTTCCTGTTTTCACGGAAACAAAAAAGAATATATGGTAACACAGAGGTGTTTATGCCTCGGATTTTGTGCAACAATGACTGCAGTTTACAATCAACCTAAAAAAATTTATATGATTCATACGTACATGCAGGTTCCACTAATTCTTGGGTAGACATGGGTTACCCTAGCAGAATATACCTCAGACGTAAACAGACTAGTCTTCTTTGGTACTACGCTAATGATTGTGGTGGTTCGGCTGATAATGCCCATAGGTTTCAACTTACTAGCCACGGATTTTCCTAAGAATCAGACTCCAGAAGATGGGAAATGAGATGCAAAATGAAATGGGTGCGTGCACTGTGTGTGTGCAAATACCGAGAAGTGTCAAATCAAAATCCTAACATCCCAATTATATTTCAAGTTAGATTCTCAGTGTCCCCACTGAAGTCACCACTGTAGGTACCGTCAAAAACCACGGGACGAGACCCAATAGATTTCTTGGATTTCTAAAATGGAAATGCACTTCAAATAATTATTAAAAGAAGTCGTCATTCAACTTTTGGATTTGGGACCCGATACAAGTATTAGTCCGATTTTCAAAGAATGGATCCGGAAATCAAAATACTGGCTAGGATGGTGTGAGTCTGGGTTATGGACACTGACACGTGATGCGGTTACGACACGACATGAATACGGGGACACGTTAATTCTCAAAAAAACGGGTTACGGAGACACGTGTATTATAAACACCACTAGAATAAGATTTTATAACATTCTACTCAACAAAATGATTCTTCTTATTTTTAAATACTTGACTACTAAGTAAATAAAAGTAATAACATGAACTATTGATCAATTCTTTTAAAAATAATGTTGGACATGATAAAAAAAAATAGCATCACATTTATTTGATTTTGATTATCCAACTTAATATTAATTATTTATGGTGTGTCCTATAGTATTAAATTAGTGTCCACAAAATATCCAATGTTGTATTTTACGGGACATATGATGTAGCATGTGCATCGCGTGTCGGGAAATGTCATGACGTATCGGATCCAATCGTATATTTGACACGGTTACGACATCTTTTTAGACGTATCCGTACAACCTAGGTGTGAGACACCTACCCCATCCAATCTGAAGATCGACCTCTACTTTATAATTAGGATTTTATAATAAAAATAACCACGAAAAATTATAAATGCATGTACTAATTAAATTATTAAGATAAACGTCACACTAAATCATCTAAAAAATAAACTTCAATTAAAAATCTACAATTATTACTCCTACTATTATTATTATTATATTATCAAAAATTGCTATAGATATTATTATTACGAAACTTATTATTACTATTAGAAAAATATCACTAAGATGAATTAGGAACAAAATATATCAATCACCCAACCCACTATACTAGTTATCGATTGCGGCAACATTATTATCATTGCCGTTTAACAAATATGGAATAATATGTCGAAAACCCGTGTAAGATTATACCTCCAGCAGCAACGAAAAGAGCTTTCAAACCATGTATCAAAGCTAGAAAATTATGGGTAAGGTGTTTTGAACATACATGTACTATGGATTCAATTATAATAAAACAGGACTTATATACTACTGCATATTGGCTTCGTCCATATGCTCGCTCAGGCCACTAAAATAAGATGAGTCAGTGTAATCTTCAAGTGATGGAACGAGACAAAAATAAATTAAATACCCAAAAAATTAAGACACGTAAATATTGATAGTGTTATAAGAAAGCTTACTCGAGAAACATATCCGATTTAATTCAATTAACTGACCTGTTTTCGCATGCAATATATCTTAGATTAAATTGATCAACAAACAACGAGCTTCCACAAAACTGTATCCAAACTCTATAGTTCTACCAAAATGATCACCAATTTAAAACTCTACTAACAACATTTCTAATCTTACTGGTTTTTCCAAAGATTTTTCTCTCCCTTTCTACGTAAAAATAAACTTCCTATTTATAGCTTTTGTCCGTTCACTACAATGTTAGGAGTAAATAATTTTGGTCAAACGGTTCGTATTGAAAACCTAAATATCCTAACAAAATAAAATTATATTGTTTCCTAAAAATAAAAATCCTAAATTTTATTCCATCTCATTTGCTAAAATTAACAAGATATCTATTAATGCCTAATTTCTTATCCCAAATGGAAAGGTCGGCTACCTAAAATTTTATTTAGGTATGAAAATGTTTAGTGGATTTGGAAAAGGGGACGTGGCTAACTTGGCCGATTCCTTATGAATTAAGTACTTTGTGATCAAACTCTAGATACCTAGTTAAGATTTGGTGGTTGACATTTAGGCTAGGAAATGTGTACAACTTGGGCTTAAGCTTGGGCTTGCTAATCCTTAGATGCATTTGAGCTCGACACATAAACCATTTAGGATACGATTTTGCGGTAGCTTAGTTGATATTTGTGATTATACGTAAAATTGGGGTGTCTACAGCCGCGTGGTTATAAGTTTTCAAGACAAACCAAGTTAAATAAAAAACTAATATGAAATGAAATTATGACCATATGAGAAGTGTATAATTTACACAATTTTAATGTTAATCCATACTTATATTTCTCATAATTCTTATTTTTTATCTTGTTATTATTTTTATTTTATTATTTTATTTGTTTTCATTTGAATCATCCCAATAAAAATATAAATGACTACAAAAGAGATAATAAGTGAAGTACTCCATGTACCTAAGGAGAAGAGTAGTGGAACAAATGTGACGAAAAGAAAGCAAAGAACGGGAAAACACAAGAATGACCACAAAGTAAGGAAGTGAACCTTCAAATCCAGAAGTTCTTATAATCATCTTGTAGACAATGAAAATAAGAATCCAATACAAAAAGAATAAGGTCCCTAAAGTCGACATGGTTCATACGTATTCGACAATATCGACTGTATTAAGTTTTGGGACAGAGTTTCCGAGTTATTTTGGTTCCAAAGTCGGTGAACCGTTTCATGGGAATCGACCATGCCGACTGTGGTAAACTTATAGGGTTTGTTTTTACGCATTTTTGACTTCTCAAATAAGGAAAATTTGTACCAATAGGACTTGAATCCCTAGATTTAGTAGAAACTATATAATAAGACACCCAAGACATTAAGAAGACATATTTAACATTACTTTGTAGATCTTAGAGGAGAATTAAACACAAGGAGAAAGCTAAGATTGCGAAATGGTTCCATTATCGTAACGATTTATTTTATACTTCATTACATGAGTACCTAAACACATATGTGTTTGAAGTTGAATTCTAGGTTCCACACATGATTTGAGTTATTATACTAATTTATTTTGAAATTCTTCACGTGATTATCGTCTGTTTATATTATAAAGAATGTTTATGATTGATTGATAGATTTTTTAGACGACCAACTAAATTGATTTGTTGATTTAATCAAATACTAGTATTAAGTTAGGAGATAAGTAATAGTCGAATAACTCTTAAATAAGTTGAGAATACGAGACATTGCAGGGGGGTTCTGTGGAGCAATTGTGTGTATAAACTATACTAGTAAGTGTACCTTCATATAAAAGTGTATCTTCTAGGATCATCCTATAAATTCAAAAGAATAAAGTATTCGACCAAATTATATCTAGAGTGATCTACAACTGGGTGGTTTATATGAATAAAATCTGGTAGTCTAGAACTTTTATTTCAGTGACATAAGAAATTTTGGGATAACATTGATCTAGATGTTATCCTACGGTTGGTGATAATCTGTAATGAGTGACGAATAGATAAGTATAATAACTTGATAATAGCTTAGTAACAAAGAAGGACTCGTCGATCATATCTCTATCTATTGCTTACAACTCAAATTTCAATGTTTATTTTACTATGAACCTATTACAAACCCCCCTTTGTGATACCTTTGACAAAAAAAACTCCTTTATCTTGGTGGTAATGAACTTTATTCCTATTATATTACTTGTTAATTTAGTGAAAATAAGATCACTAATTTTTTACAGTTACGACACACATCAAATTTTGTTGCCACCGCTGGGGAGTGGTTGTAGCTTTGGTTGTTATTTCTTTTTGTTTTGTTTTTGTTTTTAGGTTTAGTTTTTAGTTTTTTACTTTATTTTTTAAATATTTAGTTTCAGGTATTTCATCTATGGAATCTAAACGTTGGGATTACCCAAGGTTTGGAATTCAAACTTGAAGCAGAATAATTCTTTAACAACCATCCAAGGAAGAGATGGTTGATACAGATAACATGAATGGTACTCCTCCACCACAAGAGAACAAATTACAAGAGTTAACCTCTCCATGCTTAGATTCATAACCATTGTACATTAATCTAACTAACCCAATGGAGATGAAGTCGAACCTGGTTTATCATTTATTTAAGTTCAAGGGATATGCAGGTGAAAACCCCAATCGACACCTTCAGAAGTTTTAGAACACAATGACAAGTCTAAGACATGGAACCAAAGGCAACAAAAAGGATAAGCTGCAAGCCTTTACGTTTCATTAATATACTTAGCAGAAGAATGATTGTCTTACCTTTCTATTGGGACTATTGTAACATGGATGAAAAATCTATTTCTAGAAAAGTGCTTTCCTGCTTCCAAAGCGGCATATGTTCGTAAAGAGATTAGTGGCATTCTGCAGATTACTGGCCTGGATCTCTTTATGAATTTTGGGAAAGATACAAAAGTTTTTGGGGAAGCTTCCCACACTAAAACATCACCATAACACTCATCATTCAATACTTCTACGAAGGGTTACTTCCAGAACACGGGAACTTTATTGATGCAGTTACAAGTGGTAGATTTACTGAGAAGATGATCTCCCAGGCAACTAGTTTGATTGAGAGTATGACTTCAAATGCACAATATTTATACCAGAAATGACTCAAATGTCAGAAGAGTTAGCGAGATAGGAGAGCTTCACAATCAGAACAACGGTTGAACAACATAGAGAAGGTTGTGCAAAAAATGGTTATGTTATTATTCCAACTTATGAAGAAGAGGTGGAACAGTTGAATGATGTGTTCCCTAATCAGATGCCAAGGTACGACCCCTACTATAATACTTACAATTCAGGTTGGAAAGATCACCCAAATTTTAGCTATGCCAACAAGCAAGTTGTAGCTCATATGCCAGCTTATGCGTGATAAAATGGTTTTCAACATCTACAGTTCCAACCACAACCTCAGTATCAAGATTTTAAGCTTGACACTCTTATTTCCATGTTCCAACAAGTTCAACGAAAGCCGATCAAATTCAATTGAAAACTGATAATGCTATCAGAGATCTACAAACTCAGATGAGATAGATGGCTACAGAGACGAATCGAATGAAAGCGCAAGCATCAAGGAAACTGCCATCACAAAAAAAATTGAATCAGAAAGATAATATTAGTATAGTAACTAGTAGAAGTGGAAGGCAAGTCAAAGAGTCAAGTTCACAGAAATAGCTTACTAGATGGACTCTATCTTGGATTCATGTGTGTTGGCTAGATTGGTTGTGGATGTAGGGATACTGAGGGAACTGGGTAACTTAGGTAGTTTACTTGGCCTCAACTATACAATGTTAAGTTAGTCAATTTGTATAGTTTCTTAATTCTAAGAGTATTCAAACTGGATTAGGTCCCTGGGTTTTCTGCCAAAGAGTTTTCCTAGTTAACAAAATCGTATTATTGTGTGATTGCTTTACTTTCCGCAATATAATTATTATTACAATTAAGTAATCATACTTCTACATTAATCATCTCTTGATAACTATCCCATAGTTCCAAATAGAACTTTGACTATTACCAAGATTCATCTTGTTGAAATAATCATTTGATCGTTATTTTTTCGATAAGATTATAAAAAATGAAGTCTGCATAGGTTGATATCGAAAAGATAGTGGTGTACTTGGTACCCTCGTCATTTCAAAATACTTGCATGAACAATATATAGAAATGCAACAAGTCAAGTCTACAGCTATTAACCTCAAACTAAAGGATGATGTTTTCATTTTTCCTTTGATACGTCTTCAGATCTTCTTGAGTAACTAGAGCTACTTTCAATATTTCTATATTCCTAGTCTAAGCTAACAAAGTTAATTTTAGTAATCTACTCAAGCGGCTCAAGTTTTGGAACTAAACTTGACATACCAACACTTGGTTGGTTCAACCGAGCAGTAGTATAACACATGACGATATATATTAATACCAATTATTACAATTCGAAGACACGAATAAAAGTATCAATAACAATGATTTACATCTTATTTTGAGTTTTTCTTTTCTAACAATGACAGAAAGCAATGCTGAAATATATCAATAGCAACAATTTACATCTCGTGTAGAGTTTTCAAAATAATAGTGACATAAAGGCATGAAGAGACTATTAATAAATTGGATACTTTAAAGGCATGAATAACTTGTTGTATATCACACCAAAACCATATCATTTATTTCTGCATCTCATTTGAAAACTTATATTCGTCAATTTAATCCATTAAAAATATTTTTTGAACTTCTATGGCCAGATATGATTCAACAGAAGATTTTGCTATCACCAAAACTTAGGTCACCCAAACATTTCTCCCAGAAGTATGGCAAGGAGATTTACCAACTGAAACCTTCTGGAACCAAGTATGGCACTATTATAAAAGAGACTTTGGAAATTCTTTCCAAAGAACAATGGAAAACATAAGTGATAGGTATGTGGTATTATATGCAGCAAACGTATTTTATAGGCCTCAAAACAAGCATTTTTTCCAACTGCAGATGTCCAGAAGCAATGAAAATGAAATATTTGTAAATCTTTATCTAGTTACTTATTGATATTTTATTTTGTGTATCTTCCAACTAAAAAACACTAATTTTAATGTTTGAGTGTTGCAGGAGAGGCTGACACATCTCAAGTACTATGAACTAAAAGGCGGAAGATTTGAATTTGATGAGTGATATTAGTTTTTAAAAACAAAGTCCCCTAATATACTAGCATTTATGAAAAATCATACAGTTGCTCACGGATATTCCGATGAAGAGTAACTCATATAATGATAGATTTTGTGAGTACATCTCTGTGTAAACCCTCATGAGATACAACTCGTCCACAAGGGTCGCATAGTAGTTTAAAGGCTTGTTGCACATGCTAAGTGTAATCGTGATTCCTACGAAAGTGAACAATGGTTTAATTAAATACTGTAATATGATTTTTTATTTGTATATAAGTACTCTCTTGTGCTATTAATAAAGCGCATGTTATATTTGGATGCAAATGAATAAAAACATATAACATTGAAACATTTTATTATATTAATGCCGGCATCTCGTCACTTCTTTCAATTTCATTGTACAGTTTGTGCAGGTGTCTCGTCACTTCTTTCATGTTCTTCGTACATGATATGGATATGTCTTACAGTGAAAACAAAAAATTGATTTTCCAGTACAAATAGATTCCTTCTCCCCAACCATAGACACATCCAGTTCTCCTAAGTTTCTTCTCCATCTACATAACAAACTTATATCTTGTCCCGATTAATTTTAAAAAATATTTTTCTCTCTTTATAAAATTATGGTGGTTAGGTCATAAAAAGATGAAGCCATCATCAGTTTATGGGTAAATATGATGCAAGATTTTAATGTCTTAAGACTTTTAGTAAATGTGACAAACTTTTTCGGACCGAATGATGCAAAATTTTGCAAGCACGTTAGGGAATCTGAAAAATAATTCATCTTGTTCAAAAAAGATGTTAAAAATAAAAACAACCGTAAGAGAGTATGTCGAACTGCAAAAAGTAATTTATCGAAGAAGGCCCCCTCGTATCACGACATAAACCATCGTAAGTGGTTTTCAGTTACCTACAAATATTTGGTACTGATTTGTTCCAAGTGAACACTAAATTTATTTTTGATCCTTTGTTGTAGGATGATATGACGAAAGGTTGTTATTTTCGAGCGTATGTAAGGCGATTTCGATTTAACAATTGCTACATAATTTTCAAACACAATTTCTTCAGATGAACCCGGAACTCACCCAGCGGAGTGATCCAACTCCCCAAAATTGGCATGACCCAGCTCCCACAAATTCAGATGAAGACTAAGTTTGATAATAATATGTTTTGGGTGTATATCTCTGTATAAACCCTCATGAGACCTAACTCGTCAGTTAGGGTCATCTAATGGTTTAAAGTCTTGTTGCACATGCTAAGTGTAATTGTGGTTCCTTCAAAACTGAGTTAGGGTTTAATTAAATACCGTAGTCGGTTTTTGTTATTTGTGCTTCAATCACTGTACTCTATTTTGAAAATAAAATAGCGACAGTAGCATAAAAACTAACATCAATTATTAAAAACTGCACTACATCATATTCATGAAATTCAAACTCTTGGTTACTAAAATATAACGACACTTAATTAGTCAATTCCACCGAATGACACATGCGACATTTCCATAAATGTTTTTCATTTGTGATTTTTACTTCAAAAGTGTATATTTCCATATATGTGTTACAATTAGGCATTGAGCATTTCATATTATACTTGGACAATGCTTGTTTTGGTGATCGTTTTCTCCACAGTGGTTGCACAAAAACATTTTTAATTTTCCTTAAAGTTTGAAGTTTTTGTACAGTTCTTTTACCTTATCCACTTCTTTAGCTTTCACCGCATCGTCTAGCAATTGTGCATCTTTACGACTGTTTGGATATTAACATTGCAAATACCTAATTTTTTCCGGTTGTAATTCAATGGCCATTTTGATGTCAGAACGACCTACTTATGGATATATAGAATACATCCAAAGGCATTGCATCATACTATGGTTATCCGTGAAACATAATGGACAAACCTCTTTTGTTTCCATACATAATATTTGTTTTCCTTTGCTTTTAGAATATATTTTGACAGTGTTGGTTGAGAATGCTTTAAGTAGGCCGTGTTTAGAGAAAATGATATAGTTTTCTATGGTTTTATAGGAAAATATATAATTGTTATATTTAGTATTACACCGTTGTTAATTTTTAACTAAATATATACGTTGGTAATTTACAAAAAATAAATATGTTCATCTCGAAATGCATGGTTTTAACGGATAAAATATAGGTGTTATGTGTAACCGTTGACATATCCGTTGGACATAATGTTCAAAAAATACATCCGTTGGTATCCAATAGTCTTATATATAACCACCCATCGCCATTTCAAACCACACTTTGTACACCAATAATATCCTACACAAAACTTTTGATTTTAATCAAACTTTCTGAAAGACGGCTCAACCTTATATTAATTCTGCAGAGTTTACCATAGAGGAAGATTTATCTTTTCTTTTTTCGAAATTTGGCACTATACTTTCCGGCTAGGGGTCAAGAACAAATGAAAAATAGTTCTCCCAATATGTGTTATTGGCAGTCTATTCATGAAAACTTCTGCATTGACACCAATAACCTGAATAACCGTAATAGAGCTTGGTTGTCATGTCGATATGTAACAATAGGCAAGGAAGTTGGTGACTTTACGACTTTAACCTTTGTTGTCAATCGATATCGATTTAGGAATGAAACTGATGATGAAGTTGTAGCGAGAACTCTCTAGGAATGACGAAGATTGAATGATTAAATTTCAATTAACAAGCTCGTTTCAACATCATTAAGTTGATGGAGAGATTCAACCCTTTTGTGTACATAGTTCTTCCACGATATCATGATCCTTACGCAGGGAATTGCACTACTCAGTGCAGGCATTGATGACGAATATTAAGAGAACTGGGCATATTGAACTATATTTTATGAGTACATCATGTAAACTAATAAGACTTAACTCGTCCACTAGAGTCACATGGGGGTTCAAAAGCTTGTTTCATATGCTGAATGTAATCGTGATTCTTACGAAAATAAGTTATAATAAAGAAATAAAATTATCTTTAAATTTAACGGTTGTTCAATTGATATGTACTATCTTTTATAATCTTTTAAAATTAATAAAACTTAACAGTATTTGAAGATACCAGTTAATGACAAATTCGAATGACATGTCGTTACCTCAACAAAAGGTACAATGCTCTAGCGTAAGTGAGGCGTGAGAAAAAAACGTAAATGGCAAGGTATAACTAAAAAACGGTCAAACAATTTTTTTCATTAAACGAGATATAATACCTTGAGAAAACGAGGTATAATTTCTCACTAAGTTTTATTTCCCTCACACGGGCTCACTTTTCCTGCTTTTGAGGAGAGAGAAAGGGAACTGTGGTTTCACCTGCGGTTTAAGTTACACCATTTTCACAATATTTCTCCATACGACTTAGTCTAAGGATTTAATTTTTTTCATTAAGTAAAACATTTAGTAAGGTTAAGACCTTAGCACATTTGTTCAAGTCAAGACCTGGAAAAAAAAGTTTATTCAGTGAGTTATCAGTTTGTTATTAGTTTGACGAACATTTATTTATTGAGGCGAGAAAGTCTGGTGTCTCTCATTCTACCACCAACACAAAAAAACGGAAAAAAGAAAAACTTGCGCCTCTCTGGGGAAAATTCTTGGACATTTTGTGACCATAATTGTGGGGTTCCTAGCCATTCCCCTAATGTTAAAAAGCACACTTGATTTCTTCCTTATATGCACACTGGAATTTCTCTCAGTGCTTCACGAGGGGCAAGTAATGGTGGCGCCAATGGATTAAGTTGCACATTCTCTTTCACTTATGCACCAATCATGATTCTCATGAATAATAAAGTCAATGATCTGGTTTCAAAAGGATTGTTTGACCAAGTAGTCAAATTCGTCAAAAAATTCCAACTCCATTTTCCTATAAATCTCGAATTCCATGAAAATGCTTATTTTTCGCTTCTTCCTTCCGTTTTCAAAGCATTTTCTGTTTCGCCAACCCAATTCTTTCCAACCGGAATTCAATTCCACGCCATTTCAATCAAAATTGGTTCTAACTTAGAATTGATTACATCCAATTCACTCCTTTCAATGTATGCTAAATCTGGTCAGATTGAATATGCCCGTAAAGTGTTTGATACAATGCCTACAAGAGATTATCATCACTTGGAATTCTATGATCAATTCTTATATCCAGCAAGGATATATTTTCGAAGCCATAAAGAAGTTCAAGGACATGTATTTGTTGGTTCACGAACCTAAGAAGCCTGAGTTGATTGCTGGTGTTCTGTCAGTGTGTGGCAAAATAGGGGAGTTGAGGTTAGGGAGACAAATTCATGCACGTATTCTTTGCGATGGGATAATGACCAGTTCATCATCTTCTGTTTTTGTATCCACGGCTCTTCTGGATATGTATTCTAGATGTTTTGATGTGTTTATGGCTTTACACGTATTCAACCAAATGATTGAAAGGAATGAAGGGTTCTGGACAGCTATAATATCCGGGTGCATTAAAAATGAAAATTTCAGTATGTCACTTGAGCTGTTTCAAACAATTCAGATTACGGAAAGTATTAAACCCAACATAATTACATTTATCGAAGTGTTACCTGCTTGTGCACATTTCAGTGATGTGAGGCAGGGAAAACAGAGACATGGGTATGCGATTCGTCATGGGTTTGATTCAGAATCTCATTTCATAACAGCTCTACTAGATATGTACTGCAAATGTGGAGCAGAAACACTTGGCCATGCTTCACTTGTTTTCAAAAGATCAGCTCAAAAGGACATTGTCATGTGGAGTTCAATGATCAGAAGTTAATCACAAAAGGGAGATACAGCAAATGCTATGAAGATTTTTCAACAAATGAGGATGGCAGGAACCAGACCAAACTTTGTGACTTCGCTTGCAATTATCGACACATGCACTTCTTTTTTGTCTGTGAAGCATGCTGAAGTAGTCCATGGGTACATTGTAAAACCGTGATTGAGTTTGTATGTGTTTGTAGGGAATTCCCTCATCGATATGTATGCAAAACGTGGATACGTTGAGGCTTCTCGCAAGATTTTCAGTTATGAGATCCCTACAAGAGATTATATATCTTGGAGTTCTATCTCAATGGGAATAGCAGAGAAGCTTTGAGGCTATTCTGCGAAATGCAAAAGAGAGAGATCCAGGTAGATGGAATAACATTCCTTTCTGCTCTATTAGCTTGTAACCATTCTGGACTCATTGAAGAGGGTCAAGAGCTCTTCAACAGTGTGATCCAAAATAAGAGCATAAATCTGACAATAGAGCATTACGCATGCTATGTTAATATTCTTGGGCACTCTGGTAAGCTTGAAGAAGCCTGCCAAGTCTTAGGTAACATGCCCATGAAACCCAGCGCAACAATTTTGAGCTCTTTGGTATCATCTTGTAAGGTCCATGGTAGACTCAAAATGGCAGAAAGTCTAGCAAAGTGGCTTATTGATTTGGAGCCTGAGAATGCAGCGAATTATACCTTACATTCTATGGTTTCTGCAGAAATGGATAATTGGCTTGGAGTTGAAGATAAGGAGAGGTATGAGAAACAAAGGACTAATAAAGTGCTCTGGGTACAGTTGGATCGAACCTGATTGCATGGCTAAACAAGGAGCAAGTAGCTTCTAGTTCGTTGTCTTTCTCTGCGAGTAGTTCTTTGTAAGTTTTCAATTTGACCCACTCTCATTCTTACACCAATTAGTATCTTGCATACCACTGAAGTAGCTAATAAAACTTATCATGATCCTAATTCCTAGGAGCTCTAATAAATTTTCTAAGAAACATACAAGGAACAATAAGTTTATAGTTCATTCTGAATGTCTGCATATTGTTGCCACTACAGTTTCAGATTGATCTTTTTGGTCATCCTTGCTCCAAGTAACTTGTTGACATATTATGAAACTTGTGTTGCCAATTAACATCATTTGCTTCAGATAGAACCCTATTTGTTACTTGTCATCTTTCGCAACTCATAGCTGTAGTTACATATTTGGACTCTCTCAGTTAACTGTTTCACTTCATAGTTATGCATTTCTAGTAAGAGAGAGAAAGAATACTGATTTGTGGCTTCACCTGAAATGTAACACACGTCGATTCAGGTATAGATATAGAAATTATAAACTTCCCATCTGTCACAGCTGAAAAGTAGTAGTTGAATGTGTCGATGAACCCAGGTTTTCATCTAACAGTAATGGGAAATCTGAAAGACTCCAAGCCAGCTTTTATACCCAAGTGTTTGATATCTTATCAATAGTTTTATGCGCTAAGCCTATTTTCAGACTGGATTTGGACAAACTAGTTAACTTACTTGGCCACACTTGGTGATTTCTGTCAACATCTCTCGAACCCTTTCTGACACGTTTGTGATTCTAGAGTTTCCTGTCCTTCCATCCAAAGAAGATCACCACAAAATATCCCACTAAGTGTAACATAAACGACTAATTCTACACTTACGGTAAGAAATTTTGACTCTAACCTTAAACACAGAGATTATATACTTATTCCATATGATTTACAAGGAACATAATTATTAAATATAGATTCATCTATCCCAATGTCACATATATCTTTCCTTAAAACCTTCCTCTTTCCAACTTTACATCTTTGATTTATGAATCTCTACTTAATATGTCCCATATCAGGTCTGGCTCAATCATTATTGGCTCCTCTAACAAGAATTTTTCCAGCGAAAGGGTAAACATATCAGGTTCCATGACGCCAACTGCCAAATGGGATTCACCAACAGCATCTGCTGTGCTTCTTGTTTTACCTGCCGCAATTGGTGTCTTCAGGTCACTCTCCAGTTCTGTCTCTGCTGAGCTTGTGGTACTTGTTAAGGATGACGTTGAACAAGGGGCTGACGAAGAGTTTAATGATGCAAACCTTGAGGCAACTGCTTTAATGTCATTTTTTGAGTAGGAAATTGATGGGCCGTCAGGAATTTCAGGTCGCTTCTCATCAGGAAAGTTAAACTTCCCTTGTGAACCTCGAAGACAGTAGAGTGCTGCATCATAAGCACGGGCAGCTTTCTCTGGAGCATCAAAGGAGCCTAACCAGATACGAGATCGACTCTGGGGGACCCTTATTTCTGATACCCATCGACCCCATTTTCTCATCCTCACACCCTTGAAAGGTCCTTTGGTTTTTTTCTTTCGGGTAACAACTGTTGCAGTACTCTTGTCAGATGTGGGAACCATCTGAATCTAATCTCTAATCCACAGAGTAACAGAGAAAACAAGGAAAACAGTAGGATTTGATGGTAAAAAAGAAAAGAGGATGGAAGCTTTGGAGGGGAAACTGATGAAAGGGAAGATACAATTCTAGGGGTATTTAATGGCAAATGAAAGGGAGTTTATTTGCTGTGAATGGATAAGTAATGTACCTCACGTGACAAGGGATTCGAACGTGTAGACGCCTTGAGGATGGCACTTGATACTGTCAACAGCACGTGGCAGAGTAGATCGAGTTGTCGTTTACTGCGAAATCAACGTAATGTATATCATCATCTAGACTTTCCAGGCTCGCTATCCGGTAACACGGAGCAATGAATAGCAAGCCACGAATCAGCAGTTACTTTTTGCCGCTTGTACATTTCTCCAGAAACACAAGCTGATATCATAAATGTGGGTTATCATTTCTGCAAATCCATTATTGTCAATTTTATATCTTTTACATAGAAAAACATCTGTAGAAGAGAATATTTGCCTTAAATTCATGCTTCACAAATTTGGAAGTACTTTTCCTTTCTCTTACAGTAAACTTATAACTATTCCATTTTTTCCGTCAGTCAAATTAAGCAGTGTTCGCAAAAGTAAGTTGTACTGGTGTAACGAACTTCTTTCAAAGGGCTAACATCTTTCGGGCAAACACGTTCATTCTAGACCTGGTTAGCCCTCCTATTGAAATACATTTTTTTGCTACTTCCTACTTAACTTGAAAGTTTAATTGACCTGTTCTGCTCTAGCTTGTGCAGCTTCTTGGATTGCTAAGATTTATAATTTCCATTGGTCTGGAGTTGTCACATATAAACTGACTACTCCAGTTTTGTCAAATTTTTGATTTTCCAAGTGTATATGTGTGATTGCTTTAAGATCGTCTCTGCACATAAAGAGATATCCAAGTTTTGGTTATGAAAAGTTTCGACAGCGGAGACTGGAAGACCTAAGCTTTTGAAAATGGATACTAAAGAATCATAACTAGTACGCATAGGTAGGACTTGTCACAACTTAAGAAAATGGAGAAGAAGTTGTTTCACCATCACACATAAAAATTGAGTGCTTAGGGTAACTCCAACGATGCGAGTATACCAAATACCAAATACTAAAAAAATTTGGTCTTTTTTCTTTTTTTCCACAACGGTTTCTTGAATAAATATGATCACACGTCCAACTAAAATGACGTCTGTTGTAAAACGTTGTTGTAGAAGAACGTGAGATGAAACGGGCGTTCCTCTAAGGAGACGTATCTTGTTGGACGCACATTTAGGTGAGCGTTTCATATTTTGGAACCAGACGCAACTATACATGAGCGTTTGCATATTTGTACGCTTCCGTGGGTGGACGTATGTTTAAAGTCCACACTAATAAGCGTCTATTGTACCAGCGTTGTATTGGGTGAACGTCTACAAGTTGTGCGTTGTACAGCGTGGACGTTTAGTGATAAACGCTCTTCCTTGTAAACGTCTTAATGCAGAAGCCCTTCTATAATAGCGTCCACGCACAGAAACGTCCACCCACAGAAGCGTTTCATGGACGCCCACCAGAAAGAGCGTCTAATTGACGTCCACCAGGCTTAGCGTCTCAATCAGACGTCCTTGGTAGTGAGCGCTTATGATTAAAACGTTCTTAAAGGATCCAAAGTGGTGGCATATGTGCAATCAAACCCCAGCTCCATCAGGCTAGGCAAATACCTAATGCATGCCTCCAAGGGGATCCAAAGTGGTGGCATATGTGCAATCAAACCCTATTTAGCCAACTAAAATGAATTAAAACTATTAGTCAAGTTTGGACATTGAACTAGAAAACAAAACGGATGATCCAATAGATACTTGGTAAACATGGTATATGGCATAGAAGAACACTAACAACAACACAACACACTTGTCAGTATCAATAGATGGGAACCAACCAATGAATTGGATGATATGAGATGAGTGAAAGGGATTGATTTATGATAGATCGGAAAACACACATATCGTTTTCAAACTTTCGTTACATAGATAGAAAAATACGTATATAACATTGAAAAAATATTGGTAATGTCTTTGTCGATGATCCATTGAATCATTGTATTCGTATAATTCTGTGATCAAGCAGCTGCTTCATGCATGCATGAGCATGATGTAACTAACCATCTCTGGCATAAGGTATGGACTTATGTCGGCAATCTCAGCATCATTCATTTCACTTCTTCTAAGTTTTCTTCTTTTACTTTTAGTGATTGTGTTTTATTGTATGTTGATATGACTAATCAAAAAAAATGCATCAAAGCAGTTAAATTACTAGTAAATTAATTAATTAAGACTACAGTCGCATGACTAGTAACCTCAGAGTCAGAGGGGATTTTACGAATTTAGGTGAGCGTCAGGTGAATTTTAATTGCTTCTAACATTTCTAAAACGCTGGGATGTTTTGTTGCAACGCCTAGCTGGAGGAGCGTCCAATTGGGACGTCCATCTGGAGCAGCGTTTGTAAATTGGGCGTCCATCTGGAGCACCGTTGCTAAACACTGCGTCGGCTTGGGTGAGTGTCGGGACTGGACGTTTTCCTAAATGGACGTTGGATTTACAACGTTTTCCTAAGTGGACATCTGGTTGAGACGCTCCTCTAGCTTGCGTTTGGCAGACCAGCGTTCTCCTAGGCAAGCGTTACTTCATACGCTTCTCTGCCCAAGCGTCTCATCAAACGCTTCTCTAACCAAACGTCCGTGTTTCGAAACGTTTTCTTAACGAAGCGTTTTAGGTTAACGTCCTTTTAGGAGAGCGTGCGACTATATATGATTTTGGGAGAAAAACTCCTCTGGTACTGTAGCTATAGTCGCCTCAAAACCAAATACAGTCGCCTATTGCGGTTGAAATTGGGCGAGGGAAGAATAAATTTAATCTTTACTCTTTGGTCCCCTCGTCCACTGCAGCTGCTCTTAGTGGAACATTCCGTACACCCAATATTCTTTCTTTGGCTCGTTGTCCTAGATAAAACGATCGAACCTACATTGGAAGAAAAATCTACAAATCATATCCTAGTGATATTTCACCATTCTTGGAAACACTGAAAGGATAATAATTATGGTGCACAGGCAGAGAAACGATACACCGGTTGCCCATCGGTTGTCCATCATTTCAACATCTTCTTTGAGACTACCATCCCTTTACGGGAGCCATATCTTTGGGTACGTCGACGTAGCCAGATTTTGGACCACAGTGACAGATTTTGAGGCCCTGGCTAATTTTGTGTAGGTTATGCGGCAGATTTTCCCCCGGTGTTAACAAGGCAAACGTGATGGTGTGGTTGATTTTTAGCTAAACAAGGAGCTTATGCAGACTTTCAATGGTGGAACGAACTACTATATTTTACATGAGCAGCTTTGGGTAGTGACAGATCAGAGTTTATCTTTTTATCAATTTAAATAGATTGTAACTGTTATGAAATAGAGAAAGAGAGAAGAAGACACGAAGTAAAGGGAAAAAGTAGAGAGAATTTTCATTAGATGTGTGCAAAATACAAGAGGTTAAGTCTCTATTTATATAGATAGGAGACTTGGTGCCCAAGATATGTAAACCCTAATCTAATTAGGTTTGTAACACTCCCCTGATGACCAATGTGGCTAAGTCATTACAAACATATCAGGAAAACTTAAAAGAGAAAAACCTGAAATTGCATAAGCATGTAAAGACTCAGACAGTGTTGGACACGCATGTATTGCCTCGTTAAAACCTTGACAAGGAAAACCCAGTGGGATAAAATCTTGACGAGGGAAAAAGAGTACAACGCGATAAGTCCAGTAAATGCACCTTTGATGATGGCGCTCCCCCTGATAAGTACTTCAATCAAATCTTGGCTTGTAAATCTTTGACATGAGACTTTCCAATTTTGGAGAACAAATTTCTTGAATGCAGAAGATTGTTATGCTTTTGTGAAAAAAATTGCTAGTTCATAAAGTCTTCTTTTGCATAACACAAGTAGTGTTGTCTTCGATTAATACTTTTGTTGAGTTTACGTTCTTCTTCAACATATTGAGGACTTGTATCATGGATTACTAGCTTCTCGAAGATGATTTGCAGAAGTACGTAGTTGATATAGTCTCTTCAACAAAGTGTCAAGATGCGAATACATTACCATACGTGGACAAAAACCGTATTTGTGATTAAACCTTATGTGGTTCAGAAGGACATCCAAATTCCTAGGGGATGGTTATGTTGATTTGGTCTAATCAAATGACCTAGTTAATGGTGGGAATCCACCAAATAACCAAAATTGATACGACTCCCCCTTGGATGACCACCATGTTAAATTAACTTGCCTCACTAAAACCTTACCAGTAAAACTCAATGGGAAAAAAATCTGGACAGAGGAAAAATAACATAATACCAACATTTTGAATGAAAATTCAACGCCGGCGAGATGTTGCCTCGCTAAAACCTTGTTAGGAAAACCACATGGGACAAAACCTGAAACAAAGGGAAAAAAGTATAAATTTTGACGTATTTATGGATGCTAACTCAACTATATGAGTTTTGCATAAAACAAGCATTCAAGAAACCTATAAAGTTGATATCATCAACTAATTAATCCGGATTTTTCGGTTTTGTACCAAATTTCTAGAAACATATCAAGGATTGTTAAACTTAATATAATCGAGTCAAGTGGCTGCCTAAATATAATTTGAATCCTCAAAAGATTACAAACTCAAATATGTTCTCTGACCACGTTTATTGTGTGAATGCAATACAAGTCCTTCAAAGACTACCACGCCAAGTGCATCATACATGGTGAACAAAGTATTATTGAACCAATCCTAGGGTTTGAGAGAGAAAAAAATGAAACCCTCAAAAAATTATTTTTACAACAATCGTATTTCTCATATAACACTTGAAGACTACACCAACCTGTAATTTTTATAATCCAGACTTGCACGTTTAAGGTGTTAAGTCTTGGATATAAATATTGTGTTATTCAAGAAATTTTAATCCAACATAATTTGATTTTGTGCATACCAATCATATATGTCGATATCACTTTGTTGAG
The DNA here is from genome assembly GCA_023531435.1 of Papaver californicum. Taxonomy (NCBI): domain Eukaryota; kingdom Viridiplantae; phylum Streptophyta; class Magnoliopsida; order Ranunculales; family Papaveraceae; genus Papaver; species Papaver californicum. Next base: position 511,961 of record JAJJMC010029797.1, read on the forward strand.
GGATTAATAACCACCATCATTTTTTTTTCTTTTTTCAGAAGCTACTGTAAATGGATATTCAACAACATATTAACTTACCACAATCCAAAAATAATTCTCAAGTGTATGCTTATCTTGATAACTTCAGTGAAATCCTGGTACCAGCGCCCACAAGCATTATAACCTCTTCCTCTTCAAATGAGGAGATAATAACTTTCTGAATGTGAATTATGTTTTGGTAGACTCAATTGGAGCACACCAGTAACCTATTATAGAACAATGCTTGTTTTCTAGATGTGACTGGATTTTCCTCTTCAAGAGGCAAAAGCTTATGTAAAATCAAATTGAGACATTTCACGCCAATCATATAATGACAGCCTATATCGATTTGATCTTGATGGGAGAGAAATAGCTACAAGTTCAAGTTAATTAATACTAACTTCAGGTAGTGTATAGTCTCCCCCTGAGTATGGCAGAATTATTTATATCTGATATACGAAAACAAGTTTCGTAAAGTATTATCCGATTAATTCGAGGACATATACTCATAATAATTTCTGGATTTTAACAACACCAGGTTGGATAGTAGATACGGACTTCAAGAGCCATAAAAAAATAGTCCTAAAATTATTGTCTACTTGACATACAAATTGAATATCAACCATGGATTTTATTGGTTACAACCAAAAGCATATATAATATGCAAATAAATCTCCAATAATTTCGTAAATTACCTCAAGGGCCTACGAGGTAGTGAGTTAGAATGAAATTAAGGATTATTAATTGACCTTTAGTATCCTGGTATATTCCAAAGATAGGTGGAAGTTTTAAAATTTGGAGATTATTACCACAAGAAAAAAATATCAAAATTGCTAAATATCCCTCAAGAATATAGCAATCCCTCGTTTATTGGTATTTGCAATTGGTGTATACGAGTATAACGCTACCAAATCCTTATAGGATCGATAAGTAAAACCAAATCCAGTTGGCTCATATGATACTTTTTAAGAAAATAAAGAAATCATTGTCATTATTGACTTAAGAAAAAAAAATTCACTCTTTGGTTGATGAATGGTTTATGAAAGAATAGAAACCAATGATTTATTTTTTAGATAAAACCATATTTAATGGTAAAGATTTCTTGTAAACCAATAATCTGTGCCATTCTTTTAGAATCGACAAAAAAATAATCACACCATATTGACAAAGGGAAAAAATATGTCAATCTATTTTATCTCTCATCTTATAAAAACGGTGGAGAAAACACCAATTGATTTTATACGATTTATCACAATTGAATCGACAAGAAAATATTATTGTTTTAGTCATCGCATAGGAAAAATCCACTTTGTGGTTGACGAATGGTGTCTTGTAAAAAAAATAGAAACGGTATATCAAAACCACATGATCTTCATCTAATAGATAAAGATACCAAAGTTATTTGACCGTAGATTAAGGAACCATGCATGTGATCAATTACCTTAAATATAACTAAATTGCGATAACACCAATTTTTAGTGATTACAGTTTTATTAAAAGAATAGAAACTGTAACCATCTTTTGATGATTTTTTTTTCTCTAAAAAAGATTATAGAATAAGGATAATGACTTATTCGGCAAAGTATTACCATTGCATATATATATATATATAATAGAAAAAATAAATAATAATATCCATCACGTATTATAAAGGAAAAAAAATCGTTAATTTTTTTATTGTACAGAGAGTTAAATATGTGCTTTTGCCTATATAATTATCCATCTTATATCACCGAGATTTGTAGATTCCCATTGTCACTGTAAAAACACCAAACAAGTAGTTAAGCAACTTCAATCAATTGAAGCGATGGATCAAGCCGAAAATCAAATTAGTAGACAAATTTTACTCAGGCAGTTCACCACAACAACAAGATACAAAAGACTGATCAACAACTTCAATCAATTGCATCAGACACATCTATCTCCAACTAAGTTCATGCGGACACTGTCGTGTCCACCAAAAGTATAGTTTTTCTTGTGGAAAGTATTCGAAGGCCTTTCGACCTTCGACTCCAACATCACCCCTCGATGCAATTCCGATCAAAAAACTGCTGTTCTGCTCCAATATCATATTGATTTAGATTCATGTTCTACCAATCTAAATATAACTGATGAATCTTGAGGTATTATATACCCTATAAAATTAATAGTTAAACTATAAAATTAATTAATACAGTATAAAGAAAGATATATAATTGCAAAGAACCTATTTGATCCTTTTGAATATTCAAATTTTTGAAACGTGTTCATGGTTAGTAGACAATTAATAGTCTGCCGTAGTGGACAATAGATACAGTATATATGGGAGCTAATGATGATATGTTGGGTTCTGTACACGACCTTTTGGGACTGCTTTAAAAATAATAATAAAAAAGATCTTAAAAGATCTGGAAGGTTCTATATCCGAGCATATACCATTAAATCAAGAAAATAATAAACCAATTGAGATACATATATACGATATTGAGTTCATAAAAACTCAATAATAAAAATAAAACCCATAAATTACGAGGTTTAGTTTCTAGAAAAACTCCCAAGAAAAAAAACGATCAATTAAAAACAAAATTCGATTGTTCAATGATTAGAGTGTGCTGATGACGTGTTATGAAATTGAGAAAAAGGAGAAAAAGATACAAAGTAAAGGGAGAAAAGTAGAGAGAATTCTCACTAGATATGTGTAAGATACAAGAGGTCAAGTCTCTATTTATATAGATAGGAGACTTGATCTCCAAGATATATAAACCCTAATCTTAGACATAAAATAGTATCTTAGTAAATAAACTATGTTTGTAACAGTAACACGTTCTTTCTTTTATCTTGGTATCTCTTCTTTCTTTCTTTTGAGGTATTGTCCCAGCCCCTCGTTCTGTTTTCTTTGCCTTTTTTACAAATTTTCCTTGTGAGCTTTGCAAAATAAAAAAAAATGTAAAAAAGGAAAATGTTTGATTACGTGCAATGTAGTCTATTACGACGAGATCTCATCAAGATTCACGGTTTCAGCTCATAGCCGAGATGAGTCTTTTAATCTCAACATGACAAGATTTGGCGGAGAAATGTGCTAAAACGGTCGAAGTCTCACTAAGACGAGTTAGCAAGGCGAACGACATGATGGAAATTTAGTTTTAAAAAACCAAAACCGGCCCTATAAAACTTGAATTTTATTTACTTTCCTTAAGAATTGGTATTGTTTCATTGTATCTATATAAAAGTGAGTGAAATGCTTGACATAATGTTAAGGGTATAAATCTGAAAATAAAAAATTCTGATATTTCACCAAGATAAGTTTATCAAGATATCCCAGTTACGGAAGGACGAGACCAAGATTTGAGATAAATTACATTGATCCAATGGTATATAGAGTAGAAAGATTATGGGGTTACTTACCTTTTGCCCTTCGGTGGGGTGTGTGGAAAAAAATAAATAACAAACTTCACAACAATGTGCGCAGGAGTTCTAAGAAGATGATTGCGGAAGCAAAAGCTTTGTTGTTCAATTAGACTAGAAATACTGATATTTTTGCTGGCCTTTCCTTATCTACTCTTCTTTGTAATTAGGATACTATATTCGATGCATCAGTGTAACTAGTAATTCTTAGACACTTTTCTGGTGACTGAGTTTCCTTTTTTTAATAAAATTTGCGTTTTTCAGTCAAAAAATAATAATTGGGTAACATGGAAATTTCAAGCCACGAAGTAAATATTAGGTCTCTAGTTAAACATATTAATGATATTTCTTGTTTAGATTTTGGTTACGAAATTTTTGAGTTGATGTGTACATTTTGAGTCATTAAAAAATATAGATCACATTAGAATTTTTGGACCACGGGACAGATTTGGGTCATGAATCATATGATATATTTTATTGTTGTGGTAGATTTTCGGGCAACGAGATTTATATTGGGTTTTTATAACAATTTTAAATCACGTGTAGATTTTGGAACAATGTTAAAATTTTGGTACATGAAGTTGGGTTTCTGCCACTATACAAGTATCAGGTGTCATGAAAAAATTTGGCTGATCTTGGATCACCATGTAAACTTTGGGTCACAAGACTAAATTTGGAACACAATGAAGATTTTGGACCATATTGGCCATAAATGAAATTTTAGGGAGTTGGTGTGACGGTTTCATATTGCAGTTTATAAAGATCTTGGTTTCCATTACAATTTTTGGATTATATGATAAATTAATGTTATCTGAAAGAGTTTGGATCAAAATACAAGTTTTGGGTCATTGTGTAGAATTTAAGCGATTGAGCGGATTTTAGGCATGAGGCGGATTTTGTGTGGAGCTCGTTTAGGTCAGTAGAAGGATTAAAGATCATGTGTCATATTTTAACTCACATAGGTAGATCCTGGGTAGGGAAGAAGCCAGCTCAAAGCATGGGCCGGCAGTTTCCCACCCAGTCCAATTGGCTCCCAATCTTAGTTTTTGAAGGAAAAAAAAGCTATCAAGTCCTATTTATCATTTGTTTGCTTATCCCAACTCCACTTTTACTTCCTTTACCTATCCTTATCCTCTCGATTGGAACATAAGGAAATATCTTAGCTTGCTCGCTTTGGCTTCGATCTACACCTTGAAAGTAAATGAAACACCTTTCTTACTAGTAGCTTAGAAACATACCTAGCAATTAAAGGGTGCGCGCGGAATGATATTAGATGACTATCGAACATAGGGCGAGCTTCCACATTCAAGAAATTAAAGGGTAGTAGACAATCCAGTACATCCACACATACAACCGAACCCTTGATGATCCTAGAAATCTGACCCTTTTGAGGCTTAGATATATACTTTAGATCGAAATATAATTTTGAGTCACGTAATATATAATTTTGGCTATCAGAGAAAAACTCGTTTTGGATAACGAGCAAAACATGGGTTATTAAAGTAAGTTTTATGGATGTGGTTCATAGGATTCACACTTATCATCACGTCTTGTATGTGAAGGCAATAACTCGTATGGTTTTGAAGCGTTAAAGCACAAAGCGATAAACCATCATGTGCTCGAATGCGTAACCATTTCGCGATTAACCATTTGAGCCGTTGGATCTCTAACGGTTTCCCTTGTCCTTTGGCCATGTTCATCAACTGAAATTCACGACGTGTAATGACTTCGCGTTAGCCCTGATTTTCTAGTGCAAAACCGTTTAGCGCTTTTTCTATGGGAAATAAAATTATAAATGTGGATAAAACGCAACGTTTTCCCCTAACCTCCATATAACTCGGTCTTAGGAAAAATTCAAGTCATTGGATAAATCTTGAATCACGGTGATAATTTAAGACCACAACAAAAGATTTTTTATTTTATTTTTTTGGGTAAGATTTTATAGCAACACAAACTACTTGAGCTTTACAGGACGGGGAAAAGCTCTTCCCACTATATTTTCAAACATAGAGAGTTCAAAGAACTTGGAGGGGTAAAGACTCATTCTTGAATAACATCAGGTGTTGTAGCCTTCTTTGCAAGAAGGTCAACTACAAAGTTTCTTTCATGGTAGAAGTGTGTGAAGGATATACTCTGAAAGAGCGTTGTCTAACAAAATATGTCTTTCAGAATATTCACAAAATACCAAAGAGGTGCCCACAAACTATTAGTAAGTTAAACTATATACATAGTAAGAAAACATGTGCTTTGCACACGCTTGTTTAGTTCCTTTAACAACATAAAATTTGAAGAAAAATAAATTTTTTTATTTAAAAATAAAATTTTATATTTTTATTTATATTTATTACGTAGATAATTCAAAGAGCTTTACAGATATATAAAATTTATAAAAATCCGATTTATATTTAAAAAAATATAAAGATTTAAATTTTCTTAATTTATTTTTAAAATAATGACATATTTTTAACTATGTAAAGATAAGTTTAATTTACAAATTTTAACCATCAATGTGTATAGTGGTATTAATAATGTTGGAGGTTATTTTTGTAATACCAAGGTTAGACCAACCAAAAATAAATATTTCCTATATATTCGTAAGATAAAATCACTGACTACCTGAAATTCGGATAAGTGGATCGGATCGAATTTGTCATGGTGTATATTTTGAGTCATGGGACAAACTTTAGTAACAAGACATAACTAACAATAGAAACTGGTACGCATTCTGGTCCATTTTATGCGTACTTTAGCTAAAGGGCGTATGTTAGCCGCTAACGTGCACAAATATTTTCTTTTTCATTTTTAAGTTTATCCATTTGATGATTGTAAGTTGAAACAAACCGTTTATCTTCTCCCTCTAAATACATTAATGGAGTGAACCATAAAAGACTCACAAAAATCTGTTGCAGTTAAGAAATGGGTTCCAGGGTTTTAGCATTTTCTTTCTAGTTGAGTAAGTTTTTAAGACGAATTCTATACTTTTTTCTTGGATAAAAATGTTGTTTTTATGTTGAAATGAAGTGAAGTGTTACTATGAAAAATGCTAAGAACTCTAGTATATCTTCTTAATTAGCACTTCTATTGCCTTATGTGAGAATTGTACATTATTTAATACCAACAAAAGATTACATCTTTACAACATTAGTAGTACAAACCCTAGCTCTTTGATCTCTTCTTCTCTGGTGTCATCATCATTGATTGGAAGATATTATGGACTATGTCTATACAGTCTGATTTGACTAAAGTCTATATGTTAAGACTAAGTCAAGTAATTAGGATATAACTATAAATACTAATCATTTAGTATTAAATGTGTAATGAAAAATATTTTATCAATATCATCATCTTCCTAAAATTCTTCTCTCTGATTTTGAGAAATCTATCATGGTATCAGAGCTTAGGTTGAATCAAAATCATTTAAACAAAATTTATCAAAATCATTGAATCAAATCATTCAAACAAGATTCAAATACCTTTCAACCTTTATCAACACAGATCATCTTTTCTTAACAACTTTCTGGATATGATTCAACAATTCATCAACACAGTTCTTCAACAATATTTTATTGAATAAAAATCTTTCGGTTAATCTCAACGTTAATCTTCAAACAATTTTATAACCAATCTTTTATGCCTATTACTAGAAGCATGGTTAATCGATTAGATCTTTGCTCCACAACATTTTAATCTTCCATTTACTAAAATCTCAAACTTTATTTCAATCAAGCTTGATTCCACCAATTACTTGTTGTGGAAAGATCAATTTGAGTCAATTCGCATATCCAAAGATTTGTATGGGTATGTTAATGGAGAAATTCAAGAACCACCAACAGAAATACTAAGCAATGGATTTCCATTTACAAATCCAAGATGGATTTATTGGAGAAAGCTTGATAGATTTGTTGTAAGTTGTTTAAAAGCAACATTAACATCAACTGTTTCTAGTGATGTTCTAGGTTTGTCTTCTGCCAGAGAAATTTGGTTATTTCTTGAAACAACTTTTAAACAACAATTTGCTGATAGAAGAGGTATGCTTCGCAATAAAATTAATAATATTCTTAGGGGTACTCAATCAATTACTTTATATCTTCATCAAGTAAAAATATTAGCTGATTCTTTGTCTGCAATAGGGGAAAAAGTAAGTGATGCTGATCTCACTATGCATATTCTGAATGGATTAGGAAGAGAATATGAAAATTTTGTTGTCTCTGCATAGAATAGGGAGTCTTCATATATTTACTCTGAACTTAAGGCAAGATTGTTAATCCATGAGCAATGGCTATATGATCAACATCAAACAATGGAAGATCATTTTGATTTTCCAGAACTAGCAGCTTTTTACACAAAAAATGTACACTCTGGTTCAAGATTGGGATCTTATTATGGTCCAGCATATTCAAGAAAATACAAGAATACAAGAACTAATACAAAGTTTCATCAATCTGATTCTTCTAATGGTTCTTCTTCTGGTTCAGTACCAATTCTTGGTTCTAGTGGAGTAAGAAGACCACAGAATGATTATTCTGCTGTAGAATGTCAGATCTGTAGGAAGAGGGGACATTATGCAAGCAAGTGTTATTTTAGATATGCTTCTCCAAAGAATGTCAAGACCTATGATGTTGTTGCTAATGTAGCTGAACTGGAGAATGCCTTCTCAACCTTCAATGTAAATCCTGCTTCTGACACTAGTGAATTTTCAACACCAACTACCTGGATGTCAGACACTGGTGCCTCTTCTCACATGACTGGTGATTCTTCATTACTCCAGCACACTTCTCCTTATGCTGGCAAGGAGAAGGTCATGGTGGGAAATGGTAATACCTTTCCTATTTCTTTAACTGGAACTTCCTTTGTGCACACACCTCAAACTAGTTTTAGGTTGAACATTATGATGTTAGTACCATACCTTAAGCATAATCTTTTATCAGTTGCAAAGTTTACAAAGGATAATGATTGTTACATTGTGTTTAATCCCTGTGGTTATGAGATAAGAAGTGCGATTGATGACTCTTTTTTGGCTCATGGTGTTGTTGCTGATAATTTGTACCCAATCCAAAATTTATCTTCCATATCCTCACAAAGTCAGTGTTCTTTTGCAACCTCTATTGTGGCTAATCCTAATACCTTGTGGCATGTAAGACTAGGCCATCCTTCCTCTAAAAGTCTTCATCATTTACAGAAAAATAATCAAATTCAATCTCACTCTATCAATAAATCATTTCTCTGTCATCCATGTCAACTTGCTAAAAGTAGAAGCTGCCTTTTTCTTCTTCTGTATCTCATACAATTCAACCTTTAGAATTGATTCACTATGATGTATGGGGTCCTACACCAGTATATTCTTTAGCTGGTTATAGATACTATATTGTCTTTATAGATGATTTTAGTAGATATCACTGGCTATATCCAATGGTTTTTAAAACAAATGTTTTTTCTTGTTTTACTCACTTCAAAAAATTAACAGAGAACTTATTTTCTACAAAAATAAAGTCATTTCAGGTGGATGGTTCTACAGAACTTGTCAAGGGACCATTTAAGGTTTTTCTTGATGCTAATGGAATCTTGACAATAATATCTTGTCCTCAAACTCCAGAACAAAATGGCCTTGCTGAAAGGAAGCACAAGCACATAACTCAGATGGGCAATACACTTTTGTTTCATGCTAATTGTCCCAAAGAATTTTGGTTTGATGCATTTCAAACAACCACTTATCTCATTAACATAATACCAACAAGGATTTTAGCATACAAATCTCATTATGAGGTTCTTTTTCATTCCATAGCAGACTATAACTGTTTGAAATTTTTTGGCACTACATGCTATCCTTTTCTAGGTGCTTCTAGAGTTAATAAGCTTTCTCCAAAATCTATTCAGTGTGTTTTTATTGGTTACAGTCACATGCACAAGGGATACAAATGCTATAATCCTATCACTAAGAAAACTTATATCTCTAGACATGTTGTTTTTGATGAATCAAAGTTCTATTTCTCAGCAGCTGATTCTGCTAATTCTATCTCTTCTGTTCACTTTACTTATGCTATTGATCAAGTCCAACCTATTTCAGATTGTGTTCCTACTAGTTCTATTGTCACTAGATCCAAGTTAGGAATCTCCAAGCCTAAACTGTTTCCTGATCATGTTGCTCATTACACAGCAAAACATCCAATTCCTAGTGCTTTTGCATCTTTATTATCACATCATGATAAGCCAAAGAGTTTCAAAACAGCTTCTAAACATCCCAAATGGTTAACTTCAATGAGGGAGGAGGTGGATGCTCTTGTACAACAGGAGACTTGGGACTATGTTCCACCTGAGCCTTGGATGAACATTTTAGGTTATAAATGGGTTTATAGAATCAAGTTGAAGGCGGATGGTACTGTGGACAAGTATAAATCTAGATTAGTTGCTCAGGGATATACACAACTAGAAGAGGTTGATTACAAAGACATATTTAGTTCAGTATTGAAGTTTGCTACTGTCAGGATTGTAATCACAATTGTACTTACACATAATTGGTCTGTTAGACAATTAGATGTTTCTAATGCATTTTTACATGGTCATTTGGATGAAACTGTGTATATGGATCAACATCAAGGATTCATTCATCCTGATTATCCTTCCTATGTGTGCAAACTTAAGAAAAGTCTTTATGGCTTGAAGCAAGCACCAAGAGCATGGTTCAAGACATTTAGCTCTTTTCTAGTGTCTTATGGTTTCAAGAAATCAGTGTCAGATAATTCTATGTTCATTTTTACAAATGGGTCATACATGTTGGTGTTATTATTGTATGTTGATGATATTTTAATCACTGGTAGTTCAGGTAGTTTGATTACTAAAGTGATTTCAACATTGGGTGCAAGATTTTCTGTAAAGGACTTAGGGTCATTGTCATATTTTCTTGGTATTGAAGCAAAACAGATTTCTGACACTATGTTGCTAACTCAGAAAAAGTATACTCTAGATTTATTGTCAAAGGCTAATATGTTGACTTGGAATCCTTGCAAGACACCAGTGGCAAAGGCTAACAGATTGTCTATCAAGGGTGAAGTTTTATTGCAAGATGCATATGAATATAGGAATGTGGTTGGTAGTCTTCTATATCTGACTTTGACTAGGCCAGATATTTGCTTTGCTGTTACATATGTGTCTCAATTTATGCATGCACTAACAGATATGCATATGCTTTTAGTCAAAAGGATTCTGAGATATTTGAAAGGAAGTATTGGTACAGGCATTCATCTTAGGTCTGGTGATTTACAGAGTTTAAAGGCCTATACAGATTCTGATTGGGCTGGATGTCCTAACACTAGAAGGTCAACTTCTGGGTATGTAGTTTTGTTAGGAAGTTCAGTGATTGCTTGGTCATCCAAGAAACAACCTACTGTGTCCAAGTCTTCTGCTGAGGCAGAGTATAAATGTCTAACATTGGCTGCAGCTGAGTTGCAATAGGTTTCATATGTTTTAAAAGAATTGCATTTCTCTTTGAAGGGTTTGTGCATCTTTTCTGTGATAGTACAAGTGTAATTTCTTTAGCTACTAATCATGTTTTTCATGCAAGGTCAAAACACATAGAGATCCATTATCATGTTGTCAGAGAGTTGGTGGAGACTGGCTTCCTCCAGTTGCATCATGTGGCAAGTGAAGATCAATTGGTTGATCTGTTTACAAAGGGTTTATCCTATCCAACCTTCTCCAGGCTATTGCTGCTTTTGCTTGGGACTTCTTCTGCTGATACTTCAGTCAAATAGTTGGTTCAAACTGTTAAAGTGTTTGTCTAGGCCTGTAACACTTTATCAGTTTGAGGGGGTATGTTATGGACAAGTCTATATAGTCTGACTTGACTAGAGTCTATCTGTTAAGACTAAGTCAAGTAATTATGATATAACTATAAATACTAATCATTTAGTATTAAATGTGTAACGAAAAACATTTTATCAATATCATCATCTTCCTAAAATTCTTCTCTTTGATTTTGAGAAATCTATCAGAAGAAGAAGAAGAAGAAGAAGGAATACATATGTTAATTGCAGAAGCTAAGAATAATAAGCAATGGGGTTCAAAAGAGAAAAGACGTTGGTGGAAGAAATTCTTTTTAGCCGAAGATGCTAATTGACTTGGTTTAGAAGAGAAAGATTTACTGGAAGAAGAAGTAGAATTAGAATTTCCCACTGGTGGTGAGAAATTAACCGAGTGATAGGTGCATAATTCACACATATAAATTAGTTTTTCCTGACCCTTATGTGCTATATTTGAGTGAATTATTAGGTATTTTGATTACTTTCGAAGTTTAGTCGCCTTTTCAGGTTACAGTTCAGAAACCCGCAGAATGGAGCATAAGAGCTAGAATCACCGAGGAGCCAGTGAAACTCTGCTTAAAATAGGCCTTTCAAATACCAAAGTGTAGGGAATTGAATTACAAAGCCAATGGTGAAAGAATTAAGTCATTCTGATCAAAATTGAGGAAGATATGGGCAAAGCCCCGAAGTGGCTTATTTGGCCTACGCTGCCAGCGGCCAGGCGCAAGTGCAGCTGAAGCATGTTGCGGTAATGTGCTAAGTCATGATTTGAAGGGATAGAATGGTTTGATGGGCTAGTGGATAGCCTTGGTGGGTTATTAGCTATGTTTTGGACATCATATGGGTTTAGGAAAGGATTTGGAGCTGATATACCTTGTTGGAGTGAAATATGGATACTTAGCACATTTCCTAGTTCTACTAGGATTGGCTAAGTGGCTAACTCGAATTCCACATGAAGAAATTAGGCCTTTCTCGTGGGAAGCCTATTGTAGGGGTAGATATAACATATAATGAAGTTCCAATGGTTTATTGGAGGTCAGGTTCATCATCAAAGGCTCTAGCAACCAAGTTAGCCACAAGTTGGCTACGTAAGGAGAGTTTGAGACAAACTAGGATTCCAAAGGCTGTTCACGCAAGGATTTTAGGGATTAAAGGACATATAAATACCAAAGTATCCAGGAGTTTTAGAGAGGATATACACGGTGAAACACAGCAGCAACAAGAGGAAGAAGACAGCAAGGGAAAACGGGCGCTGGCCACTTTTCATACAGGCGATTCTGCTCAATCGTTCATCGCAATTCTTTCGGGTTTGATTTAATTTATCTCTTGATTGTTTTCCAAGGGTTTTGAGAAACCCATGATGAGCTAAACCCTTCTATATTGGTTAGGGATGTAATCTAATGTTTGAAGACATGTTTATCAATTGAATGGCGCATATTCCATGATTTCATGCTGTTTTTAATATCGTTCATGTTCTACTGCGTATAATAACATATGATTGATTGATGATTTATTTGAGTTCGAAATTAGATAAATAAGCATTAACATCTATTGCTAGACTGGAGTTCTGAGAGTTGATTCTGTCGAGGGACTCCGGACACAAGTAGCATAGCATATTTGTTAACAATACTTAAAATTGCCATACACATATGTGTAGAAGCTTGACCTAGGCTAAATCCTGTGGAGGTACTCACTTGGGTTGTTTAGATTAACCTAAACTCACAAAGACCATAGCTATCATTGGGTCAAACTCGAGTGGAGGTACTCACTCAAGTTATCCAGTGCTAAGAATTCAAAGGGTGGAGGTACTCATTCTTTGATGATATTAGGAGTTTTGCCGAAGTAGACGAGATAACTGGCTACTTTAGGTTCTTGGTATTACTAATGCATGATTGATTGGGTATGCTTTGATTGATAACATGTTGGATGACTGAAGATGAAACCTCTAACCAATGTTTTCTCTCGTATTTCACAACCTTAATCACTTGCGTTTTTTTACTTATTTGCTTTAGTTTAATTTAGCTTAAAACACGATTAAAACCCCCTTTGCTACTTACTTACGTGACTGAAAATACACATATATTGCTGTCTCCTTGTGGGAACGAACTTGTTCTTACTCCTATACTTCATTATATTTTTAGAGAATAAGAACTCGATTATTTTGGTTGATTTCACACGACCACCGAGGAAGAGAAGTTCGAAGCGTGGAAGAGGAGAGCAGAGGCAATTACGGAATTACGTGAAGCGCAAGAGGATATGAAGAATGTGGAGAATAGAATGTGGGAAGATTGGCTTGTAGAAGATGGGGAATCTCAAGTTCATGGTGGAGATCGGAGTGATATTATTGAGAATAGTGTAAATGAGTTTCGTGCTGAACCGAATGAAATGATGCCTGAAAGAGGCTTAGTCAAAATTGTAAAGGATTTAGTTTTCGGTATGGAAGAAGATTATTTATTGTATGAAGATCGTGTGTTTTAGTGTGCTTCGTCAAATTCTGTAAGTACTACGACGAGCTGTGCTACGTAATTACATGAGATGTTATTTCAATTGTGCGTTAAAATTGAATATGGTAAAACTTATGTGTTACTTCCAGGCTAAATTCTTGACAGTGTTGGTGTTAATACCTTGGGCACTGGACTTTGTCGTGCATGACTTTGTTCTCATGCCATTTTTGGACAGGTAATCGCTTGGACATGTTGCTTTGATATGCATGATTGCTCTTATTTTTTTAAAGTGTATGCTAAAGCGTGTGAAAAATCCTCTTGTAGCAAGAACTTTATACTTCTCACCGTGCTCTCTAGTTTACAGCCAAGAAAAAACCTTATCTAGCCACCTAATGCGATTCTTCATAGATCATTCATTTCTAAATCTCTGTATTGCAAATTGAAATTGTTTCCCAGTCTTCAACATATGCATCTTTACCACCCTTAAATATTTTTTTTTGTGATTGTTATATATAATTTAGTAGTGAAAATAGAAGAAATGTTGTACATAACCTATTACAAATTGAGCAGATATGTGAAGACTGTACCACTTGCAGCCGAGTTTTTTGATGTACGGAGACCGCAAAATCTTGAAATGGTGAAGGCATTAAAAATTGAGAGATCAAGTTTCAGGCTTGAAGTGGAGATTGGTAAATCACCTCCTCTTTCCGATGATGAGATTTGGTTGGAGTTGCGGCCTAAAGCGTAAGTTGATTCTTTCATGTTAATTGTTCAAAAGCTCATCTTTTGGCAAAATTTGACACTAATTTCCCCAAAACTTCTATGTGTTTCTGTAAGGCTTATTAAACTTAAGAATGATGTTAGACATTCTAGGCTGAAACTTTATTGAGAACAATTATAAAATGTTTACTTATTTGGTAATATTGCTTCCCTTTGGCCACTCTACAGGTTAGAGTTGAGAGACAAATGGAGATTAGAAAACCGGAGAGCATTGGCAAATATATGGTCTGATATGGTATTCGGGGTTGCACTTTTTATTCTTTTATACTTCAACCAAAGCAAAGTGAGTTACCAGATCATTTACTCAGTTCTCTTATTTTCTTTCTTCTAGTTCCTTTTGGTTGATGTATAAATTAACTTGGGAAAAGTTATCTGATCTTTCTGGATTAAAACCAGATCAAAACTAGTATTTCTTAGAATAAAGTTTATAAACTGTCTCAACTGCCCAGACATGACCAGATATCTTTGGAATTAACTTTTTCCTTTTCAACTTGTGTAGGTGGCTTTGCTAAAATTTACAGGGTACAAACTAATAAATAACATTTCAGATACCGGAAAGGCACTCCTTATTATTCTTATTACTGATATTTTTTTGGGGTAAATTTTTGTCTTTGGTACTGCTTGTACTATTTTTAAAAGCATAATGAGTGGCATACAAGCTAGTTATATCATATGCAAGTGGTGCCAATTTTGGTTTTTAGACGTTATAATTCTAGGAAAACTAAATTATTCTGTTATTTCCACTTATATAATGCCGATGTGTGTTGTATGTATATGTTTGTGCCATGTGTGTAACTGTACATTAGTTCTGTAGATGGCTATGTAGGTCTGCATCTGGCCTGACGTTCAATTTGATATCACCAAAATATAGCTCCAACATTCGTAGAAAAAAAACTAAGTCAAAGTGAATCGAATTCTGCAATTGCCAATTTTGCATGCATATATATTGTGTGGCTTATCTCTGAATTGAGGAAATCGTTTTGCACAATTTTTAGGCCTCGTATCCTGATATCTATATGTTTGTGGGTCCCTGAAATTGACGAAACTGTTAATGATTGTAAAACCCCTTATCCTAGAACAGCTTATCATATAGTATCTGACTTAGGTTAGTTGGTAGGTTAGTGACTCCCACAAACGGTTAGGAACGTGGGTTTAGTTAGAAATTCGTGGGAGGAATTCGAGTAAGACTAGGAAGACTAATTAGAAGTCTCGAGTATTTAGGGTTATATTCGGTTTATTTGGGAGAAAGAAACTGTTGAGGGAGATAGCCGGAAACAATACCTGTGGGAAGATTCTGTCAGCAGTTCCAGGAGAATTGAGGAGAAGAAGAGAGGCAGACTTAGGAATCAGACGGAAGCCTGTAGGAGAATCGTGGTAACAAAGAATCATGTAGGTTTTCTATCTCTTATACTCATTGCAAATTGACTTAACAAATCTAAATCATCTTAGGGAGCTACAGAGAATCAGGGTTTATAGTAAGTTTAATTTATGTTTCTTTTCTGATTTTGTTTATAAGCATGACTAGAGTAATGGAGGTGGCGATATTACAGTCTGGGAATAACCACAGTTGTTAGTTTTCTTCTTGACATGAGTAGTTGCGCCTGTGCACAAGGTTTCTACTTGGTGGTGCTGTCAAATTAGTTGTGCTATGAACTATGCAGGACTCCTAGCTATCTTTTAGTTTCCTACTGATAGGAGTTGCTACTTACACTCAAACGTCCTGAATACCAAGTTTGTAGAACTGTGACTGATTATTGTTTGTTATTAGTAAAAACAGTCATCCTGTAATGTGTGCATCTCCTTATTAAACCGTTAGATTGTTATCAAATTTGAATATATTGTGTTAACATGAGTTATAAAGCTACAGTAAGAGTTTCATGAGGATCAGGTTCAATTTACTACTGCAAAGGTTGAATAAACTGAGACTGGAATGTGATGAATTCAGACTCTGGACACTCAACTGTTTGTATGGTTTCTCAATATCCGTATATCAGATTGAGCTAAAATTTTAGTATGATGTTTGTACATATGTTGATTTCCTTGGATGATATTCCATATGAAGTTCTGAGCATTTTAGGTACCTCAAATCATAAGAGAATCGTGACTGAATCCTGTGTGTTGATGTTGAAAGCAGTCATGTTGTAATGTGTATAATTCTGTAATAAACCGTTGGAATGAGATGATTTTTGGATAATGCGGTGGTAATGTTATTTAATTAATTTATGCAATTATTTTGTGATTATTTTCCTTAATTAAAAATTGATTTAATAATTTTTATAGAGCAATTGTGATTTCGTTAGATGGTATATGCTTTGCCTAGGGTTTAGATATTCCATGCTTTTGTTATACAATTGTTACTTTAAGAATTTACTTATTGCAACATTTTAGAATCAAATTAAAAGTTAGAATTGCATGATTATAATTATTGAATTTAATTATTATAAAAATTAGAAAAATAGTGGAAACCTAACCTCAGTTTTCTCTCAACTTGATTATCAATTTAACTTGAGTTTTGTTATTTTTAGTCTTAAAAATTAAATTTAAATCCAAATCTTCACAAGTCTTAACGAACTTTTCTTACCACTAATAACGGAAATAGCGGATAAAAGTTTTATTGTTGTCCAAAATGGTGGGTTGAGGTATCGTGAGAGATTATACGTACCAGATGTTAAGTATTTGAGGCAAAAATTTTTAGATGAGGCACACCAAAGCAAGTATACTATACATCCTGGGGTAACAAGATGTATAAGGACTTGAAGCGGCAGTATTGGTGGCCTGGAATGAAACGTGATGTAGCAGACCATTTCCGGAAGTGTCTGACTTGTCAGCAAGTAAAGATCGAACATCAAAACCCAGATGGTAAGTTGCAGCCTTTACCCATTCCGGAGTGGAAATGGGAAAACATATCCATGGATTTTACTGGGTTACCGCGATCGAGTAAGGGTCACGACGCGATCTGGGTGATAGTGGATAGATTGACGAAATCAGCACACTTCTTACCGGTCAAGACAAATGATTCTGGTGATAAATTAGCTCAGTTGTACATGGGTGAGATCAATGTAGTTAATCTCAGATCTCGGTCTCGTCGCGACCGGGACCTTGACACCTTGATAACGATATCTCGAGGAGATTATCGGCGAATCTCGGAATAACTTTCGAATCTTATACCTAAATTTTATATACATGTAAATGTTAGAGCTATTGCAAATATAATACATAAACAGAAATTTTAATAAAGGAAAATAAATAATCAGTTAAAAAAGAAAAAACAACAACCATACTTTAAGTTCTAAGTTCAATTTCCAGCACAACATCCGTATAAACACAGGGATTTCAATTGAAATCAGTCACTGATATATTCGTCACTACATGCCTGGTAGCTAGTAGCTAGTACATCTGATCCATATTAAGAGCCAAATTGATTTCAAATTTGCATTAGGAAAGTAGTTGATTCAAAGGGTTCCTACCAAAAAGAATATTAGAATATATATAATCGGCAGGTCATCCCCGACAACCTCACCATGGATGTCTTGTGACAATATAAAGAAGGTTATGACTTAGCTTCAGAAAATCAGTAGAACTGAAGTTATTTTCCACAGACTAGTCCTCCAGAACTTGGTCCAAGGTTATAACTTAGCTTCATAATATAACTATAAACAAAATATTCATTTTACTCCCAAACTTCAAGAATCATGGCGAGAAGGATGGAAGAGGTATTTGGATGCTAAAGTAGTAAATATACTGAAATCACACAAGAAGCCAGGAAATAAAATTGTAGCAATCTTCTAACCATGAAATTATGCGCATCAAAATCTTTTATCACACACTTCATAGAATACCTTGACTGCATAATTTGATAAAACATTAACTTGACCATTTGAAATATCAGTCATTGACATCCTATCAAGCTATTATGATAGCCAAGGCGTAATTCTCAATCATTGGATACTAATCTTAAATGCATATTATCATTCATACTTCTAATACTTCTCCCATCATTGGATAATAAAACTTTACAAGCATACTTCTCCCATCATGTTCACTCCT
>JAJJMC010029797.1:530439-558574 GCA_023531435.1 Papaver californicum
ACTTCTCCCATCATGTTCACTCCTGCATACTTCTATACAACAATTAAACGAATTCACCATAAAACCCACCATCAAATTCACCATACTTTCTATAACAAGAGAAAGTATTAAGGAATTACACAATCTAACTGAATTAAAAAAAAACAAACCATTTGCAGAGAAGATTTGAGTAGTAAGAAAATTGGAAGAAAAGAAAAAGAGGGGACTTACGGGCAACGGGTTTAAGAGGAGCATAAGAAATGGAATTTGTAGAACTAGATTTAGCAGTGGATAACTTAATGCCACTCAATCCATTCTCCAGAATCACTTGCGATAAATCCAACAACAGACTCTGAAGAAACCCTAAGTTTCAGAGACCCAGATGTAGTAGTAGTAGTCGTCAATCGAGAGATAAAGAGGTTCTTGGACCGTTGGATTCGTCAATCAATCTGAAAATGTTAGATTGGAATAGTAAATACCCATTTTACCCTGTATTCGGTCGATATTCGCGTTCAAATATCGTTCAGCGAGATCTCGGCCCATTTTACCCTAGATTGACCACATTGGATGAGATAGTTAAGCTTCATGGTGTCCCAGTATCTATTGTTTCTGACAGAGATTCATCTTTTACATCACGGCTCTGGAGGAGTTTTTAGACATCTTTAGGGTCTTCATTGAACTTTAGCACAATATTTCATCCTCAAACTGATGGACAAACCGAACGTGTGAACCAAGTACTTGAGGATATGTTGAGGTGCATAATTATTGATCTTGGAGGTAGTTGGATGAATCACTTACCTTTAGTGGAGTTTTCATACAACAATAGTTACTATTATAACATTGGTATGGCTCCGTTTGAGGCATTGTATGGCATACCTTGTCGTTCACCTTTATGTTGGACAGAAGTTGGAGAATCCAAACTCACGGGTCCAGAAATTATTCGTGAGACGTCCGAAAAGATTGCACTAATTAGAGAAAGATTGCGCACAACACAGAGTAGACAAAAGAGTTATGCAGACAAGAGACGCCAGGATCGGGAATATGAAGTCGGAGACCTAGTGCTTCTCAAAGTTTCACCCATGAAGGGTGTGTTATATTTTGGTAAAAAGGGAAAACTTGCTCCTCGTTTTACAGGACCATTTCCTATTGTGGAAAGAATTGGAAACTTGCTCCATAATGTTTTTCACGTATTTATGCTTCAAAAGAATGTGCGGGATGCAGATCAACACTCGTTAATAGACTATCAGGATCTGGAATTACAGAAGGATGTATCTTATGAAGAAAAGCCGTATAGAATCATTGATCGCCGGGAGTATTTCCTTCGAAGGAAGACCATTCCTATGGTTAAGGTTCAGTGGCACCATCACAATGCCAACGTGAGGAGGACATGGTGACTCGTTACCCTGATTTCTTCAACAATCTGGTAAGTACAATTTCATTTCGAGGACAAAAACTTTTCTTTTTAATGGGGGAGATTGTAAAACCCCTTATCCTAGAACTGCTTATCTTATAGTGTCTGACTTAGGTTAGTTGGTAGGCTAGTGACTCCCACAAACGGTTAGGAACGTGGGTTTAGTTAGAAATTCGTGGGAGGAATCCGAGTAAGACTAGGAAGACTAATTAGAATTCTCGAGTAGTTAGGGTTATATTCGTTTTATTTGGGAGAAAGAAACTATTAAGGGAGATAGCCGGAAACAATACCTGTGGGGAGATTTTGTTAACAGTTCCAGGAGAATTAAGGAGAAGAAGAGAGGCATACTTAGGAATCAGGCTGAAGCCTGTAGGAGAATCGTGGTAGCAAAGAATCATGTAGGTTTTCTATATCTTATACTCATTGTAAATTGACTTAACAAATCTAAATCATCTTAGGGAGCTACAGAGAATCAGGGTTTAGAGTAAGTTTGATTTATTTTTCTTTTCTGATTTTCTTTATAAGCATGACTTGAGTAATGGAGGTGGCGATACTACAGTCTGGGAATAACCACAGCTGTTAGTTTTCTTCTTGACATGAGTAGTTGCGCCTGTGCACAAGGTTTCTACTTGGTGGTGCTATCAAATTAGTTGTGCTATGAACTATGCATGACTCCTAGATATCTTGTTAGTTTCCTACTGATAGGAGTTGCTACTTACACTCAAACGTCTTGTTTGTTATTTGTGAAAACAGTCATCCTGTAATGTGTGCATCTCTTTATTAAACTGTTTGATTGTTATGAAATTTGAATATATTGTGTTAACATGAGTTATAAAGCTACAGTAAGAGTTTCATGAGGATCAGGTTCAATTTACTGCTGCAAAGGTTGAATAAACTGAGACTGGAATGTGCTGAATTCAGACTCTGGACACTCAACTGTTTGTATGGTTTCTCAATATCCGTATATCGGATTGAGCTAAAATTTTAGTATGATGTTTTTATATATATAGCTTTCCCTGGATGATATTTCATATGAAGTTCTGAGCATTTTAGGTTCCTCAAAGCATAAGAGAATCGTGACTGAATCCTGTGTGTTGATGTTGAAAGCAGTCATGTTGTAATGTGTATAATTCTGTAATAAACCGTTGGAATGAGATGATTTTTGGATATGAGTAACCCATTTTTCTTATGATTCAGATGTATAAATTTCAAGAAAAATGGATCATGGGAAGTACCCCAAAACTCCTTGCATTGTCTATTGTGTCTACAGATTTGCACCACCGATAGTTTTAAGGAATGGCTTGTATCTTAGAATCCAGCTGTTAGATTGTCCTGTAAGTGACAAGTCTGTAGAGTCACCTGTAAGTGACAGTTAGTATGCCTATAAGGTTCTGTCACAACTTATAAGTGTGAGGATCTGTAGTGATTACTGTTAGTGACAATTATATGTTGTTTTTGTTTACGGTATGCGACAGTTAGCATAGTATTATTGATTTGATTAAGAAAAGTTGTGTTAGACTGTGACAGAGTTAAGTAACTCCTGTACATACTCACCTGGTATAGATGATGCAATTTTGAGTGTAAAAGTTAATCAACAAGATATCACTGGGGAGTAATAGTGGTTGTTGTGCTTGTATTTCATCTGTTTGAGACTCGTAGTTGGCTCGACTCCCAGATGTTGTTGGGCGATGACCGAGGGGTCGCCTAGAAGATCTGGATATTTTATCTTGAATGGGATCGACAACACTTATTTCTGACGCACGGTTGGGAATTAAGTGGACTACGCAAGAGTCGATACGTGTCATAGTACGGTTAGAGATTGAAATTATAGAGAGGGGATGTCGATTAATTCCGTGGGTGAGAAATCTTTTTTATTACTACTTGTTAACCTCTATTTTTGGTGTCTCCATGTCTTATGCATATTATGAGGTTCTGTAATTATTTTTAGTCGTCGAATCTATTATTTTACCAAGAGATACTCCTATAAACCATTTTTGTCTTTTGTCGCCATTTCAAGGATTTTGGGTTTGCTAGGTTATTTGTAAGGTTTATAAGGGTGCGAAAGCCTACTTTAAGTTGGGGTCTGACCCAACTTACTATTTTTCTTTCAGGAAACGGTGGTCATGGAGCAACCTAGCTTGTAGAATATAATTCTGACCCTGAAAGCTGCTCTATCTTTGTTTTCGAGGTGCTTCTTAGGCTAAATGTTTTTTTATTGTTTGGTTTTAAGACTATATTTTTTTTCAAGTCAAATGACTACAATTAAATTTTGGGAACCTACCTGCGTGTCGAATTTAGTTTTCTTGTTTTGAAGATTTTTAGCAGATTCCATAATTTTTGTCATTTTCTTTTAAATAAAACAATTTTTTTTGAAACCCTTTTGTACATGAGCACCATACGATAACTGGATCTCCATCAGTTGGATTAAAAGTTATGTAAGTAATGTGTTCCCATGAGTATGCTGTATTTCCGTTTTAAAACGGCCGACCTAAAATTATGTAGTGGGGCGTTACAATGATATCCCCCAACAGATCTTGCTGTAAGCTCTATGACATTTGAACTTAATAGTGGTCTGATGGGCAGGATTTATAAATGCTAACTTGAAGTATTGTAGCTTTTTGAGTTTAACTCTGCCATTGTTTTTCTTGTAGTAATTTAGTCTACTACAACTGACAAGTAGTGATGTCTATCTTTTTTATTTATTGGTAACATTGCAGCTATCATTCCGAATCTGGTTGGCAGACTTTGTAGAAATATTGGTCGATCATTACGGGCTTGAGGTGGATCAATCTGCTATAATCCTTTTTGTCTGCCTTGTTCCAGTTGTTATTGATGCGTGTGTGAAACTTTGGGTATGTCTCACAACTTCAAATACTTCAGGCATATTACTTTTCTTGTTAGCAATCACATAGCCGATGTGCCTTTTGATAGAATTGGTTTGGGGAATGCTTTTAATAGAATATATTTATATGGATCTGGATATATATACATTGCCACCTTACAAAATTTTCTCACTTAGATGGTTATATACTATAAACATCAGAGGATTGACATATAGTGATCATCCAGGATTGGTGATGCTACTCATCTTTCACTAGCAAGCACATGTTTGCTTAGTAAAACTGTTTAAGGTCGTCTTGGTATGCATACTTATGTGCTAGGAACGTAATCTTTGGTTAGTTGTCCATTCAAATCACTTCTGCAGGATCATTAGCATGTTTGTATTATTGTGACACACATTTACGATTGTGTGTATTATGTCATTTCTCGGTATCTCAAAAATCATCTTTAGTGATGCATGTTATCCATTTATGACTGAATCAGAAACTTATTTTCTTACTTCTTTGTGTTTTGTGGTACAGTTATTCAAATTACTTCCCAAGATTATCTCCAATGGTGTCTAACATTTTCCGGGAAATGACACGTCATTAGAGCTCACATGTTCGAGTTTTATTTCTCACCACATTCCAGAATCACCAGAACAGGTATAACTGCAATATCAGAAAAATTAGAAAGAGGAGAGAATAAACACGGAGTTAATAAAAGACTACATTGATAATAATTTGGTGTGTCTTATAAAGGTGACAACCAGTGCCTTTTATAGGCATCACAAACCTTAAGTAAATTTCCTAAAACTCTACGAATTATATAAGGATACTACTTCTAAACTTAAACCTAAGCCTAAACTAGGAAACTCATCATATATTGGCAAACTTCTAACAATGTGGGACCAATCTCCACACGCCCCCTCACGTGTAAGGCCAGTCATTCATCCTAACACGTGGACCTATATACGAGTGACCAGTCATTCGGTCAACACGCCTCCTCACGTGTAAGGCTAGTCATCGGCCTAACACGTGGATTTTCTCCTGTAATGTTAACTTCACGAACTCCTGAAACTAACAATACCTGCGATGCAACTCCTTCTGCACGACCTACTTCATCTGTAGGATTTTTCTTCTCACCTACCTCATCTGTAGGATTTTTCTTCTCACCTACCTCATCTGCAGGATTTTTTTCTTCTCACCTACTTCATCTGTAGGATTTTTCTAAACACCTACCTCATCTGTAGGATTTTTATTCTCACCTACCTCATCTGTAGGATTTTTATTCTGATCTCATCTCAACCTCAGTTATACTTCTCTTTCCCTCCCTCAAGTTGGAGCACGAAACAGAGTGAAGTATCCAACTTGAAAGAAATTAGAGTTATTGACTTGTAGGATAGTGTCAGCCACAAGTTGTAGAAGTGCCCATGCTCGAACTCCGGTCGAAATTGGTTTCCAAAACTCTAAAGTATGCCAAAAATAGGGCAAAACTAGACCCTAGCCGTGTAAATTAGCTAAAGAGGCAAATGGGCTCACGAAACTGAACTCAGCCCACTTACGTTAGTGCTAGTGGGCTCACATGGGTGTAACAACCCAACCCATTTCTTCATCACTTCTTCTTCCTCGACCTTTCTTCTCTGTCAATAGCCATCACCTTCTCTACCATCAACCACCAGAAACTGTCTTTCATCGACACCATAACTGAGGTAGTCTATTTTTTCTATAAGAATGTTCTTTTATATGTCACATATAAATAATGATAGATGCCACAATTAATGATTTTGCTTCGATAACGGAAAATAAAGATACCCGATGGTCTTTTACAAGAACCATGAAGAGCTTTTGAAGGTGACTAAAAAGGCTTTTGATTCAAAAAAAATTTAGAAGTCCAATATTATAGAGGCCGACTCTGTAAATGAATTCTCACCAAAGGCTGCAAGGTGGTGTCTTTCTTGATATAATACTACCATAATCTGTTGCGTTATTTTTGTAAAGTAATACAGTATTATGTTGTAATCGTAAGACAGAAGTCGATTTCATGACTTTCTTTTCCGTTGGCAGGGCACAAGTATTGGATTTGACTGGATCACATCTTCCTGGTTTGGATCTTGATGCAGTTAGGTTATTAAATACTTCAATACATCCAGCATTAGATGTTTATCATGTTCCGACTCATTGTCCTTGTCAATTTTATTTTTAACGGAGTTTCCTGTACCAGCTTGTTATTGTGGTTACCATGATTATGATTCTTGTTTTGCAGGATAGTGAATTCTCTTTCTCTATGAGGAGATCCATTTGTTAGACGCCAATGTTCTTTCAGGTACCCTTGTACCCTCTTATTCCTTGATTACCTTATATGTTGTCCGACTCTTAACTGTTTGTTAAAGAACACTCAATTCCATTCACGTGTGCATATTAACTTAAGTAGGCTCTGTCAAGGTTATTTGCCACAGATGCAAGCTTGAATTGATAACATCTCTTACCATTTGTATAACTATTAGTTTATTTATAAATGTCAACTAGGAGCATGTACTGTAAAAAACTTATAAAGTTAAGAAAACAAAAAACAAAAATCAGTAAGTTTTCCTATATTTTTTTGGTTGGTAACTAATCATACTGTATTTACTCGTGGCATTATTTATACTTAATATAGCTTGGTCCAAAATCTACTTTGAAGCATGTAACTGACTTTACTGCCCATGTCTTTATCTATGACGCAACATAATTTCTTACGCTTGAAATTTATATATATTGTTTGTTTTCAAAATGTATATATTTGTGATCTATTATTTATGTTCGTTATTTTTTGGTACCAAATAAGTTGTCGTTTTGTTCTGTATGTTTGAAATTGTTTAAGAATACTCCAAAATCATTGGTAAATTAAACTTCTATTAAAACAGGATAGTAAATTTGTTAGGTTGTGACTTGTAAATTTGAGGCTTAACTAAGTACTCCAACTGATTTTCACTGGTATAATGAAAATCAATGTCAATTTGGTTCGGTTTACCGTCTGGTTACGTTGCTAGGTCGGCGAGTTTTGTATAAAAACTTAAATTTTGATTCTAAGTGTCAACTATAATATTTACATTTAAATTACGTTTGGTTCCAGAACAATGGAGATCGGTTTGTAGTTTGGTTCTCTTAAGCCTCAGTGTGAAGTACGGTACTTCTAGTAGTTTCCCAAGGATGTGACTTTTGTTCCCTTTATTAGTGAGCTTACCTTTGTGTATCACATATAAACTAGTATGGTAATAGCTGGTCTATGCAGTTACATATGACTTTTTCCATCCATTGGTTTTAACATGTTTTGAATTATTTTTGTAGGCATATGACTCTGAATATGTCCATGATTCCGTTGCACCAGATGTTGTTGGGGACACCAACTTTGTGATTATGATCTAGTAATTTTCATTTCATTTATTCATGTAATATTTTTTGAAACTGCTATGAACAGCTTCCCAGTATTCTTTTTTCTTTTATGCTCAATTACTTGTTAACTTATCTGCCATGAATTGATTGGGTTGGGTTGAATTGGTTCTAAGATGCTACTTTTATGTGCCACTGAACTTAGTTGATTTTGTTTGAAAAGAATTAAAAGTGTAACGATACGTGTCGATTACTTTCATCTGGGTACTTTGGCCGGATTCATGTTGAACAAATTTTTTTATGTTATCATCCATGAAATTCCTTAGCCTTCCTTTCTCTTGTCATTTTGTTTTCTTACTTTCTTAGCCTTCTGTTGTAACTGTTGGTTGTTCACTAACTTTCTTGTTTGAAAATCCAGGGAGAAGTCCAAAGCAGACACAAAAATGAAGGCTTGGAAATAGATTATGCGCATGTTGCTTAAAAAAAAAAACAATTCCGGTACACTTGTATTGTCGTACCCTGTTTTCTGGAAATATCCTTCCCGTCATCCAATTTTGAGTTTTATATTGTTGTTTCTGGAGAGGCGTATGTTAGATGCATTACCAACAAGTTTGAGCTGCACTAGAGATCCATATCAATAGGTTTGGTTCATAGCCTCCTTTTTTCAAGGTTATGGGTTTGTAGGACACACTGGGTCTATGTTTAACACATACTTCTTATTATCGTTTCTAGTTTATCTTGGGTACAATTTGTACATTGATTGAAAAAAAAAGTAAACATCTGAATAAGCGTGATCTTGAGTAAGTTTGAACTTGTATTTTTGTCTATCTCTAGCTTATATCAGTAGTATTTTACAAATGTTGATTATATAAACTCTTCCTTTTTCAGGTTCTACTGCAATAGAAGTTTGGACTGGCTAAACCCTGCATCAGGATTAACTACTCAGCATGTTGCATCGCAAGGAGAAAGCTGGTAAACATTAATAGCATTTCTTGTTTGTGTAATATTTTTTCTTAAAACGATCTTTGGTCATAAGAAACGATCTTGGTGGTGATGATTCACCAAATGTCTTGCTTCTTGTAATTCTTGGCGGTGATGATTCATCAAATGTCTTGTTTCTTGTAATTCTTCATTCTATATGGATAAATTGGATCTTCAACTTCATTTATAATGGTATATAGGTACAGAAATAAGAAATATATATATATATATATATATATATATGCATGTGAAGAAATCTAGCAATTGAATATGTATTTATTTATTTTTAACTTAATTTTATTTAGCAAAGGATATAGAAGTTGCTTAAAATCATTTAATCCGGAGCTTTAATTAAACTAAGCAACGTTTATAAACTATTTAAGAAAAGGATATATGCGTTCCTAAATTAATCAGGAAACGATTATATACGTACATAAAACATTGCAAAATGTAACGTGACGTTGTGTTCCCAACGAAAAAATCAGTTGCTTCAATTCATAGCAAATAAATGTTGCAAAATAATCGAAATGGTGTAGTATAAATAATAAAAATAATAAACTATAGTGTTTTGGGTTTTAAGTTTATTAAAGGGAAAGACAATAGAATGACACATAAACTAGCAAAAATAAAAAAGGAAAAATTACAGGAATCAAGACATCTACTGCAAAATTGCCTTCTTATATTATAATTTTTTATTATGCATAGAATGAATTAAGTCAATAATGATGAAAATCCAATAATTTTCCTTCCATTTCATAATTCTTCTTCTAATTATGTATCCGAAGAAACTATTTTGTTGGGGTTATTCCTACACCAGCATTTGTAGCTATGACAAGAGCAACCAACAACTCATAGTTTCTCTTATTGTTTTGAATTTAATAGACGATTGTTAAATTGTATAAAAAAATTAAAAATATATTTAAAAAAAGAAAGAAAAGGGAATTATATCCGCAGATTGGTAGCATTGCTAATAACTAGAAAGTAAGATAAGGGGTGTCTGATGTTGGTCACAAATACCAAAATAGCCTCTACTTATTAACTAACCCCAATACAATCACATTGTGAATAGAAAATATTTTTCATTTCTCATTACTTTCCAAACCTAATAAAATCTAACACAAAAACAAACTTTTCATTCCCATCAAACTTTCCAAATTCTACCAACCTTAAACCAACTTTTCCAAAAACAATCTCGAATCTCCCATTCCTTTCGATATACAAGGTAAATCTCTATAAAATCATTCTTTTAATAGAATTTTTTAATTGATCTATGTGTTTAAATCTTACTTTTCCCAAATCAAAATCCTGAAATAGTATCAGAATCATTCAATGTGGATCTATCGATTCCACTAATTCTGGTTACGTTCTTCATGAATCAGTGTAAATGATAGTTTCACATCGAATGATATCGTTTCATATTCCTCGCAAATAATTACCATACCCAGAATAATTGGATACGGCAGATCGTATCCAATGATTCTGATATTCATTTTTTTTTACTTTTTCTAGATGGGAATCATTGGATAATACGTCTACTTATCAACAGATTTTGTTGTTTTCAGAGTTTTTTTTTCTATGATGAGAATCGTTGTTTACGACATATCGTGTCTAACGATCCTGGATATGTTAATTTTGTGTTTTATCAGTTATATGAATCGGTGGATGCGTATGCGTCCTAACCAACAATTTTTACTTAATATTTTTCTGTACACTTTTGGTTAGTATCGGTGGATAAACATTGTCTTATCCACCGATTCTGTTTTATGTTCATTTTAGTAGTTAAACTTTTGTTGTTAATTGAATTAGAGATTGTTGGTTGCTGGAACTAGTACAAGTTGTGTTTATTTTAGAATTTGTGATGAATAACCCTTGTTATTGAATTTTTTGAATCTTTAGTGATACTTATATTTGTTTTTGAATTTGTTTTTTTGTATAGCCATTACTGACAGTCGGAAGACTGGTCACGGTCCTATCCGACAATACGATATTAATAAAAAAAAAAACACAGTAGAAGGTTATCCACGACCTCTGCCCCATCGTAACCAAATTGGATAAAGTTTTGGATATCCTATGTTAGCTAAAAAGGGAGGATCTTGAGGAGGTTATTAAAGTGGCAACCCACAAAAGAAATGATATTGTTCTTTGGAGAGAACATGAGGCAATCCTTGAAGAGATAAAAGCTGAAGAGGTTGTTGTTGATGTCGCTGATGGTGATGTTGTTGCTGATGGTGTTGTTCCTGATGGTTAAACGAACACTTCTTGTTAAAAAAAAAATTAGGGGTGGGACTTGGGTTGGGTCAACCCTTCCAACCCGAATGTTGGGCGGGCATGGGAAGTGCAAGTTAAAATGTTGGGCGGGCATGGGCACAAATTCCACCAATCCAAGGTAATTTGGGCGGGTATGGCACAAAATTACAAACCCGAGCAACCCGCCCAACCCGTAGAACTGTAAAATAATTATATAAATTTTTTTATGTGTAGTATTATTATTTATTTAGAGTAATTTTAACTGTGATTCTTTATTAATAAAATAAAAATAAAGTATATTATATTTTTTATTAATAATATTAAGTTTTAAATACGAAAATGTATTGATAAATAATCTCCAAAATATTTAAAAAATAATATAAATTAAGTTTTATAATATAATTTTACTCATTTAGTTATCATCACATAAAATCTAAAATAAAAATAAAAAATTACAATATTTAAAGTATTTATCTTTTGTTGTGTCATCGGCCAACCCAAGGAACCCGAGATACATCGTGGTTCGTCCATGCGCAAGAGTTCCATGGGTTCCACGGCTTCAATGGGCAATCTGGCCATGACATTTCTAGCATGGGTCTGGTCTGGCCAAGCCTCCTAACCCGACCAAGTCCAACCCCCAATTTTCTTGGTGTATGAATGGATGAAATTAAGGTTTATTATTAAGATTGGTTGTAAATTATTCAGATACTTAGTTTATTTTACGAATGGATAAACTTAGGGTTGATTATTAAAGTTCGTTTCACCTTTTTGTTATACGATTGGTGGTAAACATTTTCATCTTTTTGTAATTGTATTTCAGAATCGATGGATACTACACATACGAATTCACCGATTCTAATTGAATCTCTTGTAAAACTTTCATCTTTTAAAATAGAGATTCAGAATCGGTGGACACGACACATACGCATGCACCAATTTTATCTGACTCTCTGGTAAACCTTTCAGCCTTTTGCAATTTTGATTCGAAATTAGTAGATACTGGACATACGTATCCACCGATTCTAACTGATTCTTTTTCAATTCTAACTGCAATTGTGTTTGCTTAATTAAAAAGTTCTAACAAGAATTCGAAGTAACCAAAAAAGCAAATCCCTTTCATAAGAGTGGTTTCTTAACATATGAAAGCTACAAATTATGGACATCCGATAGTTTATTTGTTAACAAAATCCAAATATTTAATTCAACATAATTGTTCCCTTGATTTGATCCAACTCGACCAATTCATCCCAAAGTTTCATGTTGGGATCGTATTTTTTCATCCATTTCATAGGGGTGTTGTTGGTGAACCCTGAAAAATAAGTGAAACTAGGCAATGGAGGTAATGGACAATATTCACGTAGCCTAAGAGACCAATAAAATGTGTGTTGTTAATATTGACTATAACAATTATTTGATCCTTAAGCGATTCATCACGTTTTGTTCTCTTTGGTGTGAATGTAAGAAATGCTCCCTGACCAAAATAATGAACAAAGCAACTCCACTATCCTCCAAGAGATGACCACATCGAGGTATGGTCATCCAGTGCTTATTGGCAATTGGTTCCTCCCCCACAGTCCCTTGTACACAAGCAACCAATTCATCGAACCCAACTTCTTTATCTTCCATTGTACCTTCCTTCATCATCGAGATGTAAAATTCCTTGTCTTCTTATAGGCGTAACACTACACCAAAATCACTAATTTGCAATGGTTCTCTCCCAGAAATTCAGTATCTGTTGCAAAAGCGGAGTTACAAAGTTTTATGCAACGTTTATATAAGTTACTTTAATTAACGACATCAACTTTTATTCGTTGCTTAAATTAATGCAACCGAGAAATTAATTAAAGCAACATACATCCGTTGTAAAATATGCCATGAGAAATAAAAAAAATATTATTTGTGTTTTCAGATTCTAATTATTACAGAACCTCCACTTTCAGAAATTTTAGAAGCCTAAATCTAGTCAAATATATAAAAACCCAAATTTGAAAAACTTCAAAACTAAGTGATACTGCACATAAAAGTTAGAAGAAAATTTTACCTAACATGTAAGACTAAGCGATACAGCACAAAACCAATCTACAAAACTCCCAACAGTTGACACCCACCTTCTTTAAAGCCTATATCTGATTTGCAATATACCTCATCTTGTGGGCGCCAAACGGATGGTGACTACAGAAATATGTCTAAACAAGCTGATGTTTCTTTCTACAAAAAGAAATGTTTAAGATCAACGAGAATGATAGGCATCAAGTGTATTTTCATTATAAACCAAGACAGTTTCAGTTTGTTTATATATCTATGTACCTCACCTGAATAATAACAGTCTCCTGTCAAATGAGCTAAATCAGTATAATAACAAGTATGGATCTCTTGGGAACAACTTTTCCTTCTGAATCCTGATTGTAAGATCTTGAGTTCTACTGAGCAACTCCTTATGTGCCTGCAAAAAACAAACAATGATGGCGTTAGTGATTGCAGTTGTTTCCATCTGCAGCACAACAAAAAACTACTATAAAAATCACAGAATTACTCTTTGGTAAAAAAACTGTGTAAGAAGTAAGAACCAAAGAATTCAAACAAAAGTTTGATATCCTAACATAAACACCATGTTAATTTTCATATGAATTGAGGCTCAAGTGATGTGATCAGCTAGATAACTGGCATGCTGTTAATACTCTATACTAGGGTTCAGAACTTTGGCCGTACAACATGTTATTTACTCATGTAGATCATTCCTAGTTTATGACATAAAATCAACATGGTATCCCAAGTGTATAATTGTCCCTTAACATGCAGCAAAATCGATTTCTAAAGGCACAAGTCTCATGAAATCCAGTAGTGAAAAAGACAAAGAAAAGTCCAAGGAGAAGCATGATCCATGAATATAAATGAGTTGAATAAGTACAGTAGTTCCATCTCAACCCACTTGAACAGATCTCAACAAAACAACAAGATAAATACTTAGCTTTGGGAAAAAATAACTGAATTCTTTAAATCCATTTCCTCATTCTACATTCCCCAAACTTGGGACAAAGCAAACACCTTTTCCATAACTCGGCAAGCAAAAAAGCAAACATCTTTTCCATGACCTATCAATATTTGACAAGAGTTTAACAATCAGTGAAGAATGTCATGACATATGTACAACGGATAACTATTTCAATGGGTAAAAATTTATAAGATGGGGATAGGCATATGAAACATCTGCAAGCATAATTACAGACTTAACTACAGACTTGGTTTTTGTAACTTTAATTGAACCTACCAAGTACAGGGTAGCCTCAGAACTAGCATTAAGTTCCTTCCAAAAACAACTCAACCATAACCAACCCAAACATGTGTGGAACCTAAAGGAACAAGAAATAACCCATACAATATATTCTTCAAAGAATACGCATAAAATGTAGTAGTACTCAGGCAGTAAAATCATAACGTAAGGTAAGCCAAGATGTTAAAAGGTAAGTCAGGACCACCAATTAAAGATGTTAATGATGCTTGCATATATTTTACCACTTTCCGGATCTTTGACCTTATAAAATAATTTCTATCACGATAGTTATACAAAGATAATGTACTTACTTGGTATTTCATTCTTATAGTGCACACACCAAAAGTTCAAGAGAAGGATCTCGTGTTTAAAATCTAACATCATTTCCACTAAGACCATGATACCAAGTATGTAAACATGTTGAAGAACACACAAAAAACAAAACAAGAGAACTAAATTAGGTCTATCCAGTCCTAAGCAAGCAGAAAAAACAAAAAACAACGTAAAGTGATACCCCGTAACAAAGCATAAAACAGATAATTGACCATACACTTCTGTTTGTTACATCCAGAAATCATGAGATTCCAAGTAATTCTAGTTTTCTTTGGCATCTCAGCAACCCTTAAACCTCAATTATATGGGAAAGATGGAAGTCACGTACATAGAATTCTTGAAAAATCCGATGTTGTTTAGCCACCAACAAGAGCAGGTCCATCCACCATCATGGAAGATACCACCAAAAACACCAACAGCCATGCCAACAACTGCAGAACCACCAACACAACAACAAGTGAAGCACACAGGCTATGGAATTTCATTCAAATACAACAACAAAAAACATTGTACCTACTTAATATCATAATAGAAAAGCTAACAGAATCTGTTATACATGTCTTCGATAAGAATTACCTTTGTTGCATTAAGAACATATTCTACTCAAATTAATTTTCCTTCAGCTAGGTTTCAGTTTGTGCTCCAACCTGCTTAAGTAAAAAAATCATAGAAAACACATCATACTTTTGTGGACTTGAATTATGGATGAGGTATGTTATAGTGTAGATACCTGAATAACAACAATACCACCAGAGAGTTTTGCAACTCTCTTGTTCAACTTATCTTTTTTGTAATCCTGTTCAGCAACCTTCATTTAAAACACAAATCATTGTCATACAGGAGATATTCATTTAATCAACAATAATAAACAAGGAACACAAAGAACAAATGGCACAATGTCGGAGTCATACCTCAATTATGTTTTTAATCTTGGAAAGACGCTTACCAACTGCATCCTGAGTGCTTCCATCACCCACAATTGTAGTGGTTTCTTTTGTTAGCACGGCCTTGGGAGATGAGGGAATGGGATCAACTTAACAGCAAGATTTTGCAAATCAGAGTTCAATTGACCATGGAACTTCAAACAACATGTAACACAAGATTCAATTCAACCCCCAAAAGAATGACATACTTGGAATCCTACGACAAGGCCAGCATTAATAAGATTTTCTAAACACCTGTATACCTCAGTAACAAGATTAGCTTCAAGTCTTTGATCAAGAATGACAGCCTGCACAACCACCATACAAAATAAACCATATTCATATGTTAAAAATACAACCATCACCATAAACATTCCTAATATAAGAACAAGTTATAATCGAAGCTCACCTTCACAAGAGTATTAACCTTGTCGAGCACCATATCTACCCTGCCACGCTTCACTGTTTGGGTTTCCACTTGTACTCATCTGCAACATCACAAGAACAACTAATCAGAAGTAAGAACAATAAATAATAAACTTGATCATACTACTGCACTAAACATTCTAAACAACTTAATGACTGAAATACAGAAACCCATGACAAGCAAAAATAGAAATCAAACATAAATAAACAAACCCAGTAACAACAAACCATTTATCTGTTCAAAGTAGCAAACCATTTATAAATAGAACCTCTAAGAAATGAAAACCAATTAACAAAACCTAAATAACACCATTAAGAAACAATTCGGCAGAAAACCCTGTTAAACCAGCTAAAAGAGACCTACAAATTGTCTAGAAATTCCTAATGAGTATATCAACTTCAAATCAACCCTAGGTAACTACACCACCATCACCTCCAGTAACACCGAAGCTACCACGAGAAACACCAACAACCACCCATAACGACAACAACTACAGAACCACCAGCTTCACCATCAAACAACCACCACTAACAACGAAAAGCAAAATATCACCAACCACTAACATCTGAGGCAAACCTCCATCAACAAATCTCCACCCACTAAAGCAACAAAACCTTGAACGTAGCTAGGAATTCATAAAACTGAATTAGAATTTATCCATGCTTTGAAACTACAAATAACACAAAAAACATACACACAGTTGTAAAATCTTTACCAAGAAAATTGTTACCAACATCGTCTTTGCACTTAGTATTACCTTAGGAAGAGAAATAAAAAAAAAATCTCAAAGTTGTAAAATGGAATCAGATTCGAGAAACATAAAGAAAAAAAGAAAAAAAATCTTAAGCTTCTAGTTTAAACTATTTCCAGAAACAACCCAAATCAAAGAACAACTAAACCCAAAACGAAATGGAAAAATGAGATGAACAGTAACCTCAGGAAAGATTAAATAAAAACCCCAATCAGATTATTTTCTGATCTCTTTTGATGTCTGTTTATTTCTCCATAAACACCAAACCTTTAATCCCGGTCCAACAATTAGATCCTTGGTAACAAAAAAACAATCGCAGTTTAGTAATGGGAGGTTGAAGTAAACCTAGGGTTTCTATATGCTCCATTTCTCACTCGTGTTGAAGTAAACCCAGGGTTTGATTTCTGAAATATGGGGTTTTGATTTATGAGATGAGAATTTAGAAAAGATAGCTTTCGATGTTCGAAAGACTGAGTTTGGATTCCTATAGATCTCAGTTTCTCGAAGAAGAACAAAAAAGAAAAGAAAAGGGGCGATATTTGGGAGAGAGAGTCTGATAATAAAAAAATAAAAAAAAATATATTCTTAGGTTAGTACTAAAGGTATATTGAAACATACATTTAAGCCCTCAATGTTTGGAATAAAGTACTAGCATATCCTGTTTTTTTATTTTCCGTGCTATGTATATGACAGTGCTCCGTATATTTTGCTATAAGCAACGGATAAACATATGCAACGTCTATATCAATTGCAAAGACGGAAACAAAATTGTTGCAAACACCTGAATTTGATGTAGTGTAAGGCCATCATCTTTTTAAAATACTGGCATTGGGTTAGGTCTCCTCATCCGCCAAAGTCAAATGGCCTATTTGTTCAGACCCAACGTGAAAACCATAATTTTCATCCTCATCCACGTTGTCGGTAGATAATACATTGGGACGAATGATAAAAAAAGGAGTTTCATAAAATACTCATGGAATATAGTATAACACATTCAATGGGGTCTACCCCACACATCCCTAGGTGTTACTTGATTACCAATTGCGGCTCTTATAGTCAACAGTCCATTTGGTGCGCCTTGTAGACTCATGTAACTCTTTCTTTTTGCATCTACACATTTCCTTGAATATCTTGCTGGGAAACCATGGACCCCTTTTGCCTTGCTTCCCGTTTTATCCGTGCTCGTCTTGTACTCGCTTGACATTCTTGTGAAGGAACGATGGGAGCCTTTTCCTCGACTTGTATTACATTCACTTGACTTTCTTGCGTCAGAACGATGGGATCCCTTGGATCCTTTGACTTGGCTTGTTTCCTACTTGGTCTACTTTCTTGCTTATTTAGGCGATCCCTTTTTATTGGAGACGGAACTTCTTAATACATAGCGTCGGAATACTCATGTCGTGAAGAGCGACCCCTTCATTGACTTTACCGTTGAAAATTGATGTGGTTTTAAACCACAAACGGCTGAGTGTCCAACAAGAGATTCTGGATCATCATGATTACAACAACCATTCATCATTTTAAAGAGCTTATATACACCATTGGGTATATTCACTATAATCTTAAACGGACAATCATATTTCTTTGATTTAGTCATGTAGACTCCCTATATTTAAAAAAAGCCATAAATTCTGTAAGAGAAGTTTCCCTAAACCAATTATGCTTTAATCCCAAAAAAATGATAGGTTGTTCACTTCTTTAGTTTGCCATCACCCTGTTTTTTTCACCCTATTTTTTTCTTTTAATGGATAAAGAATTTGGTGTGCTATACGAGTTTTAAACTAAAGTCATTGTTATTATCATCCAACGATTTTACCACTATACATACTGCACTGACGCTTCTAAGAGGGTGTTTGAATATACCTTAAGAAGTAATTTTTTTACTACTAAAAACAAAAAATATCATAAGCCAAGTTGGAAAAAAAACTTGAGAATGATTTCTAAAAACAAAAACGAAATAAAAAATTAACTTTTTATAAAACAATTTTTTTTAACTTAAAACTTCTGGAATTGATTTCTGCTTCTAATATCCACACAACCTTTAATACACGATACTCTTTAACTTAGTATTTTTATGCACAAGCTTGTCAGAATTCGACGATCAAAATCGTCCAGTGAGAAACTAAGTAACGAGCTAAAGTCGCGGAACAAGGAGTTAGTGGAGCACCAACTTGTAAAGAAAGATCGAGTATAAGGTAGGTCAAAAATTAAGAATCTTTTTCCGGCCACCCCCACTTGACTTATGCAGATATTATCTCCACTACTGCTACGTACTACAATTTATGACCTCTCTTTTGTTTCTTTTCATAAATCACTAATTCACTATCTGTTGTGGTATCTGGTTCATAGTGACATAATAAGTAAGAAACCCTATCAATATTGCTTTCGTGCATTTGGCCATTCCTCTACTACACCACTTAATTTGGGATGCACAGAACATTTTCTTAACTTTATTTTATATTATTCTATTTCTTTGTTTTGCTTATTAAGGCATAAGGGAGTTTATATAGCTAGGGCACCTTAAGAAAAGGACGTCCATCCCATTACTCAGTTATATACGTATGCATGCTTGTATTCATTAGCCTATATAAACCCAGAATGGTATGCTTTAGACTGTAAAATAAACCTTAGG
This sequence comes from Papaver californicum, assembly GCA_023531435.1. Lineage (NCBI taxonomy): Eukaryota > Viridiplantae > Streptophyta > Magnoliopsida > Ranunculales > Papaveraceae > Papaver > Papaver californicum. The sequence continues at coordinate 549,586 of JAJJMC010029797.1, forward strand.
CACCAATCCACAATCCATACAAAAATGGAAGAGATTCAAAAAACACATAACCAAATTGAGCTTGTGATCGATTCTTCAATCATCACTACCGATACCCAAACAGCTACACCTTGTCAGCAAGAACTTTCATTCATTAACAAAAAACATTACTCATCGTCGTCTTCAATCCTAACTACAATTCATGCCGGTTATTTTAGAATAAGTCTTTCTCTTTGCACTCAAGCCTTACTATGGAAAACATTTGGTGATCAACCAAATGATCAATATCCACAGGTCTTTCACGGGTTATTACATGCCTTCCCTAGAGCAGCTTTTGTCCTTCTTTAGTCTCTGGCTTTATCCACACTTTTATCTCTATCATTTCTCTACATATTTAAATGTTTTTATCACTTTAAAATGGTGAAATCTGAATTCTGTCACCATGTAGGAGTGAACTACTTGTTTGCTCCATGGACTTCTTGGCTTCTCTTACTTCAATCTTCGCCATTTTTAGCTCCAAAAACTATTTACTACATAGCTCTTTGGTGGATATTCATATTGCCTGTTGTAGATCTTGACGTGAAAATTAATGGCCAATGGTTTACTAAAGGAAAAAGGTTTCTATCAGCAGTGGCAAATCCGACTAGTCAGTTAACAGTTATTGGAAATTAAGTTGGTGCTCAAGTAGCAGCTGAAATGGGATGGAAAAAGAGTGCAATTTGTATGATTTCTTTAGGAATGGGTCATTATCTTGTTTTATTTGTTACATTATATCCACTACAAGAAAAACGGGTTTAAGCGTCTAAAATCTTAGCAAAAGCTCGGAAATTTAGTCGCTTAAATAGTTTAAGCGTCTAAAATTGCAACCGCTAAAATTTTTGGCGGCAATAAACATGTGTCCACTATTATTTAGCAACGAAAAAATACACTTAATCGTTAAATCCTTTGTTCAAGTAATTTATAGCAACTAAAATAATGATCATGTAGTTATTCACTTTGAGGCACCGACTCGTAGCAACAACAAAATAAATTGGTTGCTCAAACCTCTCTCAGCAACTAAGTTTGAGCCACAACCAAATATGTTAATTGCTAGATCTGTTTTTCAAGTAATTTATAGCAGTTAAAAGTTGATCATGTAGCTATTCACTTTGAGGCACCGACTCGTAGCAAAAAAAAAAAAATTGGTTGCTCAAACCTCTCTCAGCAACTAAGTTTGAGCCACGAACAAATATGTTTAATTGCTAGATCCATTTTTCAAGCAACTTATAGCATCAAAAAAAGTCATCATGTAGCTATTCACTTTGAGGCGCAGACTCGTAGCAACAGAAAATGAATTGGTTGCTCAAACCTCTCTCAGCAACTAAGTTTAAGCCACCACCACATGTTAAAAAATGAATTACTTGGTAAAATCTCTCCTAGCAACCAAGTTTAAGCCGCTACGATCATTTCAAAAGAAATCAGTTTTTAAAGTACATTTGAGAACTTAATTAATATTAATCTAACAATCTTATTAGGATTTGTTTAATAGAAACATGAAAACTTGTTCAAATCATTGTTTTCATTCACTATGAGCAAATCTTTGGATGCACAAATTGATTTTTTTTTTAACATGAGTCGATTAAATTAACTATAATTATAACCAAATATTTTTACAAATCTCACAACCCATATCATTCCAGTCAAAATTTGTCAAAATTTGAAACTTTTAACACTCAGTTCAACAATTTCAATATTAAAACCAAATGTTGTCATATCCTTGCCTTCTCTTAGAAATTGACAATTCCAACATCTAAAAAGCTATTTGTTCAACATTTTTCAAGAATTACAACAGTTTGCACATAAATTTTTGTACTAAAACATTACTCAAAAAAGAGATTATCATAAATAGTTCAAGAAATGTTATGTTTTTACTTCTATATTCCAATGTTAGATTTTAAAGATATATGTACATTGAGGTAGTTTAGAATTACATGTTATGTTACAGGTCCAAGCTTAAATGCATCTGAAAGTAAAGAAATGCCCTATTTCGGGCAAACAAGACGACAAGAAAACTCTGTGCTGCTAAGGTATATGCATTTCCTCCTCGTCCATAACTACTTGTGTAGTCTCCAATTTATCTCTTGAACTGGAATGGTCAAAGTCACCGCAAACGATCTCCTAAGATTTCTCGAGTTCACTATCAGACTGTGAAGTTGAACATACTTCCCACTTTGATCCAAACTCTGCATAGATTACACTTCAGAAATTGCACTATACAAGATATAATTACATAGAGATTTCACTACTCAACACTAAATCATTTCAAGCCTAATATGTTTTCCAAAAGATTCAAATCTTGGGATGCAGAATGAAGAAAATGGCAGTTTCATGTCTCAGTATGCAAATCGCCTTAACGATTACTCACAAACTCTATTTACTCAAAATGATGAAAAACTGATTTCGGCTTTGAGACCTTATACTTAATTCCAAGATACAAAATTTCCTTAAAGTTGACATATGGGTGATTCATTAATAGACACAGAAATGCAGTATACGGAATTTATTCAATGTTCACGTGATGTACATCGAGGGCCATATCTCTGAAATGACAAATCGATGCACCAAGCCCTATGAAACCATTATAGAAAATAAATAGAATTACTCTGCAGATCAATAAGCTCCAATTGGTCACTGAAGCTGCTGTCATATCATATAGACCTCATAAGCAGACTGGGCATCCCAGCATCTTATGAAACTGCAAAGGCCGGTAAACTGTAAGAAAGGATCACCTTAGTGATAAGTCATATATATATAAGTGATAATTCGACGAACACAAATAAAAAAACAAACAAAATTTCTCAATTATCACAAGTAACAAATAACAGAACCCAAATAAGATGTGACTAATAAGATAACATACCCATCACTACTCCCTGAAAATATTGACTTAGCATCAGAACTCCATGCAACACTTAGAACATGCCCTGCAATGAAGAAAATAAAATAAGAAATTCTAGAAATCAGGAGGTCAGTGCAATACCAAAAGTCACAAACTTTCCGTTTCCTTTTTCATTTGTTCTTTAATTTTAAGCCCAGCATTTCCACTAAATTTATAAACACTCCCATTTCAAACTCTAAAACTATTATCAACAATATCAATACCTTTTGTTTTACATGATCCCATTCTGAAATCGATTCATCAATACTAGACGACAACAAACAACCATCCGGCATAGTTTCGCAGTTGAAACGACACCAAACAAGTGAAGAAACTCAAGAAACGGATATAACTCTACGTTAAGTCAATATACTCTGAAAAAAACAGGTTTAGAGAAAGTTGCACCCCAGAAATGAATATAACTCTACGTTAAGTCAATATACTCAAAAAAATCAGCAAATAACAGAACAAGACTTCATTATCACTAAAGAAATATACAATCTACAGTTCATACACAGAAAAAACAAACAATTACTTACTGAATTTTTCAATTTGTTGTTGAGAACTCATAACATTAAGAGGAAGAAGACCACGAAGGATTGATACAACTATACATCAATTCTGGAAGAGGCAATATCACAAACACTATGTATGCCTGAACAAAATTCAAATAAGTAAAGTTAATTGAAAGTTCTAACACAAACCAAATATAAGTATTAATGATCAGAACAATAATAGAAAAAGAAATATATCTTTTTCGAGCAAAAATAAATAAATCCCACCCATAATTAGAAAACAACTAAAATCACAAATTTGACATTCAATCAAAAACAATACGCCTACCATATAAAAACCCACCACATAATTTCTTTTACAAAAATTAAGCAAATCAGTAACAAGAACATTCATTCGATTTCAATGGAAATGAAAAGAACAAACAACAGGTAAAAGTCTAACAAAGACCTATATGAAGAAAATCATAGACAAGCAAAATCCAATAATTTTCTTCCTTTCTTAAAGGCAATTCAGGCTTTGTGTTAGTCTGTTAGATTGATTCGAGAGAAATTGTTCATAAACACGGTTTTGGGACTGGTGTTAGTGCTGAAGATTTGGTTCAGGATTTGGAGACTCTTTTTTTTTTTGAGATGCAGAAGGAAAGAGGTGGTGAAGATAAATTAGGGCGTGATATTTAGGAATTGGGCTTTTGGATTTTCTAGATACCTCAGAAAGATAGAAAATTTTGGAGGGAAAAGAAAAAAAATCAGAGGGAAATAGGGAGTCAAAATTTAAAATTGGATTGGATTCGATAAAAGTAAAGTGCGCTACTATTCCCGCCTAGAAGTTTAGCCTTATATTTTTAACAATTGTCCCGCATGTGGTGTTTTATGGTTGAGATTGAAATTTTTTGATAATGGGGCGGCGATCCATGTAATTTTTTGTGTATGTATAAGGTATGACTTTTTATTGGCCGAAATGAATATCACACGGATCGTACTATGGGTGAATTAAGTGATGATTTTTTTGGATGAGCATTAGTCCCAATTTTACAATATGATTAAAAATTTAGAATTTTTTAACGTATTGATAAATAATGAACCCGTGTTAGTTTGCAAATTATGTAAGACGAATTAATAGTTTTTTCACGTGTGATATTGGTTATCCCATGTACTTAGTAATTTTTTCTACTATTAATTTTATTTCCATGAAGAACATTACTTTGGGGGTGTTGCATCATTTAGATTTAACTATAAATTTCGGCCCACAAGGTAATCTAAAAGAGAAATAGAAATACTTAACTAATTTTTTTATATTAGTTGACTGTTTTCATGATATTTTGGCCGACAAAAAACTAATATTTAATGGGCGATATTGGATAAGATTGATAGATAACGGGTGAAATTGACTAAGGTCTATGGACACTTGGTTAAATTGATGGACAACCGGAAAAACCGATAGAATCCTCGAGAAATTAAGTGAGCTTCGTCCAAAATTAGGTAAAATTGACCGACAACAAGATAAATTATGTGAAATCGGTGGAAATTCGATTTGAGTTAATAGATAACATAAACCCATGGAATCCAGGAGAAATCGAGCGAGGTCGAACGATATTTAGTAAGATTAATATATACCAGGTGAAATTGACGAAAATCGATGAACATTTGGTTTAAGTGATGGATAAACTGGAGAAATCGATTGAATCCTCTAAAAATTAAGTGAGGTCGACCGATATTGGATAAAATTGACCGACAACAAATGAAATTATGTGAAACTGATAAAAATCCGGTTTATATTGATAAATGACCACATAAACACATGGAATCCAGGAGAAATTGGTGAGAGAGAAGCAAAGCAACTTTTTTTTTTATTAAAGTTGTAAACTATATTATCTCAAAATCAAAGCTAAAATACAGATCAAGATGATATTAGGTCGCACCAGACCTAAAATGAGTAATGTATTTAGGTATGATGATTTTTTTATAACTAAGTAAGTTAACGTTTCTTCTTCTTTGCATCTTTTTATTTATATGCCTCTTTAGCAGTATGGACCAAAATATGTCTCGTCATATCTCTGATTAGTCGAAATGTCTATACAGGAACCCTAATCTAGGAATGAACCAAAAAATCTGCTTTGTTCCATATCTGTTTGATCAGAATGTATATTGGAGGTCAATATCTAGTTGTGTGAACCAAAATATGCCTTTTTCAATCTAATTAGTATGAAAATCTATACTAAAACTCTAAATCCAACAATAAAACCGATGTAATTCGAGAGAAATTGAATGAGGCCAACCGAAATTACCAAGGTCAATGGGAACTTGGTCAAAATGATGGATACTGGAAGAAACAAATATAATTCGAGAGAAATTAAGTGAGGTCGACTGACATAAGGTAAGATTGACGGATAACAAAAAAATTAAGTGAACCATATGGAAATCCGGTTTGAATTAACCGTTAACCTATATAAACCCATGAAATCCAAAAACAATTGATTGAGTTGGAGCGGTATCAAATAAAATTTGATAGATAACTGGTGAAATTGACTAAGATCAATATACATTCTGTTAAAATGAGGATAACTGGAAAAGACCGATGAAATCTTATTTGCACTGAGTGAGGCGACCAAAATAAGTAAAATTGACGGGTAACAAACAAAACTAAGTGAAGTGGATGGAAATTCGGTTTGTATTAACAAAACTAATAGGTAACCATAACAAACGAAATTAAGTTAAGATGATGGAAATTCGGTTTGATTTGATAGGTAACCATATAAACCCATAAATGTAAGAGATTTGATAATAAAATTGATGGACATTTGAAATAAAATTGAATGCACTAGTTCGTATTAACACAAAGGGAATCACATATGCTTCTCACACACTTGTCTCAATCCGTATGAGATTACAAAACCGAATCTATATCATTCAAAAAATTTCATGATCCGTATGAATATCCTTATCCACCGTCCAAAACTTCTATTCAAAACCCTAAAAAAAAATCCCTTCCTTTTCTTTATCTATCTTTCTCTTTGTTTCTCGGTTCATCCCACTAATCCTTCGTCGCTACCAAAAATCTAAACAACAAATGAAAAAGAAGAACTAATCAAACACCTCTCTCACTAAATTAATAAATGAGAACGTTGTTCCTTCATGGTTTGGGATCAGATTATTTTAGGTTTTTATTTTTGCATCGAGATCTTAGTTGAATAAGCTGCACTTAGTTGTGCAAACTATTAATAATCAATCGTACTAACTACAATCTAGTGATATTGAGTATGATCTAGTAATTTTGATAAAATAATATAAAATTGGATTTAATTGGATTGAATTTTTTTATAATAAATCAAAGTAAATGTGATCTAATGATATTAAGGTTGAATCAATGGATAGTTAATCTAAGAATAATCTTGTAGTGTTGAATAAATATTAAAAATATACCGTCCATTTTTATAGGGTGAACTCTATGATCCTCACACTTACCTTGATATGTATGAGAAGCCCAAAACAAATATCTACCGTCCAAAATTTTCTCTATTCGTATGACTTAACCTTAAATTAAAATCTACCGCACGATCTCCTTACCGAAACCCTAAAATATTTTCACTCACTACACTTCACTTACTCTCTCTCATATCTCTTCTCTAGATCTCTTCCGCCTCTCTGCAGCGGCGCAAGGTCTCCACTTTCTTCTGCTCGATCTTTTGCTTGAGAAGAAAATATATCCTAATGAAAACCCGAAGAACCTCTCCGTTACTTTTAAGGAAAATGAAGTAGAAGAAAGCGATAAAACCCTAACCTCTGAAATCATAACCCTCTCTTAAAAAAGTTTCTCTCTCTCGCAAAAACCACCTTCTGTAATTTCTACAATTTCTCTTTGTTTGGATTCGCTCTCAACTTCAGAAGCTGCTGCTAATGGAGATATTGTTCTTAACCTCTTTGACTGCGTAGAAAGATTTCCCCATAGTTAGGGTTTCAGGAAAACAAATCTCTGTGTTGTTGATTTAATTTTCAGTTTCACAATGAGGAACTAAGGTTTGGACACAACTATTTCTATCTCTCAAACCCTAGATTTTATTTTCATATCAAACGCTATTGATTTTGATTTTGTTTTTGTTTTATTTTTCATCTTTGTTTCATCTCAAGCTCTACTCGAAATCTCAAAGGTTGTAGCTATTGTGTATTCTGTCGAGGTTTGTTTTTATTGCTTCTGCAATCTTGATTGTTCTGTTTTGGATCTAATGTTTATTTGATATCTGGAATGTTTTATGGTGTTATTGTTTTGAGTGATTTAGGTATTTGACTCTACAGTAAATGCAACCAAGAAATTTGGGGTTTTGTAGAATCTGATTGCAGGAAAATCATATTCCTAAGGCAGTATACAACTTATTTAAGTTTGATAATTTGGGTACCTATGTGAACGGGGGAACTTGCAGGTATAATACCAATTACAACTTGCAGGTTACATTTTTTGTTTTGGGGGATTTTGGCAGGTCAAGTTGTATGATAAATCCCTTTTGGTTGCAGATGGAGAGATGGTTGAGGATACAACAGATGATATATTGTCGGAAGCTGGTGAATCTGATGTTGCACTCGTTGTTGTTTTGGATCCTTTCGAGTATGCTCCAATTTCTTTGGTTTTCAGGTTTATGTGAAATGTGAACAACTAAATCATTGAAATGAGTTATGTAGAGTTCTAAATTTCTGAATTTGTTGTATAAATAGTAACAGAATGTGATAGGTGACAAAGCTTATTGTTGAATATGAGTTTGAATTGTTCTTAGGTTTAGAGATTATGTAAAAATGTAATTGAGTATCCTACAATTATGCGTGCATAGTTCAAGTAAACCCTTAACCTCTAGATTCTAGTTTTTTTCAAGTAAGTCTTGTTCTTTGTTGGACTATTTCACATGCCTTATAACATTGGATCTTCTTTTTGAAACGAATTTCAGAGCTACAACACATGCAAATCTGGTAGTTCAAGTGCATAAATTGGGAACAAAAGTCTAGATGATACACAATGCGTTGCGCAATTTCAGGCCATAAAGACTCTTTCAGATTGTGGACAGGTAAAGAAGCTTTTCTCGGATATCTTAGCTTAACATAGACCATGGTTTACTTATGCTAAATTTCTTATGCTTGCAGGTTTGGACTGAATGGTGCTAATATAGATCTATGGGCTTCTGTCCAGTTGTGTTCAGTCTTCTATGCTTGACTTCGATCAAGGGTCTGCAGGTTGAGCTAAAACCTATTATCTGTCCAAAGGTCTGATATATCATTTGGTCTTTCTATTAATGTATTGCTTCATGTTCTCCCAGATGGAGAAACAGAAATGATTAGATAGTATTTTTTTTTTCCTTCTATGTAAAAAGTGTAATTTTTTTAAGAAATGTTATAAATTGAATTATGTGATACAATAAAATTTAATTTTGTTCATAATTTCTTTGATATTAATTTTAATTAAATTTTGGAATTTTCTAAATTATAATTCGTTTTTAATGAGAAAAAAAGTTTAATAGTTTAGAAATTTAAACAATGCCAATTAAAATCTGAATTCCAAAATAATTTAGAAGCTCAAAAGCTTAATTCCAAAATAATT